>JAUBOD010000078.1:938268-953299 GCA_032353885.1 Nothura maculosa
TCGGAGTTGGGCAGGGGAGCACATCTGAAAAAGGAGGACACATAACTCAATTAGTTTTCACTTTTTGCTTTCAAATAGAGATCTGAGAGAGATTTGGAAGAGATAAGAGTACTACCTCTGAATGAGTGTCCAAAGTAACGCCTTTAGTCTCCTCAGGCTTGGATGGCTCTTCTAATGCCTACATTCAGAAAAAAAAACATTCGTATACTGAGTTCTAAATTAAACAAGCGAATTTTTGCAATATTACACTTCCATCTATGGATCTTTTCATTTGACCACACAAAAAAAATTACAAATCTAGTAAGATTTTTCAATTTACCATCCTTTCATCCTGATTTAGAGATTTTTTTTCAGAGTGAGAATTTCATGGAAACTGAAGCTCTATTTTAAGAGACCAGAAACTCTAAAGAGACTGGGTTAATTTATCCTTTCCTTTGATAATGCAACCCCTCCATGTGTGCTGTGTGCCATGGAGGCAGCAGGTGTCTGCTTGCTACTCAGTCTTGGAAGAAGGCTGTTGGCCCTAGGCAGGGAGACAAGACATGGATCCAGGACTGAGAAGCCTCTTAGTTTCCTTCAATAGCTACTTTTTCTAAAAAGTGCCAACTAATAGTGATTCCATATGGCAACAAACGTGCAAGACCTGAAGCAAGTATCTTATGCAGTGTCTATAGACTCTCCAAAACAAAACAATGATTTCATTGTGTCTAAATATATCTCCAGCCTTCCAACATCCACACTTGGAGCAAGTTTGAGATCAGTGGTAATCAGTCCACACATCCTTTAGCTTTATCAGTAAGCTTGGAACATCTCCAGGAGACAAACTTCACTTCAGTTCCCCATCCCCTTTTCATCTTCTTCCAGAGGCTATGAGGCACACTCTCACTGCCATCACCCACTTTTGCTTTGAAACTATTTTCAAACAGACTCCATGCCGAGACCAAAAATTACCCTGGAGTCATGCTGGTGCCTGAAGCTGGGCTGCAGAGGAGGAACTGGCAAGGCCCCTGCTACTTTTGTTTAACACATGTTTTTCTGAAATTTCATTTTATTAGTTATATGCAAAAATAAATGAGAATAAGAACAGCAAAAAAAAGAGTATTCCAGGAACATTGTACATTTTCAGGCACGTGGGATTCTGTGGCAGCAAACTGATCTGTGTGGTGCGTATCAGGGCTGCCAATCACAGAATGCATGCATAGAGCTGAACAGAAAATTGCAGAATCCTTAACAAAAGTGAAAGAAGCATGCAATGAAGTAATTCTTTTTGAATGTAATTTTACTGTGTATAGTTATTTTCCTCCTTTTCTTGACCAGCTATTGACAGCACACCTCTAGGTATTCATAACTGGAAAGGCAGTGATAGTTTACCTTTGTTATTATTTTTAATATTACCCACAAGTAATTATGCCATCACAGAAGCATATTTATGGAGCATCATGTTTTATATCAGAGCATGTAGTAAGAAAAAATGAAGAGGTAGTTTCTTCCCAAATACATTTCTTCCCTGCCCTCCAGTTCTAGAGAAACCTGTGGCCATTAGAGTACATATAATTCAAAAGAAAAAAAAAAGGTAAAGAATGCTATAGGTCCTTAAAATCATTTCCAACATACATAAATAAATTTTATTTTCTCCTGAGACAGAAGATGAAGAGATTATTAATTTCTTTCTCATCTTCGCTATCTCATTGCTGCTGGCTAGCAAAATTCACAGGTCAGTGGATGGATCTGTAGAAGAGGACATTATGGAAGGCTCAATGCTACACTGGAGTATTTTGTCCCTAATTAAGATTTAATAAAATCCTCCTGGAAAACATAAAATGGCATTGTAAAATGTAAAATGAAGTGGAAAAGTCTTATTAGGGCCACAGCTCTTATTAGGGCCACAATTCTTATATGAGATAATAAGTCCGACTGTGAATGAGAACAAAGAAACTATTTTACTAAGAAATTTTAAGCAGTCACACATTCAGAATGGAGAATTTGCTAAGCTTTTTAAAAAAAAGAAAAAAAAAGTAGTGAATATAATAAATTAATCATTGAGGAAAAAAAAAACCTTTTCATACTTGCTTCACTAAAACAATGGCAAAGGCTGAACACACTTGAAGATAGAAGCAATTAACCAGAAGCTACTAAGCAGTCTTTCTGTAAGAGTTATAGCCACATACACATCTGTGTTAAAAACTAAGACTTTCTGGAGCCTGGATACTTTTAAGTACAAAATATCCATTGCTTTCAGTTGGAATTGGTATATCTTTTGAAACCTACATTTACAAAAGAACTCAGGTAAGTGCAGCAACAAGGATCTGAGTTCAGTAGTTCCTCTGAAATGCTACCATGATACACTGTCCATTCAAGAAAAATTTGCAGTGTTCCTTTCATTTTGAGAAACTTTGAGGGAGATTCAGAAGAAGTGATCCATTTGGTTTCTTTCACTGTGTTTTATCTCTTATTTTCTTTGGGAATAGTCTAAGTCCTACCAACAAAGAGAAGAAATAGAACTAGATTTCGGGCATAATTAGTGCCTCTGCAAGAAATGGTTCTGTCGGAGTAGCTACATGTTGGGAGCTTTAAAAGGCAAATCAATATTTTTTCCAACAGTGCATCCTTTTTACAGTACCACATAGAGAAAAATATAATATTAAGAAAAATACTACTGGCATTTCTGAATTCATTGCTGGATTTATACAACAATCACAGAATCACAGAAACACAGAATCACACAATCACAGAATGGTTGAGACTGGAAGGGACCTATAATACTATGATTAATTTAGAGTATTATGTTATTGGTAGTGCGGCTGATTAGTGCTATCAACAGTACTTTGCTCCTTCTGAGGACAGTCTTACACCACCAAAAGCAGAATATTCCTGTTTACACATTCTTTTTTTTTTGATTATGTATGAAAAGAAATAGTTGGACCACAATTTAAAATAATAGTGTCATTTAGAGAATAAACTGTATTTATGATAGATTTTAAATGTGCAGATGAAATAGACTCTTGCTGAACTATTATTTTATCCTTGCAAAAGGTAATTTCGCATCCATGCCATTGACATCAGTGATGACTGTAATGCCTCCTCCTCCTTCCCCCAATCTTTTTGATTGCTAAAAGCTCTATCAGATCAGAGATATGACTGGTAAAAGATCTGAACAGAGTTTGCAATATTTTGGTAAAATAATGAAAAGTTTTGACAAAATGTAGAAAATGATGTGAATTTTCGATTCATCAGTGAAGCATATCAATCATAGGAAAAATAATAATTAAAGTTGGATCTGCCACATCTTCCTTCTTACTATGTGACTCACAAAAACCCTTTGCTGAGCAAAGCATAGGAAGTTTTTCTGTCATTTCTTCTGCATGTTTTTCCCATCAAAATGTTTTCCCAATCCTTAGCACATGAAAAAAATCCTTCTGTGAACTTCACTTACCGTCAGTTCCCTTAGCTATTCCTCAGAAATCCTAGAAAATTATACTGAAAAAAAGACAACTTTTCCTCTTATAAACTATTTAATATTAAAAGCTACTACACCTTTATAAGAAAGGGAGTTTAGAGCTTGCATCTACATTGGCAAGCTCAGCAATTGTTGCAGATGTTATTATGTAAAACTAAAGTCATCTAGGACTCCCCAAATGATTGTCTTTCCTTCTCACTACTAGACTTTGCTCTCAAGACACCAGTATGTAATAATCATGCAACAAATTCACATGCACATGAGAAGTAATTGAGGAAGAAATCAATCTATTATCAAAATATTCTTTATAAAATGTTATCAGAAAATTCATTTCAGTCTTTTTTTTTGTGAAAAATAATTCATTTTTCTTCAGCATAAGGAAGAAAATGCATTTCAGATCCTCTGCAGTTTGGATGAAGAAAGGAAACCAGCTGACAGCCAGTCTTCTGTTTAGATAACAAGATGCAGTTCCTAGATCTTTGAAGCTTTTATGGAAGTGTAAAGTCATCTGGCAAGACTGTTTGAGACTTTCTTGAAGTTTGGCAAGGGAAAAGATACAGCACAGCCACAGAGAAAAAAAATCAATGATGCAACTTATTTCTTCATTAAGATTTCTTTTTTTCTTCATTTTATATAAACTTGAAATCACAATAATCTAATTGTTCTTAGTTAATAAATACAAGCCTGGTGAGCCAATGCTGCTTTCATTTGACTCCTCCACCCATAGCTAGTTACCTAATGCTTTTAGGAGCCTTAGTAAGCCTGGGGTGGGTCTAGGCGTACTAAGTCAAGTGTATCTTGTAGCACGGGGTGTCATCCTGATTTTACCACAGTCTAAATCTGGATGATCTTTGAGCAGACCATCAACTCCTCACCACTGCATGCCCAGGTTTCCTTAACATCTAGATAAGAAGATAGGTGGAATGACAGATGGGACAAGAGCAGCAATATCTTGTTCTCCTGCACAGACCTCACATTAATTGTTCAGAAAAGATGTTTTTATTTGTAACTCCCTGCCAAGGCACACAGTAGAATTTTAAGGTTAGACCTTAAAATTGACATAATTCTGAAGAAAAAGCAGGAGCTGGTTAAGGAACTGTATACTTACAGTTAAGAATTTATCTCAGTTCCATGAAATAGATTGAAATAGATCCTTCATCATTAGATCCATTTTGAATGAAAGATATTTCTACAGACATTTGATAGATACATTCCCCAAATGATACATATATTACATTTGAAAAAAAGGAAATAATACCTCATTAGGACTGGAATTTAAAATGTTTGTTATTTTACATAGATATATATATCTATATATGAAACATTAAAGAGTGAATGCCAGTAGAAGGGTGACTCACTGATTCAACAATACCAAGCTCTGAAGGCTCTATAATTTCACCTAGTCTGACCTTTTTTATAAACCAGAGAACTACCTGGAATTACTGTCTGAAGTGGCAGAAAAGTGTTCTGTCTTGATTTTTCAAGGTTTGTGACAGGGAGCTCATTTCAGTCTCTTAGAAAAAATAATGCTTAATTAATACTCCCTGGTTAATTTTGTTTTGTTTTGTTTGGCTTTGTTTTTGTTGTCTTTTTGTGTGGGGTTTTTTTTTTTCTTCATTCTCTGATTAAAATTTTTCATATTCTTCTTTTGGCAAGAGATCCTATTGCCTTGAAGGCTAAAGTATTCATTATCATAATCTTATCCTTCTGTGGCCTGAGATCATAGTTAACCAAAATTGGCCTTTTAGCTACACTTCAAGATCCTCTTCACCCACAAAAACTATTTAATCTTTTCAAGGACAGATTTCCAGGACAGAATTTCCTAACCTGTGAGCATAGCCTAAATTCTTTCTGATATTACATGAACAAATAGGTTACTCTCATTTATTGACCACAGGCATAATATTTCTCAAGGGAAATGTACAATTTCTGCTCTGTGCATAAGAGATGCATGTCCACTTATGCTGGTTTTAAGGAAGCCTTGAAATCTTTTTATTAAAGGAAACACATTTGAAAAAGAAATCACAATTTATTACGGCTTAACAAAATTGGATAAATAAGATTTTGGTTGGTATTAATGTCAGTTTGCTATCATGATTTAATTCATACTGCAAAAGAATTGTCATGCTGACCTTGCATATCAGAGTTCTGATCTTTTTTCAATTCAAATCAAGTTAATATTTTTATATTAATTAATTCATATGGCTGGTCATGAGTAACAATTAGAAACCACTTCTTCTACTTAAGCAGTAGGAAAGCACTGACTTCTGAGAATGTGCTTTCCCAGTTCAGCTGCATAACAGAATATTATTCTTAACCATGCAAGTCAGTAATATCTGTGTACTGCAGAACTGTCTTCCTTCCTAAAAGAAAGATAGTTAAAAACTTCTTCTCTGAATAGCCTTTATCTCCCAATTATATGGTAATATATTATTGCTTATGTAGTGAAAAACATGTCATCTGGAATCTCTCTCTCTGATTCAATGTTTGCACAAAATGTCAGCAACTCAACTACTGTCATTTAGCTACAGTATGGCATGAGTTCCTTCACAGTTCTCTCCCTTGATGCCTGAACAGAATACTTGGATAAAGTTTTGTATAATGGAGCTTGTTTGTGCCTTGATAGCCTAACTCTTCCTTTAAGAGCCATTCTATAAAGATAAATCAGCTAACTCAATTAGATTAGTTTAGGAGTGGTCTAATTAGCTGTCACTGTGAATCAACAGATTAATCCATTGTCTTCAAGATGAGAGAGAAGGGTTGTACACCAGAATTATCCCAGTCTCCCATGGCATTACTATAAATGTTCATTTGGGAGAGAATTTTACTGACTTTTTGAAATAGAAATCTATATTACTGAAGTCTATGATGTCCAATAAAAATGCTTGACCTTAAAAAATAGTTCACATTATAATTCTGAGCAGTTTGTTTGCAGAGTTTGTGTTCCTCAATACCCTCAGCAGAAACATAGGAATATGTACATAAAGAAGTCGAACAGTCTCAAAAATGTAATTTCCATGTCTTCAAGCAAACACTAACCTTCTGTTCCATTAGTAATGTGTTTGTAGGGATTGCTGCAAATGCCTTGTAGCTTGTCTTGATCTTGTACTGCTAAAAGGGGTAAACCAGAAAGCAGGAAAAGAAGTAAAAAAGGAGAGAAGAGGCAGAGACAGAAGAAAGGGGAAGGTATGACAGAATGAAAGACAATTGTAATTGTCTCACAAGTATCTTGGCAATGATACAATGCTTACAGATTACTTGGAAAGGTTATATTAGCCTAATGTTTCTGTTCATATTTTAAAGGCCTATTACATACAACTTTTGTATTTGTAAATGAAGTGAAATCTTTGTACCATTTTTTTTTTCATAGATTTTGACTGCTTTCTACTATTATCCTTAAAGGAAAATCAGAATAGGCTATAGGGTTTTCCTAAGTGTGTTCATGATTTGAAATGATAAGACAAAGCTGCTTCTGGAAGTACCTGCAACTTGAACTGCTGCTATACCAGGTGTCCCTGAGATACTGAAATCCGAGGCTTTTCTGCAGCTAGCTTAGAGAGACTGATTCGAATCTTTATTTTCTGAATTACTTATATTAGTGTAAAGATCATTTAAGTCATAGGGTCCTGAATAAGTAAATCTACTATAGAAATATTTCAAGACAGCTATAGAAACTTTTATAGTGCAATGAGTGTCCAGAGTTGACAAACCAGACCATATAAAGTATATGTTTTGGGATTCAAAAAATCTGAGATCAAGTGTAAACATTATTAATTTTAAATGATTTGCATTTCAGACTATATGAATTTGTCCAGCGATTTCTAACTGTACTTTACTAACTCTACTTTTTCTAGCTTTCTAACTCTACTTTTTCATGATTTCTAAATATACTTTTGTCCTTTGCAATCATAGGCTATAAATTCAGTTTAAGTGAGCACTGAGATATTTCTAGACTCTTAATCAAATGACTGCTGGAAATCTTTCTTTTGTAAACACTTAAATATGTATTTGCAAGATGTTTTTACCTTTTTCTGCAATATTCCAGTGGAAAATTTTGATTTTGGACTATTTTAATGTTAATCATACTGGTTTAGGAACTAAACAAAGACATTAAACTATTAAAATGTAAGGGTTAATATTCTGTTTCAATTTGCGTTAGAATCTGCAAGCAATGTGCAATTCTCAAAATCAAGGTGTTTAAAATTAATGGAAAATAATGAATTAATTATTTTATAGGAATTCATTTCTTGACATATTATGTTACCATACTTGAAATAATTAGCATCAATAATTTAGTTTTCTTTACGTTGGTATTTATTAACTCGAGTCTGGTTACATTCACATGGCAATCAATAGAAAAATGTTCACTGTTGCAAAAAGCAGAAGATCAGGCCCTTTTACAGCTTGTTCAAACTATCTTTGTGGATTGGCACTGATTTTTGGAACCACTGGAGTACATGCAATTAAATGGAAACTGTATTCCTTTCATCTCTTTCAGCAGCCTAAGTACTGGCACATAAGTACAGTCAATACTCATAAATCCTAGAATCATAGAATAATACAACCACTAAGGTTGGAAGAGACCTTTAGAGATTATCTAGTCCAACCTCCCTGCTCCAGGGTCACCCAGAGCACAGGGCACAGGGCTGCGTCCAAGCCAGTTTAAAAGATCTCCAGAGAAGGAGACTCCACAACCTCTCTGGGCAGCCTGTTCCAGGGTTCTGTCACCCTCACAGTCAATAAATTTTCTCTCAGTTTCCTGTGAAACTTTTATTGCTTCAGTTCGTGGCCATTTCCTCTAGTCCGATCCCTGGCCGCCACAGAAAAGAAGCCAGCCCCATCCTCCTCACTGCCTCCCCTGAGGTATTTATAAAAACACTTATCAGATCACTCCTCAGCCTTCTCCAGGCTGAACAGGCCCTACCTATTCTCTCAGCTTTTCCTCATAGGGCAGATGTTCCAGGCCCCTGATCATCCTGGTAGCCCTGCACTGGACTCTCTCCAGCAGCTCCACATCCCTCTTGTACTGCGGAGCCCAGCACTGCACACAGTGCTTCAGATGTGGCCTCCCCAGGCTAAGTTGAGGGGCAAGAGCTCTCTTGACCTGCTGCAGACACTCTTCTTAATGCACTCCAGGATCCCATTGTCCTTCTTGGCTATGAGGACACTTGTGGCCACCCTGAGGCCGAGGTCCAGAGCTGCCCTCCAGAAGGTCAGTCCCCAGCCTGTACTAGTGTCTGGGGTTATTCCTTCCCAAGTGCAGGACTTTGCACTTGTCCATATACTAATAAAACACTCATAAATACCAATAAAACTCAAAACCTGCAATTCTATCCATAATAGAGACATTACTTATTTAGCCATTGAAATTATTCTTTAATAATGCAGATCTGCTGCATGTAATGTTAAAGCACTCTACTTTTCAGGACCCAGGACCCAGGAGCCAATCACCCATGTGTTCTTCAATGCCTAAATATACTGATTAATCTGGTTCCTAGGAATACAGCAGCATTTTTAAAGGTCCACAGAAAGTCACATCTGCTGACCTGCACTATGGCACAAACAGCAGAAAGCAACTCGAGAGCTAAATCTGGGGCAAATATCAAGCTGGGGAGTTGTTGCAAAAATGTCCTATTTGCTGTGCTCAAATGAGCATTAATGACACCCACAGGGCATTTGTACAGAGTGTTAGACACAGACCTATAAAGGCTTAAAAGCAGCAACCAACCATGACAGCGTCGAGCTCTTCATGACTAATCTTTCCTGCTTTGTGGTAGGTTTAGCAGCTGTGCTGAGCTGTTGCTACAATTAGTTTGTTCACAAGCTAGTTTGAGCTCTGTATGCACTCCTGTGTGAAATTTAATGGGAAAAATTAAATAATATATAGGAATGAATTCTCAGTTTTTAAAAGTACAACACTGATAAACATATATGTCCTAAAATATAAAGCATCTGAAAGTATATACATTTACACACATACACAGATGCAAATACTTATATAAGTTCATAGGCTATTCTTTAGTTTCCATGACCTTGCACAGGCTTAGACATCCATATATAAAAGCTCTCCATGAAAGAATCCTTTTTGCAAGCCATGTGAAAACATAATTGCTTTGACATTGTGCTAAGGATATAGTTTATGTGAATGCTGAAATGTGCATTCAATGTCAAAACTGTGGTTTGAAAGATTCTGATTTAATAGGTGCCTTTTTAATGTTGCCTCAACAGTAGTTGAAGCAATACTAAGGTTGCAAAATTACACATGCAAAAGTCAAGGTTTTTTAGATGTTAAACTTTTCCTTTGACATTCACTTGGCAACACTGTGCACAAAGATTTTGTCATGCATCAACAGCCATCTGATGGAGCAACTGGCTCTTCATGTAGAAATATACTGAGATTTGTGATTGCAGAGTAAGCAGAAGAGCTGATAAAATTAACAAATGAGCAAAACACAAGTCTGTTGCACTCTTTCATAAACTATGCATGCAAATAAATGAGAGCAGAAGGAAAGGGGAGTGTTGAATGCATGCTGTTAAAAACTATATCATCTCACAACCTCATCTTTTAAAGCCAAAAGGGATCTATCTCACAATGACCAATGCTGACTGCATTTGATTTAAAGGTTTCAAATCTTTTACACCCCCAATAGAGTCAGTTTTGGCTGTATGATCAAAAATTGCACCAGATGAACATTTCAGGTCCATTAAACTACTGAATGGTCTCCCAATCTCACAGGGATAGTGGGTTTCAGAGTCACTGTATCATCAAAACAGCACAATTAGCAGGAAAACTGACAAGAGAGAGGACAGAAAGGGTGTTTCTGCAAAAATAAATGTAGGCAGTCAATGTGTGTGTTATGTGTCACAGCTGGAGCTGGAGCAATTCAGACCTTCCTTCACCACAGTCTGGCAGTGCACCATGCATTGACTGTGGCAGAAAATGCAGCTACTTTGCACTGCAGGCTCAATTGTGCCTCACAATTTTGTCTCAGAGACTTTTTTTTTCTTGGAATTTCTACAATTTCATTTTTCTTTTTATTTCATTGAGTAATACTGACAGGGTGTAGTGACATGGTGCAGCTGTGCATGGTACAATGGTTCCCTTTGGATTGTTTATTTTATTTTAAAGAACCATTTTTGACAACTGCTGCTTTGTACTGATTTAAGCCTCTCATATTCAATTAACATTTTCCAAGCAGTTCAAGTCACCCCTACCATGACTAAGCTGTTAGGAACACATCTGACACAACTTCATCTGGCAGACGTAGCTGTACATTTGTGCTGTTACCAAATAAATCAATAAACTATGATAGGCTTTCTGTGCTGGGTAGCGCGCCCTGTCTGCCAGATGAAAGTTCAGATATCAGCAGGAGGAAACATAAAGGAAGCAGAGGCAAGACAGAGGAAGCTGGAAGGTTTCTGCAGCTCGACTGCCTTCTGCCACCAGGCCCTCCTTCATGGACAGAAGCTCCTTTTGCTTTCAGAGACCTATCATCTACTGTGTATTTTTACCTGGTTCCCTTTCCTTCCCCTGCACGTACCAGAATTTTATCTTTACATTTAAAACATGGCTGGAGCCCAGGCCCTCTTGTAGCCGTTGCCATCATTGCTTATTCTCACCCCGCTGGGACCCCGTTCCTTGTGGATGACAAGCAGCAGGAGCGTGGCTCATTCACTATGTGTGAGACATTCGTATTTGCAGTAGCACATGTCATTGGAAGCTTGTGGTTTAGAATGGTTTTTTGCTTTCTGTCTAGCACGGTATGAGAGCAGCATGGAAGCAAGTCAGTACTTGGCTGCCAAGCTAGTGTAAGATCAGGCAGAAGCGGGGCAGCCAGGTGGCCAGAGAAGGGTGGCTGAGAGCTTAAAGCATGGCCTCAACCACCTCCTGCAGCAGGATACAAAGCCAGGGAATGCAAAAGCTGGGTATGCAAAGCAGAGCACCTGATGCAGCTGAGCTAGCACTGAGAGTGGAAGAACTGATGGGAGGTCCCATTTGAGCCATCTCTAGGGCAGGGCACATCCCTGAGAACAGGCAGGGGTTGCCACTAAAGGAGCTGATATTGTAGCAGCCAGTTTAAGTAAATCAGTTTAAGCTGTTTCTAACTCAGCCCTGCTCCTAAAAAAATCAACATATTTTCACTATTTCCAGTGGGAATGTAGCACCTTAGGGAGTACAGAAAATGTTTTATGGTTGGTTTTCATTTTGACATATTGTTGTATTAGGTGAGCTTCAAAAATAATGAAGTGCATGAAATGCATTTAAAGCCACTAGACATAAATCTATCTACACTAATTCTCCTTACACTGACTAAAAATGTATTTTATTTTTATGCTAAATCATCCCTACCATTTCTCTTCCACAAAGCAGAACATGTTGCTAGCAACTCAATATGGTAGCATTTAAAGTCTTAACGGTTCCTTTTTTAAAAATTTTAACTAGCTCATTCATTTTTCTATTATTGTGCAACATGGGTGTCATTTTTTCTCATGGAGACAAAGCACTATTAGAAAATAAGCATGCACTAAGAGTACCTTAGGTTTGATGTTTTCATTGTCAGAAGGCAGGGTAAAGGATTGTGGTGAAGTCAGCTCTCTGGGTCTTGATAGTAGTGTGCATGGTGACTTGTCTGAGACAGGAGACCTGCACTTTAGTACTGGTGAGGTGACAGACTGCTCAGGACTTGAAGAGTAGGAATTAGATCTGTAATTTGTGTGTCTTGATGATGAAGTAAGCTGCAGTGGTTGGGAATGAATACTATAATTCTGAGGAAAGGGTGAGGCAGTATCAGGCTGTGAGGAAGATGAATGCTTTGAAATATTTGAAGAGGTAGGAGAGGAGGCACTCAGCTCTTGATTAGACCTGTGGGATGAATTTGATTTAGATCTGGAAGTTGAAGGTGAAAGACTTGGAGAGGGAGATGAGTGCTTCTCCAGAGTGGGAGAGACCATGCCATTCTGACCAGAAGAAACAAGTAGAGGATACGACTGGCAGGTAAAGATGGGTGAGTAAGTGTGCACCCTCTGCGACCTCTGAGGTCCTTGTGATGTGGAGAGTGGATAAAGCATCTCTTCTGGAGGACAGGGAGAGGAGTGTGTCAGGGCACGAGGAGGCATGGCAGAGGCAGACAACATTGCCTGTAAACGTGGAGATGCTGTTGATTTTCTGTGTGAAATGATAGGGGATGACAGAGGACTTAACAAGTCTGGAGAAGGCATTCTGTGGGAAAGGTGCTTTTTTGGGGATGATGACCTAGCCCGAGGGGTTGCGTGAGGTTGGGAGGGTAAGGACACATGGCAAGTGAAACCTGAAAGCCAGCTCTCCTCCTTGCTTAGAGAACCAGGCTCGATAGAAGGACTTGAGACATATTTCTTTGGGGTTGGTGGAGTTGTTTTGAACTTCTGATCTATCGCAAGTGTTGAAGAACCAAGGGAGCCAGGAGAAAATGTAGGGCAGGAAGCAGGGGAGAGTGGTCTTTGCTGAGAAGAGCCCGACCTCAAAATAGCTGTTAAGAGAGTCAGCCTGGTTGGCAGAGGGGGTTTAACTCCTGATTTTACTGGATTTCCTCTAGAGGACATTTGTGTGCACGACTCGCTCACACTAGCTATGGTTGAAGTGGAACCATAAAGAGAGGGTGGGGACAAAGGTTTAGGGCTAGGGGATAATGAATGCGTTATTATGTGTACAGGAAGGGGACTCAAAGCATTCAATCTTTTGGAAGATCTGGGAGATAAAGGCTGAGCAGGCGATGCTTGAATTTCAGCTGAACATGGAAGACCTGAGGAGGGACTTGGATCTTTTACTGGAACAGAGGATTTGGTGAATCCCCTTGTTTCATAAATACAGGCAGAGGTAGGGAGACTAGGTGTTTGTAGGCTATTATATAACTGAGAACTGGAGTAACAACTGTTTAATGCAGAAGTGGATATATTAGACATGGAAGGAGGTGGGCTACGGAAAGTAGACTGAAAGTAGAGAGATGAATCTTGTTTAGAAGACCCGGTTGGTGACTGCCAGCTCTTATGGGAGTCTTCCAGTGAAGAGGCTTCATTCAGGTTAACCATGTCACCACACACTACTTTCGGATTAGTTGGAGAAATTAAGTGGAGAGCAGGCGTTTTAGAGGAAAGATGATCAGAGGTAGAAAGAGTAGAAACTAACTGGAGAAAAAAGAAAAACAAAAATGTTAGCATAGATGGACTCTGTGGAACTGTTAAGCAAGCCACTTCTCACTTCCGTGGCCATGCACATGAAGTATTCATTAGTACTGTTCTGTGTGTTGAAAGCAAAGGGCTGTCTCAAGCTGAGTGATACAGCCTAATGGATAACTCTCTCATGGGAGGTGACTGAGCACAACCAAGTTATGGGTCACTTTATTTTTACAAGATTTTTGTTTACATGATAGGAGCAGGATTCAAGGTTGCTGTATTTTTATTTTCAGTAAAAAACAAGGCAGCCACACCATCAGTGTCCCAGACTCTGATACCACTTATACTGTGTGAACACAGCTTCAGTTATGTACTGTCATCCCATCTCACTCTACCTGCTCAGCAGAAAGTAGCCCTTCTGTAAAGGAGATTCAAGTGCTCATTTTCTTATTCAGCAAACAACACCTTCTGCAGCTATTATATCTGTACACTGTGGTATCAGAATGATAAATTTTCTCAGAAACTGCTTAAACCAGAAAATGCAGTTTGCTTCTCATTCTTCTTGTCATTTATATAGCAATGTGTTTAACACTTCAAAGGCACATAAGAGCCTTTGTCCCCTTCCCCATTGTCTTACAATACAATAATAAAACAGTAATTAGCTCTTTCATGAGTGCCTTTTTTCTTACATTTGCCCTAATTAGGATTTGTCAAAACTAATTATAATATGCAATTATATTATCAACTCTTGCATAGTTTTATACTTTTGAAGAAAGCAATTATTTCAAAATATCCCAAGTTATTGTAATACCAAGGTTAAAAACTAGAGAATATTCAATTTGAATAAAGTATATCAACGTGAAATAGTCTGCTAGGTTGAACTGTAAAAACGAGAATCTACAAATTATTAGCCAGCTTTTGACTGAGCAATTTGAAAGCAGGGAAATTGACTCTATTCCCTACAAACTTCATGTGAACAGAAAAGTATCTATTATCCAACACCTTGAAATGCCACTCTGTAAAACATTATCATAATATCCAGTCTTCACATACACGACTTGCATATGGTTTTGGTGTAATAAATCCTGATTTTTACACATAAGCATCTGTTTCAAGAGAGTTAAGAACTATTATATCTTGATATCAGCATGTCATAAAACAAAAACAAGTACCAAACATGTTAATAATTCTCAAGTGACAGTATAAACACATTGGAAGAAGCTGTGACAAGACAAGATATCCAAGTTTTTAAGGACTAAAGGAACCCCAAAAGCTTCAGGAAAAGCTAAATATGCACAGCAGAAAGCTGTTAACCCTTGTAGTTTACAAGTGACTTCTTGCTGATAAATGATCACAGAATCACAGAATCACAGAATCTATAAGGTTGGAAGGGACCTCTAGAGATCATCTAGTCCAACCTTCCCG
>JAUBOD010000078.1:953399-970922 GCA_032353885.1 Nothura maculosa
TAGAAGCTCCACGTCCTTCTTATACTGGGGAGCCCAGAACTGCACACAGTACTCTAGGTGCAGCCTCACCAGAGCTGGGTAGAGGGGCAGAATCACCTCTCTCGACCTGCTGGCAACACTCCTCCTGATGCAATGATACCATACAAATTGCAGCCCTTGTAAACTGAGGAGATGATTTTATAAGATGACATCAAAAATACCAAGGTATTGCCTTCACTTATTGCGGTAAAAGCCAGCCTTCCTCAATCTATATCTCTGATAACAAATCTTAAATTTAAAGTGTTAAGCCAGTGAATATACACAAGGCAACTATTCAGGTTGTATAAAAATAAATGTGTATATCATAATATATATTCTCCTAGACTGAAAAATCATGACAGTTTTTGAAAAAATACGCTCATACAGAATAAAGAGAAATACTGGAAATTATTTGAAAGTAATCGACCGATATTTAACCACTACAGAAAAGATTATTTGGTATGTTATGAAGCATAACGTTATTGAACAAGTTAAAAAGGAGGAAGGTAATATTTTTGATAAATTGGAGCAGTCTGATGAATTTTAATATCGAGTGCTAGAAGCTCATCAACTACCAAAACAAAATAGGAGGAGGAAATCCCTGCATATGAAAATGGACTAGATAAATTTTCCATACAAAGGCAATAGATTAATAGAAAATGAGAATGAATATCAATTTCCAGAATGAAAGGACAGAAGATGAATGGACTTATAATTCGATAAAACTTAATAAGAAAGATTTAATAGCAGCTAGGAAAAGTTTCATGGCAGCAGAGGATAACTATGCTGCTGGAAGAGCAAAAATTTTCTATAGTCTTCTTCTAATTTAAATACTATTGAACATTTATGTGCTGAACTAATTGGACTGTTATTCAAGTCTTCTAAAAAGATTTTGCCACTGTTTTAGAATGTTAACTACATGTGTGAGCAACCCTTTCCTTATTTACAGAATCATAGCAATCTTGTGAAGTGACTTCTAAGCTCATCTAGTCCAGCCTCCTACTCACAGGTATGCTATCCCTGATGACAACATGTCATGGTCATGTATAACCAAGCCTTAGAAGCCCCTAAGGATGGTGGTCCTCCCACCCCTTGGGGCAGCCTGGGAGGTCACTTTCCAGAAACAAATACATGTTGCTCTGACACCTACTGAGGAAGCTTTTCCTAATGTCCAGCTAGGACTTCCCAAGCCTCAGTTCATGACCACTGCTGTTTTACCTACTACTTTGGAAAATATTTTGGCTCTGCCATCTCTCCTTCCTTCAAGACATTGCAGGCTAGATGCTTCCTTAGTTACCTCTTTGCCAGAATAAACAGCCCATCTCCCTCAGCCTTATCTCACAGGTGTCCCTGGTCATATTGGTAGCTTTGTGCTGGATCCTCAACAGTTCTTTGAACTGGGGAAGAGAAAGGCAGACCTGGCACATTATTGCCCATGATGAGTAGATGGGATATAACATCTACTTGATCTGCCAGTCGAAACTCTTCACAGATAGCAGTTTACTTCATTTGTGGTGACAACTCACTTCTGTTCACCTCCAGCTTCCACCACAACCCTCAAGTTCCTTTCAGCTTGCCTGTTTCACAGTCCATTACTTTCCAGCCTGTACAGATGCATGGGTGTCTTTGTGTGTCCAGGTGCAGAACTTTATACTTGTCACTGCTCTTATACAGGAGGAACTGATACATGAGGAAACCAGCTTTGGCTGTGAAGTCTGTCACCAAAGAAAAAAAATTGAGTGACTATATCTCTCTCTTTCTTGACCGAGGGACTCTCAACAGGAATTTCTCCTGTTTCTAGCTGCAACTTCATACTCTCATGAAGTTCTAAAACAAGGTGCAACTCCATTTCATCTACATCCCTGCTCATCCATCCTCTACCAACATCCTCTACCTCAGGCAATACATACATAATATTCCATGTCTTTTTAACTACCTCCTTTACATCTACAAAAAAATACAAGGCTTTTTAAAAGACTTTAATTTCTCAAATTCCTGCTTTTCTTCTTTGTATACCCATTCCTCAGCCATAGGTGTAAAGGGCCATCTCATAGACATGGAAGGACACAGAAGATGCTCATGAGATGGGCTGATAAAACAAGAAATGGGCTGGTAAAACAAGAAAAGTGTATAAAACTGGTAAAAGTAGATGTTTAGAAGATAAAAATATGTGTTGGAGAGGATCCAACTTGAAGAAGTTTATCCTGATGCCTGTTATCCATGCTTTGATCTCAGTAGAATTTGATTATAGAAGGGAAAAAATAAAGTATTCTCCCTACTTCAACCTGCAAATTGAGAGCCAGAGAGACAAGATGTTGGAGACTGGGGAACTCATAAACATCATCATAAGATATCTGGGCACAGCACTGTAAATCATATTGAGCAGACCTAGTTATTATAGATGCCAGTCATAATTGTACATTTTTTACCAAACTACTGAGGTTTGCAGTAGTTTGTAGAGCTTGACTGATTTGTTTGGAAAAGTCAAACCAGATGACAGGCACTGAACATAGAAATGTACTGATGTTTCAATAAAGTCAGAAAAAGTCAGAAAAAGTGAGAAAACATTGAATAAGAATCAGAACATCAATGATGAGCATAAAAGTGTCCTTGCCTTGTGAATACATGTGAAGATATTTAGAAAATAAAGACAGAAGAAGTCCTAAGGATTTGTGACTTACAAATTAAGGAGACGTATACATCAGCTATACTGTATGCTACTTCACTTGCAGATGAATCATTATTAAATTCATATTTTAATTCCTTCTTCAGTGCCATTGCATCTGTATTTTCTGTTATATAATCAAGAAAATCTGTTTACTTGTCAAATCATCAAAAAGTTAAGATATGGCATATATAAATATATATTTTTTTTCTGTATGGTCTTAAAAAGAAATCCACCAAACTACTATAGTAGCTTTTAAAAAATTACCCAACTAAACCTAAAAAAAATTACATCCTGAAACTCCAGAAGTAAATTTGTATTTCTCTGAGACAATTACTCTTTCAGAGCCTGCTTCTCCTAAATAGATATTTCCATTTACTAAATTCTTACATACTTTGTTGAGAGTTTGAAAGAAGATATGAATATTTCATAATGCTGTGAAGCTGAGAACAGAGCATCTTTCTCATTCAGGATCTCCTAAATCAAAACTGGCACTGTGAATTTGATAAAAACATTGAGTAACACAAGCATTTGAGCACATGACAGAAAGTCATATTCATTTTCAGAGACAAAGTAAATGTTCTTTGTTTTTCCTTAAAATATCATTGTAGAATTTCATTTTCAGCTCCAGAGAAATTCTGCTGAGGTCAAACAAAATGCCTGAATCTACTCCATGTGTTAAAGATTCATCTATTTTGCTTAACAGAGTTTTTTGGTTTTTTTTTCCCCACCATATGTGCACCCCAAGGAAAGGATATCAACGCCCTCTCCAAAATGTGAGAGTTAGTTTTTTATACAGGTTATTAGACTCATACATCTTCTAAACAAAACATTTCTAAGATTGCTTTTTGAATTCTCTCTTCTAGGGATTTAAATTTGAGGTTGTATGTCCAATATAGATCAACATAAAATAGATTTTTCATCTTCGTTACTCCTTTACACTTGTGCATAATCAGTGCTAACTAGCAGTTAAAATAATAGGATTTTGCAGCCTCTTTCTTCAGTGTAAAAGGCTGTACCTGGTGCTGAGAAAAAATGTAGGCTTGGGAAGCCAAATTCTAATAATTCAGATGATTTTTAAGCTTCATTGATTTTCAATGACCTGGGCCAATTTAATCTAGCAAGGAATCTAACACCATCTGATTAACTCTCTGTCATGATGAGCTGCTCAAAAAGGAAAGAAAGAAAAATAGATCTGCATTACCTGTTCCATCTATACATCAGAGCTATAGATGTCATAAGTCATAAGGGCAGAGTCTATTTTATACTGAAGGACTGACTAATGAAAATTCTAATTAAAAAAAAAGAATATCTGCTTTAGAAAGGAAAAAAAAAATAGAAAGTGACTCAGTGTCCATAGTCTGAAAACTTTGGTGAGGAAAGGTTAGCTGTGGAGTTTAAGGAATAGGTTACCTGCTGTTTGTGGTGCTGGACAGTGCTGTGGGAAGCACTTGACCCGTGCAGAACCCCAGAAGGTCTTCTGGCCTCACCACTAGCAGACACGTGGGACGGAACGAGCAGTTGAGCACTGAGAGGCCCGTAGCCATTGGGAGCCTGCTGAGCACTGTGTGAGGCAGCAGATACTTCATCTTCCTCTCCAGAGTCTGTAATCAGGATAAACTCAGCCTTAAAAAGATCATTCTCCTGCATTTCTGCTTTGTTTGAGTTGCCACTTGGGGGATGGAGAACGCTCTGGGCACTGTCTTGCCTGGCTCTGCTCTTCAACGCTGGTTCTTCAGCAGCTGTGTTTGACTGCAAAAGATGTAAGGAGAGATATCTATATCAACTGCATTTCTCATGAACACAGGAGTAATATTAGCTTGCAGAGATGGCTGACACGAACAGCGCCGAGGGCTTCTTCCAGGCCCTCTGTCCCTCCTGGAAAGCCAATGCTGTGGGTTTGTTTCAGAGGGATCCTATGTTCACTCCAAGCAGCAGGAGGCTTGGAGCAAGACGATAGCCTGAATCTGGGGCTGGAGCTGAAAGAGGGGTGCAATCAAGCCGAAGGAGCTGTCAGACCCAACTATACCAGACACGATGGGAAGGAACCCGCACTGTGGGATCCACGGAGGCAGACAATACTCCTCAGAGGAGTCTGACGGAAAAATCTGGGGCAAAACCTATACATATTAATGAAGAAACAAAGGCCTGGGAGCCAGGGCATTCTTTGCAAAGGGCAAACAAAGAATCTGAGGTCAGAGAGGGTTACTGTATGCTTAAGAGCAAGCCCTGCAGCACAAACCATGGTTGTTCTACTAATTTTTGTGCTTTCCCTCACCAGTATGGAACTTCCCAAGTATACTTGGAATAAGAGCAGGAATAGTGCAAGCTGGGCATCATCAAATCATTTGTTATTGAATCTGTAAGGGCAAATAATATTTCTCTTGAAAGGAGTAATTGAGCTAAGAAAAACAAAAAAAATGTGCACTGCCAAAGAAATCCTGTAGATGGGGCTCGTGTTGGAATCCTGCTTGAAGAACATATCATGAGGACAATTTTCCATTGACAGTCCCAGGAATTCCTGAAGCGTTCTATTTTTAAAAATATAAATATATAAATAAATAAATAAATATCCTGGTATATAAAGGCAGATACTCCAAGGGTAGGTTTTGGGGAGTGTTATTTGCATAAGCTGTTGTGGTGCATTTTTTATTGTTTGTTTTGTTTTTGTTTTCATTTGTTTGTTTTTTGAAATATTGACCAGACTCTAGACAGCTTAAAAAAAAGAACCAAAGATGCTGTGAAGGTCTCACTACTGCACTTCATGTTCAGCAAGTTTTCTTTATCTATCTAGTCCCTGCTAAAACAAAAAGAGTAAGACAAATCTCGGTAATTCTCTTGTTTTTTGGGACAGTGTTTAAAGCAAAGCCAATACTGAATGGCTATAATGTAACTAATGAATCTTTTCATCCTGAGGCTAATATGTTAGTGTATGTCTATTCAAACAAGTCCACCTACTGCTCAGACTTAATCCATTTTTAGTAAGATTGGCCTCTGGAATTGCTGAAACATGTTGAGGTCAGGGCTTGGGCAAGCTCTTGGGCAGCTCCATTTTTGTGGGAGTGCAAAAAGAACTGCAGCTGCAGCTACATCCCAAGCAAGGAGCTCTCTGTGACAAAAAAGCAGAAGAGCACTGTATGTATTAAAATAAATGTATGTATTAAAATAAAATAAAAGGTTCTAGTTTCCTTTTAAATACCATGGAATAAAATAGGAGGCAACATGTGGTGTGAGATAGTCAAGAATGAAGGTGTACCGAACCCTGTGGGCTAGCTAAAGGCAGGAGAATCAGTGATGCAGTGCTGTTGAGCTTGACTTTCTCTGTCACAGGAAGTCATCGGGACCAGTTTTCCGAAGCAAAAAAATAGGCTTTCCCTTTGACTAATGTACTACTACACAGTTATGAAAAGGATTGGCACCTTAGCTGGCAGTCACATTGCTAACATTTAATGAAAACAGGATCCAGTGACCAAGTCGTGGTGGATTCCTGTGGGATAGTGCTCCCCTCACAAGACTTTGCACCTGGGGAGATGAGGAAAACATCCCTCCTCTCTGCCAAGAATATGGCACTGTGTGACTGACAAAGGACACTATTGGAATGGGGGAGTGTTTACTTCACCTCTGATATAACCTCTTCTGGAGGCAAAGTGTTGAGCAGATATGAGCCCTCTCTTGGGCAATGTTTCTGCATCTCTGGTAGACATGGAATTTAAAATCAAGCACAAGTCAAGAATTAGTTCAAGATAAAGAGCATCAGCTCAGGGATGCTTAGGATAGATTTTTCCACATCTTTTCAGAGAGTGGCAAAATAAACACAAGAAAATATATATAAGTAAAATTCTACCTTATGTGTAGTTTCTTGACAGCTCAAATCTTTCGGGTCCTCAGGGAGTCTTACAAGGAACTTGGAGACATCTACAACTTCAAAATGAGTTGGAAGTTGTCCAATGGATGGAACAAATGTGAAAGTCAATGGCTTGGTTCCAGCTTCATGGGAAGAGATCTATAGAAGGCAGAATTAATTCAACTTTTTTGTATGGGCAAAGACTTTTGAAATATGAAAACGCATACAGTGTTTGTAATAATGCATAACTAGAAGTCTATTGCTAACTCTACTGGTCAACAAGTTCTGTATCAGATCAGTGTATATTTTGTACAGAACATAAGATCTGTTTTTACTTAGACTAAAATACCTGTATTTGTCATACCTGGTCACATTAATCAATACTGCATATATTCTAGTAGCCTGATGCAGAGGACAGGAGAAAATTTACTGGGCAATTTAGTATTCTTTACATCTACCTAGTCAGAGACAGAGAATCAAATTTTGCACATTTAATTCTGCTTTTATCATTGTTTAGCTGCACTTTAGAAGACGAACAGAGTGTTTACCATTACTGCTGTGTTTGGAAATAATGCTGTTTTACATTGTACAAATACAAATACATTGAGCATTTTGCTTAACAGTTTATAAAAAATTGGAAAAACATTTCATCAGCAAAAGGAAAGGAAACCTGTTTATGCCTTGTTATGTAAATGTAACTAGATCTGAGCAAAGTATGGATGATACTGTGCTTCAAGGAAAAGATTTCCCCCTACTTTCTTTAGGCTGTTCAGCCACTGCAAACCAGCTATGTAAGTATCTGTCTTCTCGTTTCTCCTTCCTCATCTTGCCTTCCAATTAGGACACTGAATTACCCAGAGAAGAAGAGAGACCAAGAGAAGATGTCTTCATCAAGACATTGAAGTCAACATTTACAGCATTCTCCAATCACTTCTACCCACTTCATAGAAGATATCAGACTGGAAAAATAAGTCAGTGGAAAACCTCTGAGGTGTCTTGACAGTTGTGAGGGAGAGGAACTGTGAATGGTTGAACAAAGCGCCCGGTATGGGAAATCACAGCCCACCCTAGACCCACTGTTTTTTCTCATTGCTGGTTGGAGTACAAAATCCTCCTTCGGAGTCAAAATTACTGATTTTTTACCATTTTTAGTTGTTTCCCATTTTTCCTTGTTTCATCAGCTGAGTCTGTAACTGTTAATTTCTTCTCCAAGAATCTCTAAGATACAGAACTTTAAACTGCAGTTCAATAGTTCAGTTCGATTCAAGTTGAATTACAGTTCAATAGTGTTACAACAGGACTCCATTGCTTTGACTATTTTGTTTGTTTGTTGTTTAAAATCTGCTATAAATTTCAAAACTCTGGCTCTCATGCTTCTTTGTAAATTACATCTATAAGCAAGTAGCAATTAGGAGGCATAGTGAAATACTTCACATGACTCAGTCTTGTGGTGATTGGAATGCTAAGGACAGGCACAGATTTTCAAATTTTAGAAACTTAAATGCATGTTAATTCCACTATCTGAAAGCTGTCTCCTAGAGGGCCTGTATGAAACAGAGGCAAGGTTATTTGTACAAACCCTGCACATGAACATTTTCTCTACAGTTAAGGAGAGAATTCTCTTTCCTGAGCCACATACAGAACAAATTTCCAGGTGTCTGCATCTAATTCTGAAAGAATGTTAGTATTTATGTTACAAATTTTGAAAGTGAAATAAATATCTGAATCAATGGAGACATTCTCAGTTCTGAACTTGGACCCTATATTCAGAGTGGCAGAGGGAAAATATCTCCTGATTTGCTTCCACTGCTTCACACAGTTGGCCAAGAAAGAGAGAGCAGGATGCTCAGCCTGAGGAGAGCAGTATCTCTGTCAGCCTGAAGAGAGCAGTGTTTGTTCCATATTGCATTGGGATGGTATGATATACTGGATGACATTTTAGTCAAGGGAAGAGCAATATGCATACATCTGTCCCTCTCTTAGCAGCCAAGGTACCAAAGTCTGACCTATATTTTTTTGTAATGCAATGATACAATTTCTCAAAGCAAGGCTGGTATGATAACTTCATCATCTTGCTTGTGACAGAGCATCTTAGTTGTCCTAACCTTAATAAGTAGCGGACAGAGCCCAGGCTACAGACACCCCACCTCCCTGGTACTTGCTGTCCCAGAAGGTGCTCCTGAAGAAGCAGGATTACCCACTCTCAAACAATACCATCTCCCATGTCAGCATGATTTATGTACAGCTCACACCATCCATCATGGTCTTATATCACACCTGTGTCTCCCCTGGCATCAACTGGAGATGGCCTTTGCTTTCCTGAAGCTCTGTGGCTGGACTTTCATCTTGCAGCTCCAGCCAAGATGCAGCTAGCAAC
The DNA here is from genome assembly GCA_032353885.1 of Nothura maculosa. NCBI lineage: Eukaryota > Metazoa > Chordata > Aves > Tinamiformes > Tinamidae > Nothura > Nothura maculosa. The sequence continues at coordinate 962,304 of JAUBOD010000078.1, forward strand.
TCTGGCTACCTCAGTTGTCTTCACCAGCATTTTCCCTTCCCACCTCACCCTGTTATCATGCATTTGTTTGATGCTTGATATCAGCTATTTTGCACCAGTGAGTATTCTTGTGTCGGACAGTGATATGTTTGGGTATAAAAATTCCTTACAACAGAAAAAGGAAATATAGAGTGGAAAAAAGTGTGCAAATAGTAAGCCCTCCACATAGACTTATAGATAATTCTAATCAAATGTGTTAGTATAACTAAACTCATGGTACTTCTTTATCTATATATTTGCAATGCGGAAATGCAGACAACCAACACAAGTCATGTGGGTCCACATTATTGAGAAGAAAATCATGTCAACATCCCTCCCAGATTTCCCAAAGCCTAACTGATCACACTAATTTTGTTGCTTTAGTGGAAAAAAAAGAAAGAGCACCATGAAGAACTTACTGCATTTGTCCTAAACACATCATAGAAACAGTCATCAGAATTGATTCCAAGCCAAAACAGGCTGATGTTTCTATCCTTGAAGAGATGAAAGAAATGACTTCCAGGATTTAATTATGCCCATTAATAGCTTCTCTGACATATATGTGTAAATAGTAGAAAATATCCTTTAATTATAGCAAAATATTTTTGTGAGACATTCTTGTAATTTTCCTCTTTCTCTGGATCCAGAAACGACAGCAGAAAGATGCAATGCCAAAGATTTCCTGCTGTTATAGTTCACTTGAATCAATGGATTTACTATGGTTAGAAAATATAATCTGTATGTCTATTCAAGTAAATGTTAATGATTCTTGTTCTATGTTTTGCTTTATCCGTAATAAAATAACTGCTTGGCTTTAATTTTATCCTTTCAGCTTATTTCTTTGTAGACTATCAATTAAAGGAATTAATGTAAATAAGATTTGAATATCCATTAGGGGTATATAAGCTTCTGCATGAAATGCTGCTTGCATTTCAACAGGAGAAACTTATTCTAGATGACTTCCATGACTTTCTATGCCATCAATTTACAAATAGGTTTGTTGCATAATTCATGCCTTCAATTTACGACTGGCCTAAAGGCAGCTAATAAAATTACATTAAGTGTTATTTTTATTACCATGGCATCCAAACTCCTTACTTGTAAAGCACATTTATTGTCTTGGGTACTATATGAAGACAAATGAATCCTTTTATTTAATTCAATCAGTCTTTATGCATTCAGCATAGCGTCTGTTTGGCCATTGACACTGAGGTCCTAGCGTGGATTTCCTCCTGGAATACAGATTGTTCACATGAAATTGAATCTGCTGGTTTGCATTACTGCTTCTTCCACTGATTTGCTAATGCAAGTAATTTCGCTAATAAAATAATACTCTAAAAAAAATTAACTACTGAGGCACAAAGTGCTTCCTTTTGAGGCTATTTATTCACTTAACTAAAGGACCAAAAGGGGAATATATGCATAAATAATAACAAAATAACAAGTGTGTGAATCATGACATGGAAATATGCTGACTGACACATGGTTTTGGTCAGGGCTTAGGTTCACATACCCGCAATTCCTTCAGGCTAAACATAGCACCGATGTGCAGAGCACAGCTAAATCCTCACGCAGAGGCAGCAAGGGGAGCCCCCAAGGCCCCTCCTGCCCTGCCACCCTCCTCTCAGCCTCCTCACTGGCTTCAAAGCCCACATGAGCCAAAGAACAGATCCAAAATGAAGCCAGCCCACTATACAAGAAATCATCAGTTAAGGAAGTGTAAGAGTCTTCAGTATATTTTAATCTCCCGACTTATCATAGCATGGCTATCATAGCAACGTCGTATGGATTTGCTGATTATAATAGTATGATATATATTATAATATGAGCTCTGGCTTATCTCAAATCTCCTGCAAACAGCCACAGATGATCATCTGAACACCAGCCTTTTAACTCTGAAACTTCAGTGGAAAAGTTAAATCCATTCTAGAAGTCCAGGATGAAATTACAGCTCTGCTGCAGTTTGTGCCAAAATTTCCACTGACAACTGTGGTCCAGGATGTTTCCCAAGCTGCTCATCTAGCTCCGTTAAGTACGTATTTTATCACCTTGAATAAATTACTTTTAGCCTCTTTCTGTACAGCAGAACACGCTAAAACTCACACATAGAAAAATATTATTTGGAAAGTTAATATGTATAAAGTTCTAGAAAGAAACCATGAAGTACAGTATAAAATGGTAATCTATTATTTGAATTGCAAGGGTTCCTGCAATGAAATCATTCTTTTCAAGAATCATTTCAATTAGCTCTTCAGCACAGCAGACTTCATACAACCATAATTGCTCTTATCATACTAGCCTGCACAGATGCAAGTAAGCATCATGTAAAGTGAGCAAATATAACCTTTAATTTCCTCTCTTGCAGGGGAAGAGTAAAATATCCTGAGTGTCACATTTAATTAACTTAATTAAGTGCAGCTTGACTACACGCATGTACAACAGGAGGTCCTAACAGGACCTGGATGTATGTTTTAGGTACTACCTTAAAGCCCTTAGTTGCTCTAGTCCATCCAAAAGACGCTGCTCCTAGGAAGCAACCTCTTGAAAGCTACACCCCCCACAGTCACATAGGTATACACAGTATATGCTTGTACAATATGGTGATATTCTTCCGGCCACCCGAAGGACTGCAGCCTGCTTAGTCTTAGCCAAACAGCACCAAGGTGCAAATGATCTCAAGCTTCCAGTCCTTTGCTAGATGAATCCACCTCCGTTATGCAGGGAGGAATGTAACATTAACCTGAAATGATAGTTCTGCTGTAAGGGCTGCTTAGGAATTCAGCCTCACAAGAGTCCCAGACTACTGCTCTCCTACTTGAAGCAGTGTCTGAGCACAGTCCCATAAATGTGTATGACAATTGTCTTTATTTTCTTTTCCCCAAAGCTGCCTTTTTCAGTACTTAGATCTAGTTACCAGATCAAGTCTTGGGATACAATGCTAACAAGGAACCTCAGGTTTATGGTAGTGTGCAACTGTCACATGCAGTCTGTTTTCTAACGACATCCAAAGAGTTGAGTGCCTATGGGATTCAGTGGAGCAGACCACAGCACCTGCCCCATGAGTATGAGGTGGTCTGCCCAAACACACAGCTTCCCTAGCCCACCTGAAGTGTGTGAGGCCTCTGCCCTTGTATCCCGTGGTGTCTGCTCTTGTAGCCCACAGTGAAGGCTCAGTATTAATTTAGGTGGTGTGGATATGAGGGGTGCTATAAATGACACCAGGTTGGAGATGATGTGTGAAATCCCTTAGGCACTTTGGTGAGAGTGGGCTGGACTAAAGGCGTCTCTCCCCTTATATGGCTTACAGGGAGCTCATTGCTAGGCCAAACTTGTTAGGAGTTTTAGACTACTGCATTGACAGTCTCTAATTTCCCAAAGTATGAACCTTTCCACCATCTCTCAGCAAAGATTTTAAGTGCCCCTGTGATCCAAGCCTGTGCCTTCCACAAGAAACAACCAGCCATGGCCCGTCATGCCACCATCACCTGGTCACCTGACACAGTAGCTCTTATTAAAAAAAAAAGAAAAAACTTCTCAGATCTGAAGGACCACTGGTTGCGAGTCGCCATCACTTACAGAATCAAGTCAAGTTTTGTAGAAATTTTTAATTTTATAATAATTGATCAGACAGGGGAAAATACAAGGTTGATGTGATTTGCTCATGGCAGCACAGAATTTATCAAGTTGTATCTTGTGTTCAGATTCTTACACTATTGCAAAACTTGCTTTTTCATTTCTTTTAAACCTCTGAAGCATGACATTTTCAATGTCATGTCTCCAATACTCTCATCTTAAAATATTACATTTTTCATCTGGGCATTTTTCTTGCTAAGGAGCTTCATTTTGGAGCAGGGAAGCGAGGGATATAAAGAAAAAGGTACAACTGCATACCTTATATTTTCAAAGGTGATACATCTCACACCCACATATCTATGATGGATAGTAGTACAGCTTGCACACTTACAAGTTATCCCCCTAGTTGATCATGACATACTTTCAGATATGATTTTCAAGAAAGCTATCTGGTATCTGGATTTTTCAGCCTTTTAAACAATGAGAAAAAGCCATTAAAAAGAAATCAGATGCTTAAAGAGATTTCATAAAATGCAAATTAAAACCTTAATCTTTATCCATTCTTAGATAACATTATTGAGGAGTTCAGTTTAGCTTCTGCACTTCCACCAAGCAGCCCTATAACACCAGCTAGCCTAGGTCCTTAGACTCCACTTCATGCAGAAAAGAACTGAACCTGGAGGTCTTCTCATTGATGCCGTATTAGAGAATTTGGAAATATTTGCAGAAATATCAGTGGATAACTTTCCTGTTCATTAAATGACCATAGACGGAGACAGCTGGTATTTTTCTCAGAAAAGGAATGGGTTATCACCCCTGAATAATCAGGAATAATCCACTCTACCCTTCGAGTTACCTGTCCAAGGGATTTCACAAGGGGTTGATAGGAGGCTTTTCTTACCTGTTCTGTGCCAGGAAAACTCAGTGGGTTAATGATACAGATGTCTTTATCCTGCACCTGCTGTCTGCAATGTGTAGAGTGCAGCTTGGAGGAAAGTGAGAAATGAACTTTTTTTGAAGCAGTGAAGAAATGTGTGTGACAAAGCTGAAGAAGTCCTATTTTTTCCCTCCTCAACAATGATTTTTCAGAAGCTTTTATGAAGCTATTTTCTGAGTAGGTCTGTGTGGGCCCTGAAGAATGCTGGCTACAAAGAGTAATTATTCAAGCCCTCAGCTATGATGATACAGAACTGTAAATATAACTTCCTGCTTGCTTCTTCCATATGTTCACAGGATGAGTATGATAAAGTTAGGATTTTGTTTTCTTCTCTTTAACAACCATTAAAAAGTAGCTGTCTCTAAACATTTAAACTGAACTTTAATTTTCCAAGATACCAAATATGCTGCATGTTCACCAGTGCCAGGGTCATTTTCACAGGAATTCACATCTACGTAGAAGAATAACTATGCTTGTTCTAATTAAGTCTCTTTTTTCTTTATTTTTTTCAACAAAAGCAGTTGTGTGAAGAATTGTCATTTTACAAACTTGACTTTGTCCCTTAAAAAAAATTATTTTCAGTTTTGAACAGTGGAATAATCAGGCAGCTAAATGCAATCACACCATTCCTCAGATATTTTAAGGAGTAGGAGAAAGAATAGAAGCAGATTTTCCACAGGAGACTGTACATTTTGTCCCAGGAACAAGCATAATGTCCTTAGTCGATAAATCTGGGCAGCCTGCAAACTGGCATGTGTACTCAGCTCTGTCTCTGACCTCCTGGGCAACCCTGAGCAAGTGCTATAGCCTTGCCTATATTAAAATATTTTGGCAATTCACAGTTAACAGTAATGTCAGTTTTCATCATATTTTCCTGAGTACCCAAAACTCACATAACATTTTGTGATTACTTTAGCTGGATATATCATACGCATTAAGGAAGTACTAGCCTTACAGCTTAGAACAACTTTCACCTCTCCTGTTTCCTTATCTAAGGATGACCTATGGCATCCATCAAAACCCACATTTGAATACAACCAGGAGGCCTTCAGAACTAGACCAATTCCATTACCATTCTCTTTTCTAGCTTTTTTGAGTTCTGTTTTGACTCTCCAAGTTGTATCCCTGCAAAAACAGAAGTGTAAATTATTTTGTTTACTTTCATAATTAGGTTTTTCTTCTGTTTAGCCTTACATTCTTATTCTTATATTTCAGTATCAGTTAACATGGTCATTTACTAGTAATTATTTTGTTTTTCTTTTAATGTTGTCCCTCCTTATCTCTTGTTACCCAGGTTTCCTCTGTTGACTTTTCATTTCCAGTTTGCAAACTACATTTAAATTACAGCATCTAAAGTTTGCAGCATCTGAAACAGGCCTGAAGAAAGTGAAAATATACAAAATATTCATGCTCATTTTCATTATTCTGCTAATGCCAGGCTCCTAAAGAAAAGCCTTCCAAATTTGAGCAAAATCCAGTCAAGTTTACCTTGCAAAGTATTATTACAGCTAAAGGACTTGGAGCTAAAAACATGCAAGTAACATTGTCCTATAGATACTATAAACTAATGAAAAGGATCACAGCATTATAAAAAGGGAAGATGACCTGTTTTTAATTAATAGAAACATCATCGTTCAGTTCCTACCCAGATTTTCTTCCAAAGTTTTTGGCATAAGTATACAGTGGACAATATAGCAGAAAATATTTTTTCATGTAGTAACAAAGAAGGTTTCAGTGCTTGTTTCCTATGTATTTAAACTTCAATGTAGCATTATCAGTCTAAGCAATTGAAGCAAGTCATGGAGAGAATAATCAATCTTAAATAAGAGATTTAGTTTATTTATTGCCAGTACTGCTAGATTTTATAAGTATTTTCATCTCATTAAAGATTTCAGAGTTCACATAATACCCGAAAATAAACTTAGTGCTACCAAAAGAGACTCTGAAACTAATTCTAGTCTGAGCTTTTATCTACCTTCATCACCAGGGAAACCCTGTTGCCTTGAAGTTGTGCATTGTCACATGTATCACATGGGATGAAGCTTTTTCTCATTTTATTTAGCATTTTGATTCTTTCCAATGTGTTTTTCAAGTCATTCTTGGGCTATTTCTTTGCATTAGCTAAAGCCAGAAACACATATCTTGTGCTTTATATTGTACATTTTTATATTCCCAAAATCTGCAGCCTCTCAAATATTTATTCCTTTTGCCTCGGTAGCAGATTATCTTGCGGCCATAAGGAACCTTAAGAGACCTTCTACCTCTGTTTGCCAAAAGACAAAAATCTTGTTGGACCTCAGAAGTGCCAAGTTCTTACCACTCGGGGCAGTTCTTGGCTGAGAGTTACTTGCAGTAAGGCAAATTTTACCTGAGAGCTGAATAAAAAAATGGATATGATTTCTGAGCTTAGCCTTAGCATTAGAAAGGAAAGAAATACATCTTGCATGCCAGCTAGACATTATTTCTGTCACGTTAGAAAGGGAGAAGTACCATTTATCAGTGTGCTCACAATTACATCTACATTATTACTGTAAGAGTTTGATTTGACTGAAAAACAAGTAACTGTCTCAACTTTAAGAAAGAGTCAGCTTCAAAAGCTCTGAGAAATGACGTCACATTTGCACACTTTGTTGCCAAAAAAGATAGCGCTCTATTTTTCACTCATCTCCTGAAAATCATATTTTAGATGAAAAGGAAGATTGTAATTTAAACAGTAGAAATGAAGAGGTGAAGTCAAATGTTAAGAAAACTTAAAATGTTTTAGATATCCATTTCTTATTTTGAGATATTATTCAAAGTTTTTAATTGCCATTAGCATGGAGGATTAAACTAGACATGAAAAATAAATCATTTAAATTCTGGAGAAAAGACCATGTAAGTCATATATTATTTTTTCATCTACCCTTTTGAAAACTCAGATTTACAGATAATAAATGTATTTAGACTTAATAAAATGCTCCTTCCTGTGTTTCAGCCAAGAACTCTTGCTAGAATTCTTTCTCCATGATATGACCTATGATCAATATTAAAAAATTACAAATGCTTGTAATAAAGTTTACACATCTGTATGCACAAATAGCATGCAGTTTGAAAGCTCCATAATCAATGTCATGTGAAACAGCTTCCAAAGGTTTATACAGTGTCTAGGCTCAAAGTACAAGTAATAAAAAGATCCATAAAACTGCAAGTCATGCATTAAGAACATCTTAACAGCAAGGTATTGTCAATTCAATGTAATTTTATATATACTATATAGTAAAGCTTTAGGTTATTTAAAATGATTTTAGCTTTTAAGAAAAGGACTTTACTATACAAATGCCGTCTTTTTCAGATCAGGAGATTTTACATTCCTTCTGATTATAACTGTTTCCTTGGAGGTGGGGGAAAAAAAAGAAGTAATTAGGACCTCAGCCTTGCACACTTTGCCCAGATGAGGTATTATTGACAGCAGAAGCAATGGGAGAGCTCAGCCACTCAAGAAAAGCAAAAGACACATGATCAATCATTTCCTCTGAAATGCCTTTTCTCTACATTTTAAAGGAAATGTAATAAATGGCAACAGCATATTGTCAAAAAAGCTATCTCATATTGACAGGTCTCTACAACTGTAGTTTCTGATTTAACATTGCCTTTTTTTTTTTAGGTCTTGTTTGTTGAACAGTCAGAAATTAGAAATGATAAAAATGTTTGGAAATTAAGGAAATTAAACAAGTTATTTCTGGATGTGAATCAAAAGCCCTTTTGTACCAAGTACTTATTTTTCTTCTGCTTCCTAGAAAAGATCCTTGTACAAAATTACTGAATATACAAGTAGCTTGTAACATTTCAAACATTTCAAAGATTGCTTTTAATTTCAGTAAAAGAAGTCAAATGCAATGTTCGCTGTATGCCATATTGCCTCAGCTGACTCTGCATTGCCATTATATGTAGAAAATCTTATCTCCCTTGCAGTACTGAAGTAAATCAAGAATTTTTTATTTAAGAGTTTCCTTCCACATAAAAGGTCTGTTTTCTTGGATACCAGTCTCTTAACGAGATATGTCTTCTTTTACTCATTTTTTATGTGGACGAATCTTTAAATATAAGATGGA
>JAUBOD010000078.1:971581-982469 GCA_032353885.1 Nothura maculosa
CCCGCCTGGATGCCGCCCTGTGCCACCTGCTCTAGGTGTGCCTGCTGGAGCGGGAAGGTTGCACTAGATGATCTCTACAGGTCCCTTCTAAGCTTTAAGATTCTATGATTCTATGATAAGAGACTTGAATGATGAAAATTGAGAGATCTGACTTCATGTCCACATATACTTGCCCTATTCTCATACTTTTCTCTAAGCTTGTGACCACAGTCTGAGAGAGGACACAGGACAAAGCACTCTGGTTGATCCTGTATGGCAGTTTTATTCTCTTAGAAAACTGTTATCTAGTTTAGATGCTTAAATTCAAAAGAATTTCAAAGAGGATTGAACTGCTTTCCCTTGGCTCACAGGGGGACATTATGGGAGGGGATTTGGGCTCTTCTTTTCTGTAGTTGGCATCTCCTGAGGGCTCCCTGAGAAAGCTCCTATCACTGCTTCATGGAGGTAAACCTTCCTTGGTGTCTCCTGCAGACAGATGCAAGTGAGTCATATCTAGGCTGAGCTCAGGAGACAAGTGAAACTCAAAGCATGTAAATTAATCAATTTAATGTGTGGCAGAGTGTGAACAAAACCTTCCAGACCAGACCAGATCACACCCAGAGGCTGTGCAGGGTGGACAGAGGTGCTTGCAACCATCCTTTCAAAGACCACTGCCCCAATGGCTCCATGTGCCTTGGGACCTCAAAGGTCCTAAAATTTCACTTTGCAAAGGTAAAGCAGCAGTGACCTAGGGTGGTTCTGCCAATGACCTAAGGAGCACAAGTACCTCTGGGCATCTTCCAGTGCTCATAGATCTTCTGTGTTCAAATTTCTTGTGCTCCAACATCATATCAGATCTTAAGAAAATCCAACATTTATTTTACATCTCTGTAACAGCCACATGGTGAAAATAAGTTTAAAATCTATGGCCAAAGAATTTCAGTTTGCAGTGTGTTTTTTTCCAGAATATCCCTCTTAATTCAGCCTGCTATTTTGATATGGGATATTCAGATTTACTAGGCAGCGTCTCCTAATTAATTGTAAACTATTGAATGACTAGCACATTTTGAAGACACAGCAGTCTTTATATTTTATAAGTAATACTCCAGTTCCAATGTTATAAAAATATATTTTTCCAGCTATTTAAACTTAATTCATAAGTAAACTCCTGAAATTGTTTTTCAATTCTTTGGAGGAATAGGAAGCTTTGACTGTTCAATCTGTTTGTAACACCTTGAATTGTTGCCAATTAATTATATGGCATTCTCATAATAAAAGGTTAATTATGAAGCACTTCATATGCCAGCTAATAAATGCCACTTCTCTTATTTAAACGTAAATTAAAAAAATAATAAGCATCAGACTCTTGCCTCTGAAACAGATATGGAGGACCACGCAAAAAAATGAAGTGTAGCAATACTCTATATAATAATCATCTTACTGTCAAGGAATATATCATGAATAAATCAACATGGAATGTACATTTTTATATACTAAATTTATTACAACATTAATTCAAGATTTCTAGATCATGTTTTCAGTAATTGGTGATAAAAGTGACACTAGTAACAGCAGTATCACTTATCAAGATGCATTAATGTCACTTTGCTTCTATCACTGTCAACAGCTAAAATGCACAGTGATAATGTAGTGCACATGCTTTCCAACTCTCTGCCACGTTAACTCACGTCAAGTCTTTCTAGAAAACCTTTACCAATATGCTTTTCTACAGAAAAAAAAACTTACACAGATTATCTAAATTAAAAAGATGATAAATAAATAAATAAATAAGCCTTCAAGGACTGCAAACAAACTAAGATTTTGCCAACTTCATATATTATAAAAGATTAGCAACGGCATCAGTCAGACATTCAAATCATTTTTATCTTACAAAAAAGCTCAGCTTCATGGTAACAAATACAGAACCTATTACTGTCATAAAATTCAAAGTGACACTGCAGTAGCAATATTCGATTATATACAGAAGAACCTTGAAATCATTTCCTAGGTTTGTCCCTATGAATTTTTAAAATGTTAAAGAATCCCAGCAGAAGGAGACACATCTCATTTTTGTGAATAAAGGAGATGGCACCTTTTTGTATCATCATTCTAGCTTAACCCTGGTTTCCAGCTGTGACAGCTGTAATAATGTCCTTAGAGCATTTCTTTATAAAAATAAAAGTATCAGTAGAATATTGATAACATAGCTTTTCTCAACCTGAGATTCACCTTCAGAAAATACTAATCTCTAAATTATTTGAATTTAAAAACTCTCTTGAACAAATTAGAAGTATTCCTGGCTATCTCACATCTGCTACAGTGACCTACAGTGATGGTGACGGACACCCATGTTGTGGTCACTGAACACCATGTTACTGTCTCAGAGGGAAGGGTACAGATGTACCAAAATCTGTGAATGAGCTGTGAGATAGAAGAGAAGTGGTATATAAATGGTAAGGGCAGCATTGCCTCTGAGATTTTTGGTAATGATTTTAGTGAAGAAAGCACTTTAGAAAGCCCAAAGTACTTTAATTAAATTCTTAAGCAAGGTCTGATAGAGACCTATTGTTCTTGCTTTCTCTAAGAAGAGTGAAAAAACAGAGTGGTCTTGAACTGTGCTTGTTGGTTGTTTCTCCCTGCTTGCACATTAAGCTTTCTTTAACTGTGAAATTATCTTAGTGGGATCATCTAATAGAAACCTAGTCAAATCCTGAGCAATATCCTCCCAAATCATGAAAGAGAAGACTATCTATCTCTTAAAAAAGCTAGCTATCACTATTATTATTGTTATTATGCAATGATTGGCACTAATTGTAGCACGTACAGATATATATTATATCCTACTCTTTGCCAGGGACTGCAGGACAAGCTTTTTTCTTTTTTTTTGTCCTTTTTTTCATGGATTTTCATGGATGACACGTAAGTAAACCTTACAGAATTCTATGGGATTTGATGTTTTATCAATAAAGGTTTTAACAATGTTATTGCTTCCAGAAGCTGATGCTTTAAAGCGTTGAACTTGAACCAGTTTTCATGATACTTTCTCTAGGCTGTCCAAAATCAGGAGCACCATGCCTCATGGCAGCTGTAAGTGCCCCATAAGTATCATGGATGGTCAGAAGTAATGTATTAATTTGTCAGACTCTAATATGGCTGCTTAAGCAACCACTACAAAAACCACTTATTAAGCTTGTAGAAATTAATTATATCACTAATCTTTATACTAAGTGTCATCTATGAGGGGGTTTTGCATTTATAATCATCAGCATAAGGTTAATCTCTGACAGTCATCTGCAGTTCTAATAAATCTACTGAGAGCCCTTGAGCTTAATGTATGCTATACTACAAAACCAATTACATTCCTCTGCCTATTATGGAAAAGAAATTCTTCTGACCTGGCAGCCAAGTTCATTCCTGGTGATGTAAGATGCCAATGGTATAAAGGCAATAGCCTCAGGATCCATCTGACCATTATCTCCAAACGGAATTAATTTAATGTTTATATATGTTAAAAAAAGTATTTATATATTTATATATTTAAGTTTGTATTTACCATACTTTATGAGTACTAATCTATAAAATCATTTTCAGAATTTGTACTTTGTCCATAAAATAAGTATCAAAACAACACAAGACTTTAAATTAAACAATAACCACAAAACTAATAAATGACCCTTGGTACTAAGAAATGGAAATGCTAATGATACTGTATTCTTCTATTCAGGTACCATAATTTATAGGAAATTCCTAAACTAAATATAAAGTATGTGATAATGCATCTATGTTATAGAGCAGAAATTCAGGATCCTATAAAACACTACGAGCCTTTTATTCTTTCCTTAAAGCTCTCCTGATATACCAACAGTAGTAAGCAAAAAAATAAATCTGATAATAGTTTTAATAGATGAATTAAAATGTTGATGGGATAGAATTTATGAGAACTATAATCGTGTAATTGCACTCAGTGATTTCTAAGGCTTTTGAGAGGCACAAATAGCTAAAGCATCTAAGGAGAGGTTCATGAATAATGAGAACATTCATCCAAGGCAGGATAGAGATAGTACAACTGCATCAGCTGGGAGAACTGGCACCGCTCTGCTTGCCTGCGTGTGATTTCACTGTTCCACATCACGGAAACAACAGTTGTTTCCCAGCTGAGCAGGAAAATAATTCGGCTGGATATCAGCAACATTTCCCAGCAATGACACCTCTCACTCTATGAAACAGTCTCTCAGGAGAGTAGTACAAATGCTGTGCTAAAATAATCTAAACCCAGACCACAGGGATAAATTTTTCAGTAACACAGGAAAACAGGTAAGAATCAAATAGGTGCTTTTTATATCTGACCTCCATGAATCTACAGTGAGGGCTATCACTTATTTCTTAAAACATTTTCCTTTATACCTCATTTCTAAACATCATCCAAAATCTTATTTAGCATACCATGCATAGCCTTCACAAACAAGGTAGTTTGTATCGGTTACATTAAAATATTCTTTCTATTGTGCCAAGAACAGGGCTGGTAGTATAAAGATGGTTGTAGTGCTAAACATTGAGACAGATGTTGTGACAAAGGGAGTTGATTTTCTCTTAAAACAGACTTTAGGAGTTATTTCTTCCTGAAGAAACTTAAACTTGTATACACACCAGGAATCAAGCAAGAAGCTGTTTTAGGGAGAGGTAGATTTTGCTCCTTCTCCTAGAGGAGCCACTTGATAGTCCATAAAATAATTTAACATTTATAAATATTCAGAAATTCACCGTCCTCTGACACATTCTCAGTAAGAGGCAAGATCTGGGTTTCTCTGGGTTTCAGGATGTATCCTCGGGATGCATCTTAGCCAATCTTCATGCATTTTATTCAAATGACTAGGTCTCTAACACCACAGAGGAATCCTCTCTCTGGTCTACTGAAAGGGGACAATAACTTCTCATTCCTCTTTGTGCTGAACAGAAATGGCCACCCACAGCATTGTCTTTCTGTAAGGCAGGCTTACACCATACACCTGTGAGATCAGATCAAACATATCAAAATAAGATGTACTTTCTGCAGTTGCAGTAGGTCTGTGGTTTCAGATCAGTTCCAAAATATTCAGGGCTATAAAACTAAATCACTGAAGCAAAAATTGATGTGATGATGGGAAAATTTTAATATGAAAAAGTCCTGAATTTACCTATGTTGAAAGCACTCCAGGGCTTCAGAGATACTAAAAATTAATTTTTCCAGAATCTGTAGTGAGATATTTAAATTCTATGTAAATCTTACTTTACATGTGAAAACTTTTCAGCTTGGATCCTGAGTAATAGAGAATTTCTTTCCTTCCTCTACAGTAAGTCAGCTCAGAACTGTGTATCAGTAAAACCCATTTACATTTTTTCACCATTGCTAATTAAAGAACTGAAAATAAACAGGAAGACACCAGATTTGTTTTAGAATAAACAGACTAAAAATAATCTGCCTGCACATTGTATCAAAGGAGAATTCGTTTGATAAACTGCTGATATATTATGCTAAGGCTTATAATCTTGAGAATAGTTTTCTCATCTCAAAAAAAAATGTATACCTCAAGATAAATGCTCCTGTGTTTGTCCTAGTACAGCTGATCTCAATCCTCTGCGCAGAAGAAGGTCTGTGTCACTGAGCAGCAGAAAAGCTATTCAGCCAGCCTAGGCTATTTTATGAACCTTGCGATTGCAAGGCACCTTTCCAGGTATTTAAGGCGGCCTGTCCACCTTTAAGTCATATCTGGTAAGTATGTGACACGTCATTTGGAACTAGATGTAATGTCTCAGGGTATCTAAAAAATAAACCCCTTATAGCCACACCCAGGAAAGGGCAGAGCAAAATTCAACGGTTTCAGAAGACAGAGCAACCTCCGTCGTCTGTGTGAAGAATTTTACTTTAGCCATCGGACTGGATGTTAACAGCCTATAAAGCAAGGTAAGCGATGTAATGACATGATTGGTCAGGTCCGGGGGACAAGCAATAATTCCCCTGTAGGCCGAAGTCTATATTTGCTTACTCCAATTAGCAAAAATATGTACAATATCAACAGAGGATAGGAGAGCTCTCTGAGAGAAACCTGTTTAATTTGGCATGAGAAAAGCCCAAGGTTGGAAAGGAGCCTCTCATTATCTCCATGCCACTTCCCTCTAGCACGAATCGGGAAACCCAGATACTCAATCTTGGTGGCTGATGTTAGGGCCTGCATCTCACTACTCAGATGATGATACTTGCGCACTTTTTCGGTAGCTGCATTGCCCAAAATTGTTAACCCACTTTCATAGCGGATAGTAACATCCACTACTTTAGCACGGATACCTTTCACAAAAACCTAATAAATAGCATTTAATGCCACTTGCATCTTCTTCACCTGTGCAAGTATGTCAGGAGATTTTGCACGCCTAAGAATCTCCCCTCCAAAGAATGCCCGAGCTCCTTATTAGATATGTTTGTCTAAAGTGATTTCAAGCATAGCTACCGAGGGCCACTTCTGCAGCTGTCAAGTGAACACTTATATGTTTGCAGTTTGGTTTGAAGCATCAAAACTGATACGACTGTGAATCTGCTAATGCAGTGTTGCCCTCTACTCTCTTAGACATTTCTTTCTTCAAACATGTCCCACCAAATTTTCTGTAGAGCCTAAAGTGTTTTCCACATCAGATTTCATTAATTTTTAATAGGCTCTGACTTAAGCAAACTGAGGCTACACACACACACACACACACATATATATATATATATTTACATTCCCACTTTATCCTCCTTATCCTCAGGCAATTACTTGGCTGAGTGAACTTGATTTGCAGGTGCTGGCAACCCAGTGAGCAGTGAGGGAACAAGCTTGTGGCTGAAAGAACCAGCTTTCTCCCTAGAAAGCAAGCTGAGCCTTCCCACACAGCCCCGTCCTGTTGATCTTCCTGTGCAGGTGAAGTGCTCTGTGGTCTTTGAGCTCCTGTCCAGTGTGTGGCCTTCACAGAATTAAATTGTTAAGCAATGCGGATTTTCTCTCTAGGAAGCAATTTCCTTCTGTACAAAGCAGCCTGTCTAAAGAGTATACTGGATACTCCTGAGTTCCCTACAGAGGAAGAAACAGTAAAGGAAATCTGATAAATCCTAATATGAGGACTAAAAGTGTTTGTGCGCTCTGTGTGCGATGGCCCAGCCATAGGGAGATCGATCTTCTGGATTTCATACTTGTCTCTCCCTTGTGTAAGAAGCTTGGGCAGGCAACACTCCAGCTTACTTACTTACTTAGCTCATAACTCATTACTCTAGCTCATAATACGTCTCAGTTTGCTTGTTGGGGAGGTTTCAGATTTGTGGAGCGTGCTGAAGCCTTGCTGATAGCACACAGCCTGACTACATGCATTAACAAGGTCTATCAGATGAGATGCAATCCAGTCCTCTCCCTTCCTGGCTTCTCTCAAAGGAATTTCCTTACTTAATCGTTTGTAAAAAGTATCCTCTGTGAAGCTTTTAGGATTATTATTATTATTATTAAGAACTACTCTTTCTGTTCTGATTTACATTTCAAGATTTTTTGGTTGAAGAATTGGACTATTCTGGATTGTTCTTTTGTAATAGATATAGAAACCTAATCAAAAACCATCAGACAGTTGCTCTAGTGTTGCAATCGCAGGAAATTCATGGAAGAAATTATGCAGAAATCATGCAGAGTTCTCACATAATTTTACTGCCTCAGTTTTTCACAAAATCCATGAAGTCGGCTATGGAGTTAATAGTTAAGCAATGAGAGTGAGACTTTTTTCCATATTTCTGTTCATCATTTTTGCAAAAAAAAAAAAAAAAACAGAAACCTTCACTGCATCCCAGCTTTCATTCAGTCTTTGAAGGAAGATGGAATGTCTGATCTGTGAGTATATATTCATTACATACTTTGAATCCTCTTCTGACAAATTGCTGTCAGGAAAAAAGCATATATTAAATTTACAAAATGCATGCCATTAGTAGTAAGACTTTTTTGCCGTATTTCTTAAGTCTAGGCTTGAAAACAGAATACAGTTTCAAGGAGAAAAAGTTTAGTTCGCTTTATCACTAGGCAAACTAGTGATAAAGTCTGAATTGTCCCTTTCAGAGCATGTCTTGGGTCTTCAGATTTTTTTCTTCATAGAATAGTGATAAATTACAGACAACAACTTTCATTAATAAATACAGCAAATAAAGCCAATTTTCAGGGGCATTCACTTTGATAAGACAAAGGCCTGTATGAGCTGTGCAGATGGATCCTACTGTAGCAGTGGTGCCTGAATAACAATGTTCCCTACTGGGAAGGGCCATGGTTATTGAAATATGGGAACTGCAGTATTTAAATCTGCATTATTAACAATATAAGTGGAATATAAGTGGAATAAGGGTTTTCCTAATCATCTTATCTTTTACTGTACAAGTGAGGGACATAAAGACAAAGGTCTGTAAGATGATAAACTCCACTGACTTACTTAACATGCTGAAAGTTCTCTTTTCATTTAAAAACCTTATGCCATCCATTAAATGGTGTGGCTATTAAAATATTTTAACATTTTTCTTAGGAATGAGAATATTACTGGCTTTTTATCGGGACTCAGACCAGATTTTGGTCTACATTTTGCCTATATTTACATTTATGCATGAACTTTCCACCTAAAACATCTGATGTGTCACCTAAAACATTTGATGTGTCAGAGATACCTACCTCTCTTTCAAAGCAAAGACACCTCTGCATGGTGAATGCAGACATTTGAAAGGCAATGGAACAGCTTCATGATGGTGTGAACAGCAGAATTTCTGCAGACTTACATTGATGCATCTTCCCTGTGTTGAGCATGCACTGAGTATAGTTCAGGAAATGTAAACACTTACCAAAACTACACTTCAGCATGTTTTAGTCTCCCTCTATAGTCAAGGGAGAGCGAAGGAAAAAATTTCACCATAAAGGAGCATCTAAACTACATCAGAGATTGCACCCTAGAAGTACTCATTTTCATCCACTGATCATAGCAAGAGTGTTGGACAATCTGTTCAAATGTAAAATGTGCCTCTGTAGCTGTCTAAGCTTCAATGAGATGAATCACTCCCTACTGATTATCCATGCTATGGGGGAAAAATATATATATATTCCAGCCTTTAGGAATTGAATATTATGTAAAATAGAGCAAGGTTAAGTTCTAAAGCAGTAGAAGAGAAAGAATTGCAACTCTGGGCGTACCAGTTGCCTCTTTGGTTATTCCTGAAGAAAGGTAGGTAGAATAAAAATTGAAAACTGCTGTAAGTCTCAAACATTGGCATCCATCTCTGTAGCTCATAGTGTAGGACTACTCATTTATGCTTAAAATGGTACTCTAGTAGTTTTATTTTTCTTAAAACATAATTTCAATATCTGAAATCTCATGCTGGCACTCAAAATTTCTGAGGGAAGAAATGTAAAAATGAAAACAGAATGACCAAGGAATGAGCATGAATTCCTGATGTTTGTTTTGAATGAAGTGTAGCACAAGAATACTAGAAGGCAACATTAGAAATAAAAAGGCATTTGCTGTTAGTTACAGAAAATGAAAAACAAGGGTAAATCAAATGCTAGAGGTTCTTGAATGCTTAAACATTGGCTCAGCTAGGAAGATTTATGTCCTTGGATCAATTTTCTCTACAATCTTTTCACTGGAAAATATCTAAAATCAAAATACAATTTTCAGTTACCTAGCAGAGTCATATACTAAGGCTTTGACATCAGGATCAGCAAAGATTTGACATCAAAAGTGTAAAATCAATCGCAATTGCTGTGTGTTTGTGCCAACATGTGGCATAGCAATGACAGATGCCTGTGCTGCCAGTGAGATCAAATTTTTGGAATGGATGTGGGATAGCAAGCTCTAAGCTCAAAGAATGTCACCAGAGCTTTTGCAAGCTGATGCTCACTATCTCATGGGTACAGAGAGCAACTCCCCCCTCACAGGGCTCATCTCTTATTCACCAATTCTTTGCACTGCAGGTGTTTCTGAGGATAACATTTACCTTCCATATCACTTCAGTTAAAGAAACAAATATTTTTTTCAATTTTTCTTGGCATTTTTTAGCTCTGTTTTCCTCCCTTTTTTGTCTGCCAAGTACAAGCAAGGTAGCATTAATCATAAAGTTCTGGTTGACCTTTTAAAAGATGCAGTGCTAGGAACCTCCTTCACAGTCCAGATGAAACACTTGCATCATCCTACAAACGGCATCTCTTGAGATTATAGATAAATCTCTCTCAAAGCAAAAAGAAATCATGGACACAGATGATGTCAGGCACAAAAAAAAAACGGATTTTATGAGTGAATCAAATGAAAAAATGGGATGAACTTTCCTTGCCATTTCTCTTGCTACTGCACCAACACTCGCTCATTTACCTAAACAATCTCAGAGTAAGGACAATGAGTAAAATACATTGTAGCTTATTCTGTGGTGAGTATTTTCTTAAAGTTCAATCATTTCATGGGATTATGCATCTTCTTCTCCAGTGACTGGCCTCAGTAAGACTGATATTCACTTAACCAAAGCTAAAGGTCTACACTGTAGATACCTACATTTGAGCTATGCTCTCTTCACAGACAACACAGAGACATAAGTAGGAACCTCATGAGACATAGATGAACCTCATGAGGGTCAATAAGAACAAGTGTAGAGTCCTGCACCTGGGGAGGAATAACCCCAGGCACCAGTACCGATTAGGGGTCGACCTATTGGAAAGCAGCTCTGTAGAGAGGGACTTTGGAGTCCTGGTTGACACCAAGTTAGCCATGAGTCAGCAGTGTGCCCTCGTGGCCAAGAAGGCCAATGGGATCCTGGCCTGCATCAAGAGGAGTGTTGCCAGCAGGTCGAGGGAGGTGATTCTGCCCCTCTACTCAGCTCTGGTGAGGCCGCACCTGGAGTACT
>JAUBOD010000078.1:982569-999340 GCA_032353885.1 Nothura maculosa
TGTGTGTGTGTGTGTGTGATGTGTGTTTTTAAAACTGACTTCAAATTAAACCTAAGGTGACTTGGTAAGATATCTGAAACAGGGGAAATTAATTCCAATCTAAGCATCATTAATTGTACAATTCATGCATAAGTTTCCCTGTAAATATTAACCTGCAATACCTAGGACAAGGCTATGCCTAGTGCAACACTTTGTAAAAAAAGCACTACTTCATAAAGCACAGTTTTGACTTTGATACCATAAACTATTGGTTTCATGATAGTTGTCATGAGGCATCACATGAATTTATTAGACAAAAACATTTAGGCTTTCATATATATATAACACAATTACATCATGAAGCTCATTGCCTCAGGAAGTTTCAGAAGCCAAAAAACAACAAATAAAAAAATAATATATACAGAGAGAATAGGTTCATCAAGCCAAAACAGTGCTCCAGATCTAACTGCCAACTTAAAAAGACCTTAGTCACTCTTGTAACCCTGGGAGGATACAAGAGGCAAGGCATAGAACCAGGAGTCAGCTGTGTGCCCTTGGATCCTGGCCTGCATCAGGAGGAGTGTTGCCAGCAGATCAAGGGATCCTTCCCCTCTCCTCAGCTCTGGTGAGGCTGCACTTGGAGTACTGTGTGCAGTTCTGGGCTCCCCAGGACAAGAATAATATTGACCTTCTAGAGAGGGCCCAGGGGAGAGCAACCAAGACGATTAAGCTATTGAAGCATCTCTCATATGAGGAAAGACTGAGTGAGCTGGGTCTGTTTAGTCTGGAGAAGAGAAGGTTGAGAGGGGATCTGATTAATAGGTATAAGTACTTGAAAGGTGAATGTAAGGAGGAAGGGGACAAACTCTTCTCAGTGGTGGTTAGTTATAGGACCAGGGGCAAAGGGTATAAGTTGAAACACGGGACCTTCTATCTCCACATGAGGAAGAACTTCTTTCTTGTGAGGGTGACAAGCCCTTGAAGAGGCTGCCCAGGGAGGTTGTGGAGCCTCCTTCTCTGGAGGTCTTCAAAACTCACCTGGATGCGACACTGTGCCTCACCTGGATGGACCTGGTGTCCCTGCTGGAGCAGAGGTATTGGACTAGATGATCTCTAGAGGTCCCTTCCAACCTTAACCATTTTGTGATTCTGTGATCTATCCTGTTTTCTATGCCTCTTTCCTCAACTATGAACAGCACATGATTTGAAGGCAAGACACTGGGTTAGACTCCGATGAAGTCACTAAGTCTATTCGTATTTTCTGATCTAATTTTGCTGACACATTCTCTACACCATAGGGCCCAGGAAGGAGTATTATAACCCTGCCTCACAGCTACCATTTTTCCTATGAATGCTGAATGTGGGTTAAGCCTTAGTTTTAGAAGCAAGAAAGACATGAAAATTCCAAACAAAAATGCAAGGCATCATCCCACCTATTTTTACAGTCCTCTTTCAAAACCCTTTGGAGGGGGGGGTCTAACTCTCTACTCTTGGCATGTTATTTTGGTATAGATATTTACTTGTGAGGACCTTGTAGGAGCCAAACACCCACTTGACATTATCCACGCTGTTTGTCATCAATGTGACTCATCAGCAGCAGTCTCATCTTCTATCTGTTTGGGCAAAGCTGCAGAATTGCTAAGAATAGCAGCACAACTTGACTGCAGAGTGTTTTTCTGAGGAACTCAACTCTCACAGTGTGACTAATGCTACTAATTACATTTTTGCCTCCATCTTGTTAGAGCAGGATACAAACAGCAAGAGATAAGGTGGCTTCTTACTGTGCTCTGTGTTTTCCCATCCTTCCACTTCAAGACAATGTCATCATTACCCCAAAGCCCATCCTATATCCCCTGCAGCATTTTTTTTTCTGAAGAATGAAACACATGGGGGTTTTCCAATAGAATTGTGGAGCTCAGTGGTGAACTATAATCACAAAACTAAACAACACATAAGCATGATTTGTATATTCTTTTCCCCTTCCATTCCTGCCCTTCTTTTAAATTATCTATCAGATTTACACTTACTACTCTGTAACAGCATTGATTGTTGTTATGCATAATCAAGTCTGAATATTTATAACAAACCAAAATGGATTACATTTGTTCACATTAAATACTTCTTCTAGATGACAGTGAGAAGTAAACAAAGGAAGCAAGTTTGTGACATTAACCTAAGGCAATCTCTTCTGAGCCTTCTTACATCCACAGTAAAAAAATTATAATAATGAAAAACATAAAACAAGCTTAGGAATCCTAACAATATTTTACACTAGCTTTCATTCCATTCATCACATACTAATTAGAAAGCAATAATCAATTACCATTGACTTCCAGCATGATCAGTCTAAGTGTCTAAGTGACTATAAGTGACTGAATTCCTTCTTCTCTTCCCAAAAAGATAAGACAGAGAAATGTTCCAGTGCTCTCAAAAGAGGAACTAGTCATGGCAGGCTACAAGAAAATCCTTCAAAACAAAACCAAAGATAGCTCTTTTCTGCATTAGGACAGACAGCAAAGAGAACAGTTAAATTTGGATATCCAAGGTGGCTAACTGTGGTAAACCTGTGCTCAATAATGGTACACTTTGGAATAATATTGGAAGTTTTGGCTGTTTTTGTCAAAACAGATCACAAGTGTCTCAATTGCCTTGGTTGCTATGGTAGACAGGAAAACATAAGGCTGAGCACCAGCAGCTAACAGGGAGAGCACAGAGGGCACAGTGAGAGTGTGTGACAAATGCAGCCAGAGCACTCATTCATCTCTCTATTAGCAACCATCACACAGCGGTTACAACAAGCATTACCATGGAGTTATCAATTTTTTCAGCCACCAACTCTGATCCCTACAGAGATGAAATCACAGTAGCAACCCAAACGAAATCAGTGGAGTGCTTCAAATTAAGCATGTGCACAGACCTGTGCAAAGTCTTTGCCCAGAGTATTTTTCAGGCAGCAATCATGCCATTAACCAGACACACACACACACACACACACACACACACACATACAAAATCACCTAACATAAAATGGCAGAAATTAAAGACTATTTCAAACTAGCCATTTTGTCATTATTGCAAACAATAGCAGATTCCTGAAAGATGAAGGAAAGTAAAAACATAATCTTGCAATATCCCACAAACAGGGTAACTGCACAATTTAATTTATGTTATCTGATATGACTCCAGGCTTGTTTATGCTGAAAAAGCAAGGTTATCTCTAAACTCAAATAGACAGAAGACCACTGGTCTGAAGAGAGCTGTAAAGCTGTTAGAGGACAACTCGTACTGTATTATGCACAGGCTGGGCGATACCAGCTCTATGCCACAAAATCCTGTAAACACTTTAGAAGACACAGGGGAACAAGAGGTCATCTGAAAATGTGACATATTGCCTTGTACTGATGTGCTGATGAGTGAGAAGGCAAGTTCGGCACTGAAAGAGCAGCAAAGGTGGATTGTTCCTTATGCCAGAGAGAGATTAGCCATGGGAATAGCAAAAGCAGAATAAATCTCACTTGAAGATACGATGGAAAGTTTCACTGCTGACTTCCTGAGTAGGGATATATCTTCTAGTTATATGGTCATCCTGAGATGTAGAAGTCTTCTTTATATCTATCTTTAGCTATAGATAAAGATATGTCTTTAGACATAAAGATATCTGTATCAAGATAAATACATGTCAGTATAAAATCATTTGTGTCTAAAAAAATCCTGAAGACTGAGTAATAAGTGCAGTCAAGCGTTTTATATAAAAGTGCCAGAGGGAAAGGAGGAGAATCTTGTTTACAATTCGGCTACGAGCGTCAATGGCAAAACTCGTTCGTTTGGAAGGAAAAAGTTGTCTGCAGTATCAGTATCAACCCACGCAGAAAGCTGTGCTAATGAAGCCAGCAAGCAGAAAATTCCCGCAGATTCAACAGCATGAAGACCCATCTTGTGAGATATGAAAGTACAGCTGGCTACGCTTCTCAATTACACTTTTACTTTTAAGTGGACTCCAAGTGTCTAGCAGGGCTTTAACATACATTATAAGAATCACTATATCCATGCCATAGATTAGTATAAACACATTAGTGGAAAGAGACACTAGGTGATGTCAAGCCACGCTTAATATTAGAATTTCTCTAGCATTTTAAAAATAATTTTGTGGAATTCATAGAGTAATTGCCATAAAGGTTAGGTTAAGCATGAATGCTGAGGTAATAGACCAATTGTTAAAGTTCATCCATTCATTTCACACGTGCAAATTATGACAAAGAATAAGGCTGTGGAATATTTAGCCTATTCAGTTCCCTAATTCTACTATTTTTTCCCACATTTCTTGATATTTTTCTTCACTCTGACATATTTAATTGTCCCTTTTGTTCTTTTAGTGTTTCATCTGTATTTTTATACATTACTTCTGTTTTCATGTATTTTCATGCATTTTCATGCCTTGATTTTTCCATTGCCTTGCCTCGTGTATGCAATACAAATCCATCTGCAATTTGCAGCTATCTCTAGCACACTACGTGGGACTTTAACCAGATTAATTCATCCATTAGCACTGGAGTTTTCCTGTCACACCGCAGCACTGCTGCCTACCAGCAGCCCCCAGACTCAAGCCATCTCTACATCACCAGTGCTTCTCCCCACAGTACTGATTTTGCTGACCTACACAAGGAAGCAGTAAAGCTGTTTGGCCAAACATTGTTGCTTCAAGAAGCAACAAAGCTTTGAAGCTCCCACCAGAAAGAATTCAGGAGTTCTAGAAAGGCATTTGGGTTTCCAAAGTGCTCCTAGGTTCTACTTTCTGATCCCTCTTCCTGCCTTCATTGCTTGGAATCTTTGAGATCCCACACTGGAGACCCCACAAGAGTCTAAATTTGTGGACTAAAACTTCCCTAGATACCTGCACTCTCATTGATGTTCATCTGAAGGTGCTCCTGCTTTGGCTCAGCTCCACATCAAGGTGATTAACTCATGCCATGATCAGGTGTTCCAGAGCCATGTCTCCTCATAGGCGATATCAGGGATCTCACAGCTGCCAAAGAGCATGTGTCACACCATGAAACTAGGTGTTGGCAGAAACGCCTAGAAGCCCAAGGCATTTTTCTAAAATATTGTCATTGATGTTCAGTTGGAGGAGGTCAGAGCTTGATAAAACTTTACAATAAGGACCAAAAGCATAAACTTAACAGATGAGAATATAATGGAGCAAATGTGAAAAATAACAGTTACAAATTGTCTCCATTAAAAAATAAATGGTTGTGCTTTCTCTATTTGTCAATGTTAAAAATCCTATTTCAGGTGTTTTTGTGAGTTTTTTCAAAGACGTTATGTACTTACCCGGTCGCCTAATGCCTAACTAGTCTTTTCAGACACTTCATAAACCACCCACTTCAGCATATGTCTTAAAAGACCTAAACACACTTTGCAAACCTTTTTCCCTGAGTCAGATAGGTTCAATACTTCCCAGCATGAAAATAGGCAGACTGCATCTTTAACTTAACTTCATTAAAACCACATTAAAACATATTTAATATGGTTCATTTTCGAGCATAAAAATATAAAGAAATTGCCATTTATGTCAATACTTTATAAATTCTGTTTTTTTCTAAATATATGAATACACAACTCTAAAAGACATAAATACATATTTTAAAATAAATTAGACAATATTTCTTGGGAATAAGAACATAACAAATGCAGGGATGTTTGGTCATGAATCAGAGGGAAAAACAATCTGTTTACAATCTTCTGAAGATTGAGTCAAGGTCACATGAAACAGTACTTTTTTATATATTCAAAAGAGCATTCAATAAACATGTGAGTTTGATTTGAAAGACATCTACAAAAAATATATGCAAAGAACTAAGTCTACTGCAGCTTGTACAGTGTGTTTCAGAGACAAGAGTAGTCACTGGTTACGTATTTGCTCACACTCTTGAGAAAACAGAGGTGATTCATAGGTGAAATTGCAACATGCATTATACAGAACTACAGTAATAGTAATGATAATGATGATGTTGAGAATATTATCCAATATGCTACACTATATTGTGAATTCTAGATAAAAAAGGAGAATATGAGTAGAACGTGCCTCAGTGCGATAAGGTTCCTTTAGAAAACCACACAGTCACACTCTGCCATGACACGGTCTTTTCTGAGTGCTGTAATCAGAACTCTCTAACAATATTGCAAAATACTTTTCATTTCAGCTTACATATTGAAAGCTGGTTAATAAGAGAGCTTGTCAGCTCTACTCACACTTTCTTCCACAAATGTGGCTCTAAGGCTACATAAGCAAACACAACAAAACTATTTCTTATGGGTTTCTATCTGTATTCTACTGTAAAGCAGTATTTCAGACTTGTGCCCCTTCGTGAGTTTACTGCCTAATACAGTCTATATGCAAAAGGACATATATATAGAGAGAGAGACAATATTGGATTTACTGAAAAATAATCATCCACTCAGACACTAGTTGAAATGAGTATTTCAGCTTATTCCGCATGAGTTCCACATTTGCTAATTGGTAGTGTGCCACCCACACGCCTTCTTGCCGATGGCTAGTTTGTTAGACCACTTTGCCTTGTGCCAAACCATTTTTCTGAATTCATCCCTTTGAATGTAGTTGTCTGGAAGTGTGGAAATTTCTTTTTTTTTTTTGGACATCTCAAGCCTCTGACTTTGTCAAATGCAAATTCTGCATTTTTCAGGAAAGAAAAAGTTCTGAAAATGCAAAAATATTTAATTGGGAGGAGAATGGTGAAATATTACGTTTTATTTTACTATGTTTTATTTATAAAATCATTGAGAGTAACTGCTGCTTTGTTCTACTCAAATCCTATCCTGTTATAGCTGGTGATCATTATTCCTAAGCAAGTCCACAACAGTTGCTTAAGAAGGAGGACTTATTATATCTATTCTTCTTCTTAACACTGGTATCATAACACACATTAAATGAAAATTAAATTAACCCACATAATCCTAATTGTCAGTCCTTAAAGCACAGTTCTTCAGACTCAGATTCTTGGAAGCTATAAATACTTGAGCTCCTGAAAACCCTCAACAGTCCATCAGACGACACAGCATTGAGTCACCATAAGTCATTGGTAAGGCTGCGAACCTTAGACCCATAGCATAGACCTCTGCTCCTTAGAAACTGGAGAAGAACTGCTGGTTGATGTGATTCCAGTGTAATTTATCCCTGTAATTCTTCAGCAAACAGAATTTCTGTTCCAGGAAGGATGCTATAGCTGCGGATAGCTTGCAACAAAACTCAGAAGCTAAACAGTAAATACACATACAAAAAAAACATATTTCTTAATTACTCTCCTCCAAATAAATAAACCAATGAAGTTTTCT
This sequence comes from Nothura maculosa, assembly GCA_032353885.1. Lineage (NCBI taxonomy): Eukaryota > Metazoa > Chordata > Aves > Tinamiformes > Tinamidae > Nothura > Nothura maculosa. The sequence goes on from JAUBOD010000078.1 coordinate 989,899, forward strand.
TGATATTTTTATTATCCACAAATACCAGTGTCAGTCTACCTAATAAGATGTAAATGACGTATAACTAGAATGAAATCTGCTGTATTTTCAGCTGAGATTGGTTTCACTAATGTTAGTGAAAGGATTATCTGTTAAGCAGAGAGAAACAAATGATGCCCATTTTTCTTGCTTATTTCTAACACAAATACTTGTTTTTGCATTTTTCTACCTTTATCTGAGACTGACAGAGAGAAAATAGCTTTGGCTTAGGAATTTTGACAGGAATAACATCTTTGTTTGAGTATCACAGAGGTCTGCTGATGTCTAGATTTTGATTTGAGTATATTTCAAGGTGTCTTTTCTACAGAAGAATATTGCATGATTTAGATACTACTTGTGGCTGAAAATCTAATGAAATTTTGCAGTAAGTTAATTACATAAAATCACCACCAACAGCTACTTTCATAAGTAGCAGTAAAATAGTGATAAATGTGCTGTCAGTATTTTTTGTGAGATGTATGGGGCTTCTATGAAAGCAATTTTCAACCTATCCTATGGGGAAACAAGTTTTGATGGCTCTTGCCAGAATCTCTAATTGCGAGCAGTTCAAATGAATCCAATTGATTTATTTCACATAATTTAAAAGCATAGCACTTCAAAATTCCTGTCATTTTCCCCACGTTTGATTTCCAAATGTTGTTTCATGATCAAGACAGAAAACACAAAAGAATAAAAAACAGAATGTTAATGCTCCAATCTCTGTTCTATTGAGGGAAATGTGAAATCATTTTTTTCAGATTTCTGTAAATGTCAGTTCTGAAGTATGAATGTATTCATTTGTGTACAAGTCAAGATATGAAAAGCCTCAATCTGTTGCTTTCACCCTTCGGAACCCTGAAGAGACTAAAAGCCATGGAGCAGAGTTAATTTTTCATCTAAATTCAGCAAATCTACTTGTACCTTTTTCATCAAGAATGAGTCTTCATTAGTTCAACTTATATTTAATTAATCCTTTTAAGCCTATCAGGAAGGAGGATAGGGAAGGACACTGTGACAAAGCCCCAAGAGAAAGTATATTGCAGTATGTACTGCATATCACCATCAGCAGCTTGCTACCAGTTAGCTCTCAACAATGAAGTATTTAATGCAAAAAGGTTTTCAGGAGAAATGTTTTCATTACATTCAGACAGTCAATCTTGCCTTAAAACAAGCTAGTCAGAAATCTGATGACACTGCTATATGGTGCAGTTATTGCTACAGGACATCCAGTAGTGTATATCATGATAAAATAAACATAAAAAATATATGTGAACAAAAACTTCTGGTCAAAATTCGGAACTATCATGTAAAGCTTCTCTCATCTTCTTCTGAATAGACTTTGGCCTGCAGATTTGCCTATGTAATACACTCACGATTTTTGTAGGTCTGCAGAGTGCTTACTACAGCACTTACCATGCAATGTAAAAGGTTGATAAGCGAGCACATCTTCTTCTTGTCATAAATATCCTTCCAGTCAGCTTTCATGGTCAAAGACCATAAAGCTAGTGTCAGTCAAACCAAAAAATAAGTCTCTTTTTGAAATATTAAAAAAGAGAGAAAAAAAAAGAGAAGAAAATAAACTTTAATCTGAACCTGCTATGTGGGTGAAGTCACAATTTTGCTTGAACTCAGGAACTCTGATAACTTCACAAGAAGAAAAGGGGGAACTTCCCTCTGTTTTGTCTTTTGCAGAAGGCAGGGAGACAAAGAAACTGTTCAAGTCCAGTTCTCTGCTCTGCTCAATTTTACAATGATCAGAAGTGATGATTTTTGTTCTTCATTAGCTCCCCTTCCCAAACCAGGGCATTGGCAGATGTCCGAAACAGTCCATATCCTACCTCCCTTTGGCATCATAGTTCAACACTCTCCAGATTTGCAAACACAATTCCATATTCAGGAATAATAACAAAGAAGTTTTGAAATCTTGAAAACTGTTGCAGAAAGGAACTACCATCTTATCCATGACCTGACTCATCACTGCAAGGAGACAGCCCTGACAGCTCACACCTTTCAAAGACGCTATATGCCAGGCACCTTGCAGTCACAAGTGGCTTCACTCAATCTCAATCTGAATCATCTCTTTGCAACCACAGAGGTGAGAATATTGTGAGTTTTTTAAAAATGAATGTTGGCATTCTTGTGCTGTTAAGTGATTCTAGGACATGTAATACCACAACAGATACCTGTGTTATAGGATAACAACTCCAACATCAGTCCTGGCCACTGCTGGTATATGGAAGACCATCCTAATGGTGTTATGGGTCAATAACAGCATAAAAAGAGAATGACAGTACTTGTTCCACTAGCCTTTACTCATTTTTTACGCTTAAATTCACTGATAATAAATTAATAATGGCTATATAACAACATCATATAATGGACTCTGATTCAGCTGCAAGGACAACCACAAAAACATAACAGCATTCCCCACACTTTCTTCAAATTTTCATCCAAGCAGAAGTCCATAATTTCATCATCAGTGAACATGACGGCCTCTGCAGCAGATTTCTAAAAGACCTCTTAGGAAAGAGCAGATACGATTCTACTCCCTTGATACAGCAGAACTTAGACAATGAGGGTAGTGTCCACCTCACTGTGTGGAGAAACAACAGCGATCAAAGGTTTTGGATGGTCCAAGCAACTGAGGAATACCAGGGGTTGTTGTACTTGTAATTCTGCTAGGAGATGGTGGGTACTTAAATGGGGTCTTATTAGTGGCCTCATCACTCAGCAGCCCAAACACATTCCACACACAGGTTGTGTTTCTCTAACAAACGTACAGCAGCATAGTACAATTGCTGGACAAGTAAATCAGGTTACTTCTTTTTCTCTCCTCATCTGGTAGAATCCTCTTCTTATGAAAAGATGGGGAAAAAAGCAAACATTACCTGGCAGAGATTTGGTGCATTGTTTAAAGTTCCTTTAATAGTTATCAGTACAATGTGAGGAAAAACAAACAAACAAACAAAAAATTACTAATTTCCTTGGGAGATTTGTTATAGACTTCCTTGATAAAGTTAATCTATTCACTTTTTAGAAAAACATCGAACAAGTTACTACATCACCACTGCCATAAAATCAGCATTACTTGAGAGACGATCAGAAAAAAAAATCCTTGAGATGCCTGGATATTTCAATTTCAATCTTTTACCTCTAGAAAGACTTCCTATTCTCAATAAGTCCATAAGGAGTTTAGATTCACATTCCAAAATTAATTTAGAAAACTTTTTTTGAGAAGTATCCATTAACTCTTAGTATTTAAAGATAATCTAATGCTGCATTGTCTATCTAAGAGGACAATATGGGTAAAATAGACTGAAGTATTATACATCTCACATGCATACAAAGTAAACATGAAAAGATCTTTATTTCTTATCTGCTTTTTGCCCTTATAGTTCATTTAAGGCCTGCCTTCTTTCTCCCTTTCTCATTAATCATGACTTTCCTTTTCTCTTGTTCATTTTCAAGTAGATCTGTTTCCAAGAATTCATGTAGAAGTAGCACATGTAATGCCACTGCTGTATTGCTTGGTGCTTTTAGAATTCAAAGGGCAGTAAATTGAAGGCAATAGCTTTTTTAAGCAAGAAAGAGAAATGATAAACCCAATCTCATGGTGTATCAATATTAAATTCATTGAAAGTATCTTGCAGATGGAAAAAGGGACATATCATCTTTCTTATCAAATGCAGTAATTCATCTTGAAAGTCAAAGAACAACAGAAATGCAGATTGGAAGGTCCTCCTCCCGAGGTGCAACATCACACAAAATGGGAGACTCCAGTGCCCATAAGGTCAAGTCATCTGTGGCCTTCTCTAGCTGTAGTCTGAAAACCTCCAAGAAAGGAGATTCCAGAAATTCCCTGGTTGTTCCAGTGCTCCACTATTCTCCTCATGGGAAAGTTTTTCCTACAGTCCCTCTTGAACTTAAGTGTAATCATCATCAACAGACAGTGAACATTTTCCCAAGCATGACATATATCTCACTCTCACACAGCTGAGGAATATCTTATGAAACTACATTTTTTTCTCTCTCTCTATAAAGATCTCTGTATCCAGACTGATTCCTGGGAAGTGTCTCTGAGACCTCTAATTTTCAAGTGACACCTGAGCAAAATTTAGACAAGCACCAAATCAGTGCAATGCTTTTACCACTCTTAAAATTCAGCTGCAAACAAGAAAGCTACAGTGCCTTGGAACTTTATCCAGAATTGTTTTAATTCATCAGCACAGCAGAGACTGATACTTATCCCTTTGCCACCTCCCCTAGAATGCAGTCATTTAAATTGTCCTGCATGGCTTCACTGCAGGAGATGACACAGATTTTTATAGTGACTCTGATCCTTCTTCACCTCAAAGAGTTAAAATTTGCGACTGTTACTTGTTCCTAAAAAGTCTCTTTTGCTATCACATACAAGTCTCCATAAGGATGTGATGCCCTCCACTTTTGAATCATTGATAAAATATTAGGTAGTAATGTTTCTAATAAACTTCTGCCAAAAATGTGTCAAAGACGTTTCTCCAAAATACCTTTTTGACTAGAGCAACCAAAAACTACCTCAAACATTCCAGTAAAACAAGAGCTATGTATGATATTTTTCAGGTTAAAGAAGAGTTAGTAAAAACTCAGGTGAGGCAAGAAGTGGCAGAAAATAAAAAGGAGGCCAAAAGGATTCTGTGTTTCACACTTTCCATGATCCTGTTTAATGTTACATTGATAGTAATACAAATACTCTGCTTTTTGCATCTTCCTTCCTCTTTGGTGATCTTATCAGTTCCAATCTGTAGCCACTACAAGGAGATCACTTCACTCCTGATCTTCAAAGCCCAGGGATATTTGAAAGTGACTCTTATGGCATTTCTTCTTAATTTAAATTGTGTAATTTGGAACAAAGTAGCTCAAAAAGCATTCAGTATAAGAAGTGATTTCAGTTGCGTAACAAGAGCTCCCAAGTATGGTCGTGTTTAGAACAAGAAATAAATCTTCCCTCTAATGTAAACAGGACTTATTTAAACATATATGCACACCAAACCTCTGACTGTATAGTACACATTATATGTATGCTCATTCAGTTTCACATACTATGCTGGAGGTAGGCATGATGCTCATGTGTAACTAAAACTATTATACTGAGGACCAGATACAGGCACACAGCAGATTTCCAGGAATTTCTTTGACCCAGGAGATAGGGATAGGCTAGAGAGAAAAATCAAACAGCTAAGAAAGAAGATTTCAATAATTTTCCTCACTTCATGTCTAACTTTCACCCTCTTACCTTAATTTCAGCAGCAGCCTGCCTGTCCTCTGATAAGAGAGAGAGATCAGATCAAGGGCGCAAAGGTTTTGTATGTGATGGCCTGTTGCACATTTGTCGTCTGCTACAGCACCTATGTGTTCTACGCTGCCAGCTATATTTCTCTATGTATAATGAAATACATTCTGAATCTTTGCCATTTGCAGAGATCATCACTTCCTCTGTTCCAGGAGAAAGCCTGGGCCTGGCTGACCTCTGCAGTACTGCTATGGTATCTTGCATTTTTCTTAGACAGTCATCCTGGCTGGCCAAGTACAAGCACACAGGCCCAAAACCAAACACAGCCATGAGACACCTAATACACAAGGGAACGACAGGCCTGTCCCTCTTACTGATTTGAAGCAAGCTGCTTTCCTGGAGCAGCAGTCACCACTCTCCTGTCCTGACTTTCCCAGTCTGCCTTCCCACACTGTCACTGTGGTCCCAAAGGACTGTTATTTGCTGATGCCAGCCAAGAGTGGCTCCACGGCTGGAATTACACCATAAAGGCACAACTCCTCTACAGCACTGTGGGCTGGAGTTCTCTCTGTGGAAGACACTACTGCTGTCTAAAGTGATTCTGCCATCCAGGCACACCGACTGCATCTGTGGGGTTAGTTGGGAATGCTTTCCCTAAGCATCAAACAACTGTCAGAAAAGTAGCTGTGCTGGGACTGCTGGGGATCAAACACTAGCTGTGGGCAAGAGCCCTCCCGCCAGACACAATCCTTTCCCTGTATTTTGCACCAAGAGCTTTCATCATGCATCTTCAAACTGTGCTGCTGCCCTGCTGCTCACTAGGCTACCTGCCGTCATCATCACATAACCCAGTCCTTATTTACCATTCTTTCTGCAGTTTGGGTTCCTTTAGGTGACAGACTTTAGAAAATGGGTTGCCTTTTCAGAGAAGTATTGGTACCCTTACTGCAGGGTCTCACCTTGGCAAGAGCCTTGATCTAACTACCATTCAGCAAAGATGAATCATTGTTTTACTTCAGTGGGCTTGACTGGGGCTGTTTCAATTTGTATGAGCTGGCTTCCACATATTATTTGCGAAAAGCAAACAGTAATTCCCTGAATTAAATCCTGCAGAGCTCTCTTACAGAGTACATCCTGTCATCTGAAAATTATTCTCAATGCCATTTCAGATAGTACATGGCATTTTTTTCTGTCCCATACATTCATTTGGTTTAATTTATTTTCTCTTGATGACTGTTCTTTCTTTTACCTTTATTATTTCATGCAACAAGAAAGTAAAAATATCTTATACTACCAACCAGATAATACAGATACCAACGTAAAATTACTTTAAACACCATGCTTCATGTGCTGTATTTTCCTACAAAATAGAGGACAGCAGAGATCAAATAGGAAAAAGACAAGTGTGAAATATAATAAAAAATATTTCAAACAATGGTGGCAATGGCATCAATGGATCAAGACTTCAGAACGTAAGCAGTCTAATTTGAGCACAGCCATCATTGCAATAGGGAAATGCTGGAAATACATCCTCCTTCTGAGTTCTTCTAAAATAAAAACCATTTAAAGAAAATTCTATTTATCTGCTTAGTCCAATCAAAACTATTAAAAGAAAATTCTATTTATCTGCTTAGTTCAAGCCATTTTATATTGAGAGACATTTCATTTTCCTATCACAAAATGGGACCTCCATTAACTTCCATTTCTACAACCAGCTCAACAGAAAGTATTTTAGAGGATTCCTTCAATAAGCAAAGACAAGGAATTTTTCATAGTAAATTTGACAACATTTAAGTGAAATAGCCTGATGTACTAGAGAATTTTGTATTACTTATCCAACATTAAGCAGTGAGCGTAGGGGAGCATAAAGTACATTCTGTCAATAAAACTGTTAGTCAGGGTAAAACTTGAGCATGAATGGTCTCTGTTTAATGGACAATCTGCAAACAGAATGTTTGCAAAATTTCCACAGGCTGTGTGAGAGCTCATGAGTCAAGGTCAGAGAACTGACTAGTGCCTATGGCATTATGGTTAAATGCTGTTCAAAACCACTGGAGTAAGGAATGGAATTTTCTTCAAACAGCTCAAAGTTTATGGATCACAGACCTGGTTCTTACTGGAGACTTTAACCTCCTTCACATACACTGGTAGGGCAACACAGTAATAGAGATTTCTGTCAGGAATAGCCTTTTGATACAGATGATACACAAGTCACAAAAGAAGTGCCTGAGGATGTGATAGTGGCAGACTTGACTGTACTGACCATAAAATATTGGAAATGAAAATATTGTGTGATATGAGGAAGGCATACCACAGTATGAATCCTGGACTTCAGGAGATCAGAGCTTGGCTTATCCAGGAACCAGGATCCCATGGGTAGCAGCTCTGAAGGACAAAGGAGCTCAAGAGAGCTGGCATGTCTGTAGGTATAACCTCTTACAATCACAAGGATTCTCTATCCTGATATTCAAGAAGGCAAGCAGACTTATAAGGACATCATCTTGAATAAACAGAGAGATGATGACTGAGCTCCAGCATCAAAATGCAGTATAGGAAGTAGAAGTAGGGAGAGGCAAAAGAAGGAAGAATTTAGATGCATTCTTCTGGAATAGAGGGATGGCATTTGGAAAGCCAAAGCTTACCTAAAGCTATTGTGTTCAAGAGATGTCCAGGGTAATAAAAGATTTTTCTGCAACTTTAGAAAAGACTTAACAAGGAAAAAGCAGATCCTTTGCCAAAGGACGCAAGGTAAGGCATCATTTAGTGATACAAGGCAATGATTTACTGTCAGCAGGCACACATAAGACTGTTTGCCTCAGCCTTCACCAACAAGGTCTCCCAGGCCTTGTTAGGGGCAGGCATCAAGCAGGAGGAAAATGAGCAGTAGCATGTATGAGCTAATAGTAAGTAAGTTCTCTCAACAATGACTTGAGACAACACGACCCATACAAATCCATAGGGCCAGATTGGCTGCATCTAAGGATGCTGAGAGAGTTCGCTCATGCCCATATGTCCAAATGCATTTTGGCACACTGAAGAGAAGAGTAAGTCATGACCAACTACTCTAATTGCCTTCTGTGATAAAATGACTGGATGTAGGAGGGAAAGATGATGTAATTTATCTTGCTTTTACAATATTCTTTTATCCAACCTAAGACTCTACAGCCTGAGTGTCTAGACAAGAAGGTTGTTGAAAAGCTGGTTGGACTCAGAGGGTCATAGTTAAAGGATCATGTTTTACTTGGAAGACTGTAACAAGTGGAGTACTGCAGGGATCTGTCCTGGGATCAGTCTTGTTTAATGTCTTCATCAATGACCTGAGGAGAGCACTCTCCTTGGTTTTTGGGGTGACATCAGACTAGGAGGAACAACTGACATGCTTGAGGGAAGAGATGTCATTCAAAGGGACCTAGACAGGCTGGGGTAAACAACAAGGTCTACAGAAAACAACAAGAACAACAAAAACAGATAAAAATATGAAATCCTGCATGTGGGAACTGAAAATGGACACTGCCTCCATACAATATTCAAATATTGATCTGACCTGCACATAGCAAAAAGGTTATGTCCAGCATAAGTCCTGTAGGGATAGAACCCAAAGAAAGGTGTGGGAAAAATGTAATCCACCTAACAACCTGAAAGATAAGCACTTAAAAAGGCAAAGCAATATAAAAGAAAGAAGGAATGGAGGCCAGGATAAAATTAGGCAAAGGGAGATGAAGGTGCTGATAGCACAAGTGTGACCACTGAGACTGGCATGGGACAAAGCTGCCAGAGCCACAGCAATCGTTCACTGTCACAAAGACAGCAGCAAACCAAGGGTTTGAGCACGTCTCCTCCATGGCACATCCCCTTGTGGAACTGGTCTTTCAGCAGTCTCTTAGCTCCACAGGTTGCAAGTTTTGAAGCAATCGACCAACTCCATGTATGACCTGGATGGTTGCTAACATGGCTCCACTCAATGGAGTTCTTGTTTTCTCCAGTTTCCTGTTCTTAAATTTAGAATATCACAAACGCACAAACATGTCATGGTCCCAAATGAAGTACTCTGCATTTTGGGTAAAATCTTATTTAACACTGCACACTCAGTTCTTTGTGCAGTCTCCAATTGCATAGTCATGCTATTTAATGGCAGTTACACATTTTCCCCACACA
>JAUBOD010000078.1:1000448-1014382 GCA_032353885.1 Nothura maculosa
TGCACACTCAGTTCTTTGTGCAGTCTCCAATTGCATAGTCATGCTATTTAATGGCAGTTACACATTTTCCCCACACAGGAACTAGTACAAAATTTCAAAGATTTTCTTTGACTCTTTTCTTCAAGACTTAATGAACAATTGCTTTTACTTTTGACAAGTTTTTCTTATATTTTACCTGTCAACTACAAATTAATTCAGAATGAGATCTTTTTTATTGTCTGAAGAATTAATTTATTTATGAGAATATGAATACATAAAATGTTAGATAACGTTCATACTATAACTTGATGCTGAAGCTTCAGCAGTACACTCTCAGATTATTCTTTAAATAAATACAACCTTTCTTAAAAGGGAAAAGTATTTTAAGGCCAAGTCCTTTTTTTTTTTTTGTTCCAGGATTTCTTGGAATTCCTTCCCAAAGCACGTAACCTTAGTGGGTTATATTTAAAATTATTATCTAACACACAAGCCTCCCAAAAGTGTCATTTAAATGAGGCTCGTAGAGGTATATGCCACCACTTTACAAGAGTAATGAAACAAAAAAAAATGCAACTACACCATTACTTAGGATAAGTGCTAAAAATACCAAAGCTAATTTGTTTCTTAATAAAAACGAAGATCACTCTTCCTCACAACTTTGCAGTCAAGAATAATCTGCCCTTTGCACAATATAAGTAAAATAAACTTGTTATTTAATGCAAGGCATATCAGAAATTCTGTTTCACGTCTATGTCAATTACTAAAAAACTATGTTTTGATTCCTTTCATTTTCTGTTAATAATTTGGTTTGGCCATGTCTACTTTCAGTGAGTTCCAAACACTGGGCAAATGATTTCCAAGGGTGATCTGCCATTTCCTAATTTAATCTTATGGAAAATAAGGTACAAGTACACAAACACTCCCTCAAAATAAACCAAGGAAAATACAGACTATTAGCTATAGATCAGAATAATGATTTTAAAAAATGCCATTGAACTGGATCTTTGCTTTTGCATTACATATGTGCATAAATTTTATAAAATTCTGTCATTTCTACTGAAAGATATTATAATTAATTTAACACACATGAATGAAGTGTTAATCTTCAAGGTCACTAGTTAAAGGAAACATGGAAATATTCCTATAAGGTGCAAGAGTTAATATTCCCTTCCTTCTTATTATAAAATTAATAAAAGAAGTCAAACATTTCTCAGCATATCTTACCGTTTGCTCTTCTTTTATGCCTTCTCTTCCTGAGACTTTTACTTGGTGTTTTCCTAACTCCATTTCCCAGGGGCAAAAGAAGTATCCCTCAAGTCCTGCGCAACGTGATTTACTCTGGCTACATGTTAGATATCACTGTACTTTTCAAGTTGTGAGGCAGAAGTGTCAGGCAGGGCCGGTGATAATTTCTGGTTAGCTCGTGTTTCCATTTATAGCTCTCAAAAACTCACAAATAGAAGCCTGGAAAGAAGGCAGGCAGCTGGCCTCAGATAACAATAAACCTTATTTTGGCATCAAAGCAAATTGTTTAATAAGGATTTTGTTACTGTTCCCCCTCCTGTTTCTCCCGCCTCCAAAAGGTTGTATTTTAAAACTCCATGAAAAGTAATGGCCAAATATCACCTGTGTCTATGTCATGTTTGCACTAACCCATGTTCAGAGAGGTTATTAAGCAAGAGAAGTGGCTTAGTTGGTACAACCTGACATCACACAGACTGAATACACACAGAACACTATTTTAAAATAGATATTGATCTTTTCCTATTGAGTGTTTGGAACTGAACAATCTATTTTCCTGCAGCATACAGTCTCCTTTTCTAAAACAGGATACTATATTTCTAATACAGGATACCATATTTGCTTTTTTATTTTCTTGAAATATTGAAAGAATTGCAAAGATTCCAGTCAGTGCTGGAAGGATCCATAAAAAACAGAAGTGATCACAGGGCACTTAAAATGCAACTGCGAGCCATAAAGACGATGGTTGCAGCGTTCAGCTCTTAGTTACCCGTAGGACAATAACTTGTCTCTGACTCGTAAGATAAAGTCAGGCATCCCATATTAGAAACCACAGCGGGAGGGAGCTGCTCCTGGCCCGGCTGCAAATTCCAGGCTTGTTTCCCACCCACTAGTGCCACCTCCGCTGGACAATGTTATCCCAGGAGTGATTCACACGCACGGTACCTCCTGTGCTTACCAGCAAGGCACAGGAAAAAGCTCACTATGGAGTTACACAAAAAACATCTGCTACTCTTAAATGAGAAATGCTCTTTTCTCAGTCTCTTCAGTCTGTTACTAAGAAATGCATATTGCTTTAGAAAGCTGGCGGCTTAAGCAACTTGTGAAATCCCAGCAAATTTCCCCTGCTCCTGTAGACATTCCTCTTCCCTCTCTTCCTCCCAGCACATTGAGACCTTTTTCATTTACCATTTTTCAACTGCATATGGAAATGACAGCCAAAACTAGGCTCACTTCCACGTGGCTTTTGAATAGACACCCTGCTCCAGTGATCTTCAGAGCCTCAAAAAGGAAGAAAAAGCAACTGAAGAAGCCTTCATACAACAGCCAATGCAATTTATATATGAAAAGCTAACAAAAAAGCAACTTGTGTTGCTCCTGCTCCCAGACTTCGCTCAGAACAAAGAAAAAGTTACTCCAGGGATGATGTTTATTTTTCCTTGGCCTCTCTTTTGCCTTTGGTTGTAAGAACTTAAATCAGACAGCAGAAGAGAGGAGGGGCAAATATAAAGAACCAGTCCAATCTACAAGGACTGCAATAGCAGAAGTAATAAAAATGTGTTTGATGTCACAAGATGAAAAAGGCACCTCACTGAGTCTCCTGGAAATGTTGGTGGAAAAAAGGAAACAAGAAAAGAGACATAATACCCAGAGGAAAGGTACAACACTGCTTTGCTCTTCAGTAAGCACATAAACAGTAGTCAGAAGCTCAGATCTCCAAAATCTTTTCTGAGAGGCTGAAATATATCCATGTATTGAAGGGCAGGCAGCTTGCATAACACCTTTGTACCACCTTTGCTCTCAAAATAAGTCTTAAGTAGGATTCAAGCAGCAGCTTACATTGCTCTGCTGCCCAGGGGTGAGCCGGCATTAGCCCTCCTGGTTCCCCAAGCAGGCAGGAGAACAAAGATGTTCCCTGTTCTCCTCCAAGCCCTTCCCCAACCGAAGCAGGCACAAACTAGGAGGATTAGGGACCTGTGCCACCTGGTTGTTGACAATTAGTATAGCACTCATGCAAAACTGAAGCGCCCCAACTACTAAAAGTAGCTTGAAATCACCAGAAAGGACCAAAGAACCTTGGATAAAAACACATAGTTGTGTTGCACAGAAAATAAATGTATAGCAATTTACTACAAGCTCTGCTTGGGACTGGAATTTACCATGCTGCAGCATTCTCAATATCCCAATGGAATCTAGAAATGTGTTTAAAACTCAACCTATCCACATATGGAGAAGCAGCACTCGCTGAGGGTCACAGTTATGGTGAGCACGGACATGGAGCCATGGATCTATCAGAGCACAGTATGGACAGGGGTTGCCTGCAGCTGGCTCCAGTTCAGGACCAGCTCATCAAAGTACCTTCTCCAGCCTTGCAGCACAGGTGATTTGAATATCCTTTGACTTCCAGTAAGCTTTAACACAGTATCTTTGGGAGAAGTTACTCCTTATTTGTGCTGGGGAATAAACACTTCAATCGGTGAAAAAATAAACTGTCAACAGCACAACAAGTTAACAATTTAGGATTAAAACACATGTAAATCCATAAAGACTTAGGTCAGCATTGGTGGGTTTTATCTGGAGTTTATGCTACTTAGTCCCCATACTAACTATTCAGAAACTCAAATTGGTTTGAGTTTCCTACTTTCCTTAAATATCCTACTTCCTGCTTTCAGCGACTTATGTTGTTTCTACATATCAGCTCACTCATGTGGACGTCAGAGATCTCCATAGAATGAATCAAGGACATTCCTATGTCCTTACGAGTAAGCAACCTTACTCATAATATTACCAACATAGCATCCTTATGATAGTATTCACTTTTTACAAGATGCTTTTCCTTTGCCCTTCTCATAATGGTGTTTAATAGCACTTACAAGAGAAAAAAAAATAGATGTTCCTTAGTGAAAATTAAAACCCTAGGATAGGTAAAGACATTAATTGCTCCATTTCTTATGACTGAAAATGCATATTACAGATACATCATGCTGCTGTCTGTCCAAGTACTACGTAGTTGGAGCAGAATATACTGGTGATGGAAGTGGGGCCAAATATCTCAATTTACAACAGACCATGACACCATGCCTGAAAACAGGGAGCACAGGAAACACTGGAATCAGGATTCCCCCATATCCGTAGGCTCCTAAATAAGAACCCTGGAGGTAGCATGACTTGGTAGAGACAGAAAGGCTGACACCGTTCTGCTGTTCCTGACACTTTACATAGCATGACACTTGAACATGAAACCTGAAGGAAGACACTGCTAACCATATGAGAATATGGTTTTAAATCATTTTAGGAAGACACTTTTTATTCTTACACAGAAATAAGCAAGCTTATTTTATTCAGAGTACCTTCTGATACACTGTTGGTAACTTTATATTTCCTATTTTACTTTGCAAGAAAAAAACATAGTAAATGAATGCTAAGTAAAATACATGCTATAAACAGTTCATTGCCTAAACACTACTGTGCTATTTTCAATGATTTTCTCATATTACAGGCACTGGTCTCTTCACACCTGTTTTTCTCTTCAGAGCAAGACTTAACAAGAGGCCAAGAGATGAAGTCAATATGGGGATTGTTTTGCAATTTTTTTTGGTAAGAAGAAAGTGTTGAAAATACAAAACAGTAGCTTGTGTAAAGAAACAAGTTTAGCAGATATATTTTCCAGGCTCATTTAATGTCCCATCCATAACAGAAAGAAGCAATAGTGTAAAAGTTGTGGGTTACTCTAAGCTATTTTTTGACTCACGTTAGCTACTGCAATCCTTTTGCTTCACACATTTTCGTTCTCAGAATGACATCACTGCAACCCCAGATTGCTAGCTGATCTATCACATGTGATAGATCCATACTGCTTCTCTGTTGTAAGTAACTTTCATTTGCTCAAACACTTCATTGCTACTAAAAAGTTGGACATACAAATTCTGAACCTGAGGTCTTTAACCTTAATTTACTCCATTGAAAGCCACCTACTTACATCATAGATATCAATTAAAGGGACTATGACTAGCACGGAAATTACACCTGGAATATGTTTCTCTCACATATTCAAAAGAATACATGAAAATAGTTTTGTTTTGTTTTGTTTTTTAAATAAAGGAGCCCAGAAGATGTAGGCTCTCTCACTGCTTTGTAACTGCCAGTCATGAAGAAAATACAGGTTAAGTTTTCCAGCTTCTCTCTGATGCCCACCCTTATCTCAGCCCCAGGATGACAAACCAGCCAGGGTCCGAGTGCTACTCCAGCACGTCTCTCCAAGGTCACATGCACATGTCTGGAAGCGTCAGGACTTCAGGAGCTTTTCTAGCTGATATTTCATAGCATGTCCAGAGCAGAAACGAGAAGCATGCTGGAATCGCTGCCCTTATGTCTTAAGATCGCTTACCTCTCAAGCGACACGGATCTGGGAGGGGGAAGCTGATCCCGCCGGGAGGTCAGTCCACATTCCTGCTGCAGCGCCCAGCAGCTGCTGCTGTCGCTTCTCGGTCCACCCAGCTTACTCAGTAAATACTTCAGGAGCAGGAGATTACAGGCGTGGAAAAACAGGGAAATGTTACATGCAGGGCAATTCAACGCTTTGTTTAAGGGGCAGTAATTATCCAAAACGTATATGATGTACAGGGCACAGGAGTTTCCTGCACAAACCTTCTTCCAGATGGACAACTTGGAATGAATTAATTTCAGGACAAAACCAAGAAAAGTCATTTTTAGCATTATATTCTAATACTGGCACCCTCTCTGCCATTGAATTTCATGGAAATTGCAAGCATTTTCTTCTGTTAAAGGGTCTTTTCAGTCAACTGCATTGGGCTGGCAAGGTGGCAGATCAGCTTTCTCCACCAGTAAAAACAGCTCAGCTAAAACTGAAGGTTTATTTTAAATATCTGTTCCTTCAAGCACGCACATTATGTGCCTAGAATAATCCTGATATTCCCTAGTAATCTAGATTATTCCATATTGTAATTTGTATTTCAATAAACACACCACAAAGCAATCTTCATAGCAATGATTTCTGGCTAAGAACACACATCTTTAGGAAAACATTAAATGTCCTTTTAAAGTTTTGTTGTTGTTGTTTTACAAATGTGGTGGTTGTGAACAAGGGGAAGGCAATTCCTCATAGAAATCAAACTGCCTCACAGCCGACAGGCCATTTCTAGGTACTTCTATACAAGTCACCTAGCAGATAAGAGAACAGGATTTGAGCTATCACTAATAGAGCAACTCAGCAACTCCCATAGTGCCTTCATTCAAATTCCGTCTCTGCCCAATACAACCTAAGAAAAAACATAAGACATTACTCAGCACAGATAAGGGCATCAGAACTTGACCTCCACCTATGTTGCCCTTGTGACGAACAATCGTGAAACGTCATCATGGAGAGCAGGAACTTGCATTGAAATGGGCAGAATTAGTTGCCTGTGTGAAGCTGTAACATGTGAACATATGCTTAGTGGAGGCTTCAGTCGGCATATTTTGTAGAAGGGCATGCCCTTCTATGGAGATATTCATTAAAAATAAATATCATTGTTATTTTTTCCACTATACAGAGCTCATTTGTCAACTTGTGATTAGGTCTTTTGCATTTAATCGATTTATTTGCTATTAATGCACAGAAAAATATCTACAATATGAATTTTGTTTTTAAAACAAATTTGATTGAAATGGACAGATAGGGATCTAAAGTTTATAAACTTTTTTAAATACTGACAGCATTCAGTTAGGAGCACATAGTTTTGATAGCAAAGTTCTGATTTCCAAGACCCACATCTAGAGCCCAAAATCAATGGGTACAGGCTTGCCAAGCAATCTCTAAAACCAACAATTAAACTTGAGAGCCTTATTATAATATGACTTGACACATGCAAAAATCTTTAACATAGCCTCTATGTCTCTTCTCAAGCATTTTGGAAATGACCATAGTACCTAATGAAGAACCTAAAACTCACTAAATATACATGAAATGGAAAAAAAAAAAGAATTAAAATCTGTTTTAGTTCTCAATAGTATTGTTACTTTAATTCACTTCAAGTCTCAACTACAGCTTATTCTGTAACCAATGACTGGTTTACATGAGTATATTATTTTTCTGCAATCTAGTAGGATTCAGAGTTAAAGAACTGCATATAATATTAGTGCTGGATTGCCAAATTTAAGGGTTGAGCTTGATAATACTTTTGCAGTATACATTTATCTAACATTATGATGAAGAAATACCATTTATTTTGGAGGAGGAGGAAGGATGAGAAGCATTTTTTAACAGAAGTTCTTTTATTGATGTCAAGAGAATTCAAACTGGAATGTTTACACAAGTAGCAGTCTATTATCACTGCAATAAAATATTCTAAATGTTAATTTTGCAAAATGAATGAAAATTAGTTTAATATTCCTATTGCTGTTAAATTATCTCCAATTTTTAAGCAACCAAAAAAGCTACGGCGGACACAGTTGGAGAGAAAAGAATCTTGATATCATCAAGTGTTATTGCAAATCTTCCCTCATTTTCCCCCCAAAACAAAATCTTGCTTTTATCTATAAGAGGTACTGTTCTAACTATGTGACACCTGTACTCTCCCAGGAGCTTCCTAATTCCTGACAAGCCAGTTACCATCACTCATTCAAGTCGTACATTAATGATTACCTGAGAAATCATTCAGAATTTGAATAAAATATGAGACTTCCCTGGGTTACTAAGTTATATTATATTTACAGGGAAAGTTACACATGGAAGAGGGAAAAAAAGTAATCAGCTCCCAGTCTAGCAGGAGAAGACTCTGAATTAAGGCAGCACTGTAAAATCTCAAATAAAAGTAAGGTCCAAAACGCTGTTCTGAAGTACCTTAAAGTACGTGAGAAACTAGAAGAGCAGTGAAAAGAAATAACAGCTTCAGTGGACCTGTAAGAGCATTTGCTCTTAAAAACTTTAGCTTCGGTATATATTTATACATGAAATATTGATATCTCCCAGTAAGGCAGTTAAGGTTTTCTGTTTAATTCAAGTCAGGAGGAGAAATAAAAATGCTTCAGACGACAACTGTAGTATAAGTAATAGTTTCTCAGCTCATTCTCAGCTACATAAGATGCCATCCGCGTTTGGATCTAATCAAATATAACTTACAAGCCCTATTTCAATTCAGTCGATGCTTGCAGAACTTGTTCTTTATTACACCGAATTGTGCATCTCATTCTAATATAAACAACATTTCTTGGTGGAAAATAAAAAAGGGACAATTTATAAGACAGAAAAGGAATTTTTATTCCAATAGAAAACAGTAGTAAAAGGAGCAATTCAAAGGAACTCAAAGGTAGAACAAAGGGTAGGCTCTATGAACGAAACGCGGAGACCAGATTTAAAAAAAAAAAACTATTATACAATGCTTTCACCATGTTGACAAATGGATAGAGTACCTTCTGAAAAAAAAGAAAAAGAAAAAAGAAGAAAAAAACCTGTCTCCTTCATCACTGCATTTAGCTGCTGTAAAATGCACTTAAGAGTGGATATTGAACCATTTGATGGCATTCTCAGAACATCCCATTTCAAGTGCACAAGCTCCAGCTAAAGGAAAGCTCAAGGCAAATCAATGTGATTGCAGGTTCTGTTTGTTCCCCTCACCCCCCTCCCCGTTTAAAATGCATGTTCTCTGTAATATTTTTTACCTACAAATAAGGCATAGTGGTTCAGTACTACATTAAATTTAATCAAACAACATAAGAAAAGAATAACAAAAAAAAAACCTCTTTCCAGAAATGTACTTTATTAGGGAGGGTAAAAAGCATTGTTCAGACAGTCCAAATAGGTAGGGCCTCCTGTGCTGTTGGCTTCCTCGGGCTCAAAGTCCTCTGGATCTGGTGGCAACTGGTCGGTATCTTCATCAGAAGTTGACGGGCGCGTGAGGATTATTCGAGGTATCTTTGGGAAGATGTGAAAAATTGCAGAGACAAGACCAAGGTTAAGAACAGGAAGTATTAAGGTTTAAAGGAAGTATTTTGAAGGCATGGAGAAAGCAGATTAAAGTAAATGCATGCAACAGATGTAACAAGGTGGACTGCTCTACACCAAAAATTACATTGCTAATTAAACCAAGATTTAAATAGTCTGAACTCTCTTTTATTAGCTAATTTGTTTAAAACTTACATAGTTTTTAAAACGTACAAAATATAATGATGCCTGGCAAAATAAAACAATATGGAAATTATACAAATTGTACAAGTACCTTTTTTCTTTTCAACTTCACTACTTACAAAATGCATGCCCTCTAAAGAGACACAAATTAATTGAGGACCATAAAGCCTCAGTACTTAAGAAAGTGCAAACAGCATCTAGGATAGCATAATAATTACTGGCCTTGAAAATTATATAGTTTAGCCTTGTTGTGGAACAAAAAAATTAAAAAGAAATGTTGAGAAAAAAAAAGACCTTTATGTCAATTCATTAGCTTAATAAATAGTCTGCATGGAGGTGATTAATACAATCAATCTCTTTGCCAAGAACTTTGTATTCTTTGAGAATTATATTGCAGTGTCCTTAAACTAATACCAAGTTGTAAATGATACAAGAACAGAATGTCAGCATGGTGAAGGATGCACCAGGAAGGATTTACACTGACCAGAGGCTCATTGCAAATTTAACTCTGATGTTCAAGTCCTACTTTTCTCAATATTCTCAAAACTTAGGATATAATAATAAAAAAAAGTTGATATATCCAACAAGTATATAACAATGTGCAACAACTAACCCATCTCCATAGCAGTCTGAAAAAAAAATCGAAAAGAAAAATGGTATTTCTTATGTACTAGAGATAATGGCATTTTGTTGCATTTCTTCAACTTTTTAAGAATGTTTAATGTTGACATCATACAATTCAATTGCTTATAATACTGGCTCCTTGCTGTAAGTTGCTGGATTTTGGAAGTGACACAAGCGCAGGGGGACACTTCCTGGCTGCTCAGCCAGTCAGCCACTAAGTTTCTACATTGAAGAATCATCCAGGCTCCTTAAACAAAATTAGGTAAAACTTCACTGATGAGATAAGGAGTCCAAATCCTAAATTACAGTGGGTGAAGATATTCATGCTCCATGAAGATACTGACAGGCAGGTGTCAGTGTGGAGTTGATTCTCACCCCCAATAACTATGAACTGTTTTTAAAACCAAGATTAAAAAAGAAAAAAAAAAGGTTAAAAATGTATATTTTAACAAACATACATTGTTAGAAGCCTTAAATAGTCTATATTGGAAGTATTAACCAAGCTAAGATTTCTGCCATGCACGCCTGACAATATTTTTATGCTCTTCACACATCAGATCTTTATCTGAACGCCATTCATTGCTAAAAGATGCCTCTATATTAACCATAGCTATCGAGAGGGGCTTTGTACTGCAGCAAATGCACATCCTGTACATGCAGGTAGAACTTCAAAATATGACTATCACACCTACCACCTGAAAAGATAGAACTGAGGTCTCTGCCCTACCTGAAGTTTCCTGCAAAAATCACCAGGCCAAGTTTTGCATATCTTTGAGCTAGCTTCAAAGCTGAAGGAAGATCTGGCTTGGTGAGCTGTTGCTCTCACAAGCAGGCAGCTTCCCAAGCCCATGTGTGTTTCATTACAGGTTCTGAAGGAAGCTCTTCTGGTGCTTGGCCCTTGGCCATTCTGACCATCAGTTACTGAAATGTGAGCACAGTTCATACTTCCCAGCCATCACACTTGCAAGAGATCAAAACCAATTTTCTAATAGAGCTTTTATTTAAAAATTTAATTGCTTTTGAAATCAGTTTCTCATATGCTCTCTTTCAAATATTATGATGGGACAAGATCTTACAATCACCAAGTGAATTTAATCTATTTGAAATTAATGAAGAAAATGAAAAAAATACCTGTCTGTCAGTAACAGATAATCCTAAATACTTAAATTAAGAACATTAAGTTCTTGCGTGTTACTCCACACAGGCACATGTACACACACTGTGCTGATGCTCAAAGGTGCTTAAAAATTTGTCCTTTTTCAGGTACTCTGAAAATATTCCTCATTTTGGGGATTACAGTTCATGCAAATAGATATCACACAAAATTAGTCCTCATTTTCCTTTTTTTTTATTATCTACCTCCAGAAGAAACACAAATCTGAGATGATATAAATATTGACACTAGAGGAATGAATCTCACAGCCCGTTCAGTTCTGACACAAGTGGCCTTTTGTCCTCCTATGCGTGCCTGGTACGTTGCAAGCTGCTCTTTGGCTTCCACCTCTTTTCAGAAGCCTTCCCTGGTCTCTCTCAGTTTGGGGACGCCCCACAGGACACAAAGTGATCCACCTGTGTGAGCTGCAACTGGACCTCCCACCACCCGTCCCATGGACAGGTCCTGCTTTCACCTGCCCTGGGAGCCCACCAGCCCTCCCGTTCACACAACACCTCTACGGAAACTGTACCAACTGCTTCCATGAAACAAACTGCACCCGGGAAGACTTTCCTTCACTCTGCCTGACCTTCTCCACTGCCACAAATGGAGAGAAACCAACACCATACGACCAATTTACCTTCTATAGCCCAGACTGAAAAGCTGCTTTCACAGTAGCTGCCTCAGAGGTGTCACTGACTTGACAGCTCTTGACTGTGGATTGGGCCACCTACACAACAGCAAGTTGAGGACAAACCCAGTTCAGAAACTGAGTTTGCACTTTCCAAGATCTGTTACAGAGAAAGGAGACTCAGAACTTTACTTTCTCTTCCATGGTATAGAAATTTATTGATTACATAAAAAATAAATAAACATGCACATCATAGTTCTAACTAGACTGTCTTTATTCTCACTCTCTTAACAACCCAGTACCTTCTATCACTGCCTTCAAACTGAGATTGGTTGCGAGAAAATCAGTATTTAGGTTTTGCTTACTTTCTTTCACATTCCCCCTTTTTTTACCTTAAATAAGAAAACTCAACATCTCTGAATTTCCATTATGTTTTTTTCCATTATGAGTCTTAGAACAGTGTCTCTGAAGAAGGTGTGAGTTTTCTTTCTACCAGTTACTTTTTTAGAAAAGTTCATTTCAGTGTAGGAGGACAGATTATTTAGGACTCTGTGTTGCTTCATGCCAATGCTTTATTACACCAGTTTCAAAAAATAATGTCTAGACTTGTTTAAAATATTGTGTTGAAATTCCAGAGTCCTCCTATTCACTTTCCATCACCATGAAGTCATTATAAAAATAACACCCAAAGCATCAGTCAATACAAAACCATCAAAATATGTTTTTTCCAGAGCAATGTATAATATATAATCTGAAATAGGTTACTATTTTTCCTTTTCACTGAGAATATATCTTCAATACCTAAAAAAAAATTTTAAAGGCTTTAAAAATGTCTTTAGTACAAGAATTTCCCTTATTACTCTGCTTGCTTATTTCTTACCTTTTGTCATCATAAATACTAAGATGTACAGTAAAAGGAGATCTATTTCATTTCTGCTTATAATTTGGCATAGCTATAAATCAGATGATTTCAGAGTATCTCATTTTATAGAGTTATCCCCCTCCTTTGAAAGAAGAAGTCCTTCCACTGAAGTATAGTCCCAGTCTGTGTGCACCTCCAGTTCACTCCCAAGGGAAGTAAGACTAACCAGGCTAAAACTAAAGCACGGACTGAAACGAGATAGAAACAAACACATAACCAGAGATCATGCTTCAGTTGGGAAGTGATACCTTGTTAAAACAAGGTAATCAAAACAACCTGCAAATATGTTAAAATTTGCTTAGTTTTTAATTTCTGACTGTACACATGCATTTTCCTTTTCCACTTCTAATTAACTGCTTGTCCAAAAGGTTACAAAAGAGTCCATAAATCACAGTTCATTGGCTTTTTCTAATCTTTAAAAAAAACAAATAGAACAAAGCTCCTCATCTTTATTCTCTTTCAGAAGCCTGCCTTCTGCTTGCCTTCTGCTTGCCTTTGCTTGCCTCTGACCTCCTGCTCCAGATTTCCATCCTTCCAGTCTTAGCAGGATGAGAAGGCCATAAAGACAAGGGTCATGGCCAAAACACAAGTCTCACATGAAAGATTTAATCTGAAGTGATAGGTCACAGAAATGCAGAGAGCCAGGCCAGCCTTCGGGGAAACGCGCTACAAATTGCCAAGTGGCAGGTCACATGAGGGGCTACAATTTGAAAGGATAGGGGCAAGGAAAAGGGATTCGGATTAGCCTTGTGGAAGAAAAACAGGCATACTTTTAATCCATGTTCAAAGGGATCACTTCTTAAGGAAACTATCCTCCAGATAGGAAATCTGCCTAGTTGGACTCCAGATGTTTAAACAGTCTAATATTTTAAACCTTTGGATTAACAACAGATCTTCTCTGACACCAACACATAGTCAGACTGTTATTTCTATATTTCAGCTAATGAAAACAGGCCAAAAAAAAAAATCTGCCTAACTGGAAGTATTTATAGGGGTCTGCATGAACCTCATGAATTACTTTGCTGTTTCACACCTTACTGTTACTGCTTTTTTTTTTACAATCACGGGTGACAGCAATAGTGTTTTAGAATTTAGGAGAAGGAAATTCATATTTCTCACTAAACAGTGAAAACATGTCATTGCTGGATGCAAAAGGTTGCTTTCTACAGTGACTGTATTTATAAGAGGAACTCTCTAAATCAAATTTCCTTCCTTGGCCCTCAGTGAAGGACAGCATTTAGTCATTCCCAAGAAACAT
>JAUBOD010000078.1:1017429-1034997 GCA_032353885.1 Nothura maculosa
CGCCAGAGCGGGAAGGTTGGACTAGATGATCTCTAGAGGTCCCTTCCAACCTTGTAGATTCTGTGATTCTGTGAAATTCTTCAGTTTTTCCATTACTGTGCATCTGTGTTACACATTCAGTTGCCATTGATAACTCTTTGTTTAATTGGGTTTCTCTGGGTATAACTGATACTTGTATATCTGGTAAACCATGTGAAAGAAATCTGCTTAAGGTTAAGATTAAGATCATTTAGATTTAATGACAAAATCCTGCTTCACAGGATAAAGACACAAAATTACAGCTAACAGTATGATGGTAAGAATTTAGGTAAACTACCACACTGAAATACTTATAGATGCCTAATGTCCTGTGCTATCTACAGGTCCAAAATGGATCAGAGATGATTACATCTGTGTAAGTGATAGGAGGTGGAGAAAAATGCTGATACTCAATACTGGATGAAGTTCCTAAGGAATCCAAGTTTAAAGCTGGAAATACTGATCACCAGAGCCTAGTGGAAGAGTTAGAGCTTTAAACAAATAAAAAATGGAGAAGGGTTGTATCCTGGCAGTTCTACGTTTGAAAAGAAGAGTAAGAAATAACAACACAAGGGTAGAGTAATAGAAAAATTGAAAACTTGAAATAGACTCCAAAATCCAAGTTAAATTAGAGTAACATTCTTTCTGCCAAAGCCAACACAAAGCATTGTGAATAATACTCAGCTGTCTGTGTTTTGATTTTTTTTCTTTTTTTTCTTCAATTAGACATAAAAGACATAATGCTAAAGGTAAATAACTATGTCTGTTTTCACTTTAGTCCTTTCTATTTTGATGTATGTCTTTATGTAAATAGTCTAATTTTTAAGATTACTATTTTAAAATCTAAAGACTATCTTTACATCAAATTGATTTTATTCTGAAAGAAGTTGCAGACTAAGTACACTGATGCTGAGGTATGACTAATGTAACTGGCATAAGTCTGTAAAAAAAGATAATTAAGATGTATGTAATTATATTTAGAGTTTTGGGTCCTTTACATTTCAATAAAATGCTCAGCCATAATTAAACCTGAGGGCGGTTCTAATTTTTCCCTTGTAAAACAATGACTCGGAGTGAAAGAATTTTTCATTGTTTGCCCAACTAATTACTGTTCATGCAGACTGTCATAAAATCTTCATGAAAACCCTAAGGCTGGCACAAAGGATCAAGATTTTGATTTAGTTGCACTAATTAAAAATTCAGATGAACTTTTCAAAGAATCCAGAGCAATCAGGCCTGTGAAAATAGAGAAGAAAACCAAAATAATGCAGCAATATAATTCTCTGACACCATGCTTGGAGACAGTATGGTACATGGCAATAGCTGGCTAGAGGTCTGTGGCTGGCAAGTAAGAAAGAAATCACTATAAACAGCATGTGCAAAGAAGACATTTGTTAAAATGAAGTAAAAATAAATAGATGAAGAAAGATTCTCTGGAAGGAATCATGATGTGGAAGAGTGGAGGAAGATGGGCACTGCAGCAACTCCTCCAGCACATAGTTCAACTTGTGCAGGAAGCAGAAGTCTGACACTCCCTTTTCCACCATGCCTTCCTCCTGCCCTTCCCACCCTCCCTTGAGGAAGACGCAACCACCTTCTCCCAAAGCCTACTCAGAAATACAAAGGAAAATATTTTGCTATATTTTTAGTAAAGGAGAAAATTCTGTCCTGCAATTGGGACATTCTTGTGAAAAACAGAAAAACAAACAAAAACAAACAAAAAAACACTCTATTAGTAATTTCTGCACTCCTGCCCTGCTTGAAATACCTTCAGCCACTTGATCCCCTCAGAGTGTCTTGCTCAAGGGAACATTAGCTTGGTCTGATCTGCCTCTTTCTCACAGCTGAAGAGATGTGGAGGGAGGCAAGAAAACCAGCTGCCTTAATCTCCAAGAACACAACATCAGAAATGGTCATTTCCTCTTTTTGGAAGGAAAACACCAGAAGTCAGATATTCAAGGAAAAGACTCAGTCTCCTAGAACTAGTACTAATCAACCTTTTCAACAGGGCTCCATCTAATGGGAAGCCTCATGCTTCCTGCAACACAGCTCAAAATCATAAAGAAAACAAAGCAGAACTCAACAAAATGAAAAAGGAAAAAAAAAAGAAACCAATAGAGGAATTTTCAACAGGAAAATAAAGCTTATCAAAATGGTTCACAGCAGGGTTTTGAGGACCAGAGATCTCAAAAAACAAGTTTCCTTAAGTTTCATGCAAATAAGTAATTGGGTAGAAAAAATGTTATTAATCTCTCACTTAGAGGAAAAAATGCAGTTTAATTCACCCCTTCTTAAACAGTAACTCACGAGGTACAACTTCACAGGAAATTAGACTCACATGCTCACTTGCTTATTTTCAGTTAACTAACAAACTATTATTTTAACTATTATTCAGATAGCTAAAAGAAACTGAATAATGGTCTTAAAATTAAAGTCATACAACATACACTATTGTACTGAAACCTCCTTTTTTGCCATTAGTTGAGTTGCGAGTGACTATTCCTGGAAGATTTAAAAAAAAAAAAAGAAGAGGGAAAAGAAAAGCTGAGAGAAGAGGAATCAAACAAAGCATTCCTCTAGCATCAGCCATAAGAGCCATAAGAGAGACAGTTGTTGCTGCCTAGTACTTCAAGCTTGTTCAAACAAACAAGACACTTTTTTGATTCTATTTGTCACCATATTTTTTTAGATACCTTGGTCATATTGTCCAGGCAGGCACAATTGCCAGGTACACCTGCCAGAATTGCGGGTGTGTGGGCAGCCACCCAGGACTGGGGCAGATCTTCGGAAAGTTTCTTTTTACAGAAGCACAAACAGCTGGATCAGCATTCTTAAAAATTCTCTGCAAGCTCAGCCATTGCCTTTTACAGCCTCTATGGGACACTTCATCATGTCTGACGTCAGTCACCTATAACACGGATGTGCTTTTTTAACTTGTCATGGCAGTTCCCTCCCAAGAGGATCGCTCCCAGGTGGCAGCTGACATCCTCCATCCGAAAAGAGGAGATGTCACTCTTTTCATTAACTGAATGCTCTTCAAAAGATACCAGGTCCTAGGCTCGTGCAGGATACAGCTAAGCACAATTCCTTATCAGCTTGCCCGTCTTACCGTTATGGCGTGGTTTGCGGTCGGGTAGGTGCCGCTCTTAGGGGAAGCTTCAGTAGGACCAGCATCGGGGAGGTTTGGTTCTGAAATGAGGGACCCCTTTAAAAACAAAGGAGCATAAGTGCTTTTTTTGCTTATTCTGAAAACTATATAAAAAAAAAAAAAGAGAAAGAGAGAGAGAGAGGGATTCCGTCCCTCTTAGGAGAGTTGAATGAGTGTCTAGCCCTATTCCTGTATAAGGTTGCATGAGGATGGCAGCAAACAGAACAGCTTTTCCTCTTGCCATTCCTCATTTTTGCTGAATAGAGTGTGTATTTAAACTGTTGAAATAGTCCGTTCTGGAATAAGAACTCATAATACTTAATATCTAGGGAAAACACTGGTTATTTGTGCACAGATCACTCCCATGGTCAAAGCAGCACCAAAGCTCCTATAGAGTGCTATAACTCCTTCTCAGCTCTCAGCCATACACCCAGCACACGCGTTTTCCGCATTCTTTAAGCAGATGACTAATTCTGCCATCTTGTGGGAGCAAGAGAACAACAGCATGACTGAACAGGACTGAAATTTCTTCTTATTTATCTCACGTATTTGTTAAATAAACAGATCTTCGCAGACAATCTTTCAAATAGCTCTAGAAACAGGAAAAAATTGCAGTTTCTTGAAGGCATGGGAGAAAAAAAAAGATTTCTAACATACTGATTTTTAACAGAATCTCTGCTCAAAAACTAGAAATTCTGACTTTTATAAATTTAGTTTTAATGATAATCTGGTGATATGAAATATTTTATGACTCCTTTAGATTTGTTAAAGAAAAGAAAGGGTATATATAGGCCTTTATTAAAAGGAAAAAAAGTAAAATCCTACATAATTTAATGAGTAATACCCTTTTATTTTTTTAATTAACTTGCATATGGGAATTTTGAGTCCTGATAGTTTTATCAAGTCTATACCAGAATTTAAAAAATGATTCACTTACAATGAATTTAGCTTTGTAAACTATATACAACAAGAAGTATGCAAGAGTAAATACTATTAATTCTAGCATAGTGACAGTTTACGAGAACAAGAGCTGGAAAAAACAATCTTCCAAAAAAATCCCCAAATAAATGGAGAGGCTCTTCTCACAGAGAAGTAGGACTGAGGATAAAAAGGGAGAGTAGGCCTGAAGGTAAACAGGGGTAGTAGGACTGAGCTTAAACAGGGGAAGAATCACTGAGGATAAATGGGGAGAGTAAGACCGAGAGTCTTACTAAAAGTAAAGAGAGGAGAAGGACTGAAGGTAAACATGGGGAGCAGGACTGAGGGTAAAGAGGGTGAGTATTACTGAGGGAAAAGAGCAGGACTGAGGGGAAAGAGTGGGAGTAGGACTGAGGATAAACAGTAGGAGAAGGCCTAGGAGTAAACAGAGAAGGTAAGCATGAGGGTAAAGAGGATGAGTAGAACTGACAGTAAAGAAGGGGGAGTATCACTGAGGGGAAATGGGGGGAGTAGGATTGAGGGTAAACAGGGCAAGTACCACTGAGGGTAAACAGGGGGAGTAGGACTGAAGAGTAAAGGGGCCAAGAACCACTGAAGGTAAACAGCAGGAGTAAGAATGTTAGTAAACTGGTGGAGTATCACTGAGGGTAAAAAGGGGAAGTACCACTGAGGGTACACGATAGGGAGTACAACTGAGGGTAAAAAGCGGGAATAGTCCTGAGGCTAAACAAGAGTTTCGCTGAGAGTTATAGCGGGAATAGGACTGAGAGTAAACAAGTCAAGTAGGCCTGTGCATATATGGAGCTTAAAAAGGCCGCTTAGGTGTGATAAAATTATCAGAATCTCATAGATTATTGAATGTCT
The DNA here is from genome assembly GCA_032353885.1 of Nothura maculosa. Classification (NCBI taxonomy): domain Eukaryota; kingdom Metazoa; phylum Chordata; class Aves; order Tinamiformes; family Tinamidae; genus Nothura; species Nothura maculosa. Next base: position 1,022,399 of record JAUBOD010000078.1, read on the forward strand.
TAGTGCTTTCAGAGATATGGCTTTTATTTGCTTTACTTTCCACAAAACACTGTCAATATTTTGGTGAAATATTACTGGAAGGAATTAGAATTATTGTGAGTTATGCAATTAGAAGGAAAATATGGTCCTTCTTTAGGGTATCTTCTGCAGTATTTGAGAGCTGTTAGTGTCCCTACTTTATAGCAAGCTCATTTCTGTCACTAGCATCCAGATGTCTGTCCTCAGGATCTTTCTAAACATGGTTTTCCCTAAGAGCTGGGCCCCATTCTGATGCCTTCCCTCCCTGTTTATACCCTCTTGTTTGTACCCTCTTGTTGCTTTTCAGTTTATTTTTCTCCATTCAACTCTCTAATTTTGTCGGTTTATGGAATTCCATCAGTTTATCTCTGAAAGGAAATAAAGCATGTAAGGCCCCTGCAAAGCACTACTCTTTTGATTTGTCTTGTTTTAATTATGTTGGGAGTGTTTTAGGTGTTTGTAGCATTTGTCTTAAGCAGTATTTTAATATGTAGCAGGGACAGAAAGTTAAACTTTAAGAGATCTTGCCATGTATTTCCCCGAATATCTATATTTACTGAGCAAGAGTAGAGTGAGGGTAAAGAGTGATTTGGAGATCTTCAAAATCCACCTTGATAGCACCCTGTGCCACGTGTTCTAGGTGTCTCTATTTGAGCAAGGAAGTTGAACTGATGATCTCTGAGGTCCCTTCCAACCTCACCCATTCTGTAATTCTGTGATCATACTCAGCAGGAAGGCTTGTGCTAGAAGACATTAGGCCTGAGATGGAATAGCGCAAAAGACACATTTGCACCTAGGCACGGGAAGCCTCCATCCAAGTGGATTTGTGTTGAGCTGTTCCTTTCCAATCCAAAATTATCTTAGAGAAACAAGCTGATGGAATTTGTATTTCTTTGTAATATCTCCAATAAGCTTGTCTAATAAATCTAAGGCAATGTCATAAGCCACCTTCCTCAACCAAATACAAATGAGTTATTGGTTGCAGAACTGCTTGCTCAGACCATGATTTTCATTTATAAACCAGCCATTAAGGGGCAGACTATTTTGAAAAGTACTTTAAACAGAGATCTGAAAACCAGAATATAATAAAAAGAATATAAAGATTTAATGTCACTGTATTTTTATTTTTATGTTATATATATACATAGAGAATGAATGTGGTTTGTCAAGTATCCAAATAGCTAAGCTTAAATATAGATCCCAGAATCTCCAGATCTCAAATTTGGTGAAAGACTTTAACAAGGAAACAAGCTTTGTGTTAACAGACAAAGCACCTACCTCCACAACTCTGTCTCCTGCCTGTACTCCGGCCAAGTCTGCTGGGCCATCCCTCGGTAGTCGTGCAATCAAGATCCCCTGGAAACATAAAACACAAGCTGCAGACCTAAGGCAGTTTCTTCCATTGTCTTCAGATGTAAAAAGCAAAGGGGAAGCAATTAAGTTTCAAAACTTGTTGTTTTGCTGCCTCTATTAAAATAAAAATTAAGTCTCTTAGCACATTAGCAGGAGAAAAGGCCCCTTGGCTGACTGACACATACAACAAAGAGCATAAGCCATTAATTGTTTACACTGTGCCATGAGGAGCAGACTGGGAAATAAGGTTTATTTAAAGGATAATTAAAGGAGAAGATGTGAGAAATGCCTCTCTCAAGTCCAGTTAGCTCCTGGGAATGAGCAAGCAGGGCAAGAGATGCATGAGGATTGTGAGGATTGAAAATGGAGTGACCTTGAATACAGATGGAAAATGAAAGCTAACTAGTGGTGCTTCAGCCACACAGCTGCCATTGGAAAATCATCTAGTTTTCTTTTCAAAATCATTCTTCTAGGAGCTTCTACATTAAAATCTACTGCCAATATCTATTTTGGGAAATAAGCTACCTATTTTTCTTCCTTGTCAACTCTATTAGCAATACAGCAACATTACATTGAGGACAATCTCAAAAAGAAAACAACAAAACATAATAACCTCAAAGAACTGCTCATCAGGCTCTTTCTAATGATTACTAGATAAGTTTTGAGTAATGAAATGCACCTCATCATTGTCTTTATATGGAGATGAGCCCTTTCCACCAGCAATGCTAATACCAAGACTCCCCATTTGACTGCACACAGTAATGGTTATCTGGAAGAGAATTATAATAAATGGGCTGATTAATCAAAAGCATTACCTATGAAGTACATGAGTAATGAAAGTCTATCTCCCGTTCTGAACACCAGCACATTTCCCCCTATACAGCTCGTACAGAGAAAAATGGTGCTGTTCTTAAATACAATTGCATGCAAGTCTCATTTTTACTCTTCACTAACATCAAGAAGGCATTATTTCTAAACTGCAGGTTTCATAGTTATGCCGAAGATTTAATAGGCTGTTTATCATGTGCACTTTATTTTGCTCAACTTCCTCTTCCTGAGTTTTGCCTCTGACCAGCTCCATTGTTTTCAAAGGAAACAAACTGGGAGCCAGCTACTACCAGCGGGTGTATTCATGCCGTAAGGCAGTGGCAAAACTCCATCTGGACCCAGCGATGTCACCACTCCAGCCAGTGCCACAGAACTGCCTGGCTGCACACTGGCAGCACCAAGTGCATATGCTGGAAAAATAAGTGAACAAGTCAGATATCTCATAAAACCCGTCATTAACTGAGCATTTGTCAGGGCAGCACCAGTATACATTGAGTGAAAAGTAAGGGTAAGCTTAGGAAGTACATTTGTTTTCAGATTTCAGGAAGAACTTTATAAAGACTAGATAGCTGAATTTGAGCTGCATAGTAGCTTTTAAAAATACTTTTTACAGTTTTATATTTGTCTCTGTGTATGCACTGCTCTGTCAAACATTTGACAGTACTCCAACCATTGACTTAAGAGTAGAAATGCCAGGAAGTTACTTTTTAAACAAAGAAATAGAAATTGGAAGCCATATAATTTGTTTTCTTTCTACTTGTATTGCCAGATTTTAGTTCTTCTGCTCAGCTTCTTGGATGATCCTATGAATTTATATATTGTGCAGCATAAGCAAACTAAAAGTTCTAAAGAAAAGTTTACATTTAATAAGTGATTTTCTTTTCTTATTTATATATTCTTATGTTCTTATATTCTATATTCTGGCTATTAAATTGAACAAATTTGAGAATACATAAAATGATAATCACACAGAATTTAAGGAATGTAAGTAATTTAAGGAAAATGTTGCAGTGCACCATTTTCATTTAAATGCAAAGCACATTTCACCTGATCACACAAGGAAAACACTCTTACTTTACTGATTGGGTTCACAGCTCTAAGATAATTCATATTTGAATAATTTTGGTATTTTCCATTAAGAATTAAGAATGTTTCAGTATAGCTGATGTTTTACAACCTGACAAATACATGCAGATACTCTTAGCACATTCATCTGAAATTCCTGGTTTCTAGACAGGCATGAAAATACTAGATTACCCAAACTACTGCAAAATTTTGCTTAGATTTAACATTACCCACATGCCAAAGAATTCACAAGCCTGTTTTTGCAAGCAGTGCTTTAGTGACAGGGTCCCAGCATGGGTGCCACACCAGGTGAGTCATCTCATCTTGTGCAGTGCCTCCCTGCCTGCCCCACTGCTGGCCACATACACAGAGATGTGAACTGGGATTTGCTACTGGTGTGGACCAGGGCTCCAGGGAGCCCGTCCATAAGGCACATTTCACCATCTGCTGCTAAGTGTACTGGGATGTGATTAATTCGCTGAATTTAGGAAGCAGCTTCCTCTACAAATCTCATTGGAAATCTTGCAGTTCTCACTAATAAATTTTCACTTGAACATTCATTTTCATTGGACTTTTTTTGAGCTCTAGAACTAAATGCCATATTCCTAAATCACAACTTACACATTTATATGCAGACTTTATACGCACTCAGCCGAGTGCCCACCTACATAGATTTTTGGCAAACTTTATGATATTTTAAAGCTAGGTACAGCAAATGATAGAAAAATGAAAGAAAACAGCTACCAAGAGGTGCCTTTTTTTTTCTTTTTTTTTTTTTTCTTCAAGGAATAAATTCTATTTCCATAGAAGCCAGTGGGGCTGGGACAAACCTCCACTTACGCTCTGTGAACATTAAATCTCTTAACAGCTATTGTGTGATGCTCTCCTTTATATCATTTATAAATTGCCCTCCACGAAAGGCAGAATTTCCTGTAAGCATGCAGATCTCGTGTGCGTGGTGGCTCGTTACCTTCAGCGGGGGCTGCGCCACATCTGCAGCTCTCGTGTCCTCCGGAAACCTGTCGGTCTCTGCCGCTGCGGAGACAGGTGGCTGCATCCTACTGTTCATCCTTGGGAAAGTTTTCCCTTTCATCGCTGCTTTGTGCTTTTCTTGAAGGGCTGCTCTAATATTTCTTTGATCCCTTATGTTCTCATCAGTATCAAAAAGACTGCCAGAAAACTTGGAAATAGGTTCCTAGGGGTTAAAGACAGGAAAGATAAACAAGGCAACGTAAAATTTTGTGCCCTAAATTGGATTTGTTTCTAACAAACTGCTGTATGTTAGAATTTATTTCAAGTTTTATTTCAACTGAAGACACTGGACCAATCTGCAATGTGAAAGCATGTGTACAAAATGTAACTTTTTAATAGTTATTCCTCTGGCATGCAGTATCACAATGGTAGAGATTCATGGGAACAAGTAAAGTCCTGAGATGTGGTATAGCCTTCCTCTATGTCCCCTGATACACACATCTCCACCTTTCTTCATGGAATACCATGATATCCTGTGACTTTGCATGGAGTGTGGAAATGAGGCTGTTTTGGACAAAATGGCAGTGAGGAGAGACTTGCAAATTTGGTAACAATCTCTTGGTTTTGAGATTCACTGGAACTGGAGACTCAGAGGTGGCATGTCCTTAATAGCAGTCTGAAGCCCAGTCTGGGATTCACAAGATATGCAGTTCAGTAGATATGAAGTTCTAGGCTCTCCAGTAAAAAAGGGATATGAAACTTCTACAGAGAATCCTGCGTAGAGCGACAAACACAATAAAGGGACTCAAATATCTATCTTATGAGGAAAGACTATGTGATCTGGGCCTTTTTACCCTAGAGGGGAGAGAACTGAAAGGAGATCTGATCAAAATGTTTAAGTTTCTGAGGGGAGAATGTGGGGAGGATGAGGTCAAACTCTTCTCACTGGTGGCCAGTGATAGGACAAGGGGTAGTGAGTACAAGTCGGTTCCATCTCCATGTGAGGAAGAACATGATTATGAGGGTGATGCAAAACAGGCTACCCAGGGAGGTTATGGAGTCTCCTTCTCTGGAGGTCTTCAAAACTTGCGTGGATGCCACCCTGTGCCACGTGCTGTAGGTGTCCATGCTCCAGCAAGGGATTGAACTAGATGATCTCTAGAGGTCCCTTCCAACCTCAGTCATTCTGTGATATAGGGGGTACAGGGAGTGACAGTGTCACCCTATTCATAGATAAGTCAAAGGGCTTGGAAAGAGAAATATGGAATTAAAACACATCCACCAAATAATCTGAGCTTCAGAAGGGTTTAACTGCAAAACAAAGTGACATTTTCCAGTTTCCATTTTTGCTTGGCAGGGAGGTTAAATGAAGCTTTGCTGTCATCTCCTAACTGTAATATTATTTTATGGAGCTGCTTTTTTTTTCTTTAATTTGGTAGGAAAGGTTGAGTCTAAGTAAATCTTCTAATCTTTTATCTTCTCTGGCAGTAAAATGATGCACCAAAGAAAGGTCATTGTCTTTGAATATAAACCCTATAAATGTCTTCCCAAAGCCTGGAAGTCTCATATTAATGACACAAAAGCAATGGCTGTTATTATGAACAGCTGTCCAGAAATCCCATGGGACACTTTATTTTCAAGCTTAAATTGGAGCTTCTTCACAGTATCTCTCTGGTGAAGATGGAAAGAAGCATCACCAGCACCAGGGAGAGCAAACGAGCCACGATTGTCTCCTATTCTCGTTTAAAATTACAGGGGAATTTAACTAGCAACAAATTATAACCCAATCCCAGCCAATTAACCTCCCTGGCCGAGGAGCAATGAGCAAGAATAACTGCCTAAGTGCACAGGTCATAAAAACCAAACTGGCCCAGGGGAGCGCAGTGAAGAGCAGCCTCGCCCTGAACAGAACCGTACTGCAAATTCTATAAACACAGTGGAACAGATAGCAAGGGCACATATGGATTTGAAAAGTGAGCAACTCCCCAGATTCTCATCTCCTCAGAATGGCAGAGCACAGGTCGAGGCGTGTGATGGGGACTGTTACAGTTACATTAGGCACGAGTGCTGTTGCAGGCCAGGGATATTCTGCAAAGCCCGAAGCTGGTGTTACAGCCACCATTTGTGCAATTCACGGCTTTGGGAGCCGGTTGTGCCAGCTGCGCAGTGGGATTTGTGTCACCCCGTCAACAGGGACATTCATTGTCCCTTGCTCTCCAGGAGGCCGTTCTCCATAATGGCTCCTCCTCCCCAGTTTGACTCATCCTTGTGAACTGGCGGCAGGGCCCAGGGCCCAGCTGGAACAGGGCCCTTGAGGAGGCCACAGTGCTTGCAATCAGCGCTGGGCAGGTGCCGATCTCTGGGCCTGCTGACAAACCACTTACCTGAACATGCAGGAGAGATGTTGCTTGTTGGAGGTAGAAGGAGAGGTTAAAATAAAAATATGATTAAATCACCTCCTCTCTCCTGGCTGCAAAGGAAACTACCTACGTCCTCATCAGGATCCTCCAGCTCTTCTGCCTCTTGCTCAGGGCTGATCCTTCCTTCCCTCCACTTTCCGTTAGTGGAGCTGAGCTTGAAGAGGTGGCCACCATGGAAACCTTCCTTCCCTTTTAATGAGGCCCATCGAGAGCCCTGCGAGCTCCATGTGTGGCCACCGTACAGTCTGGGAGACTTGGGAAGCCACTTAACAGAGTCCTGAGAATAAGATGACAAAAAAAATAGAAAATAATAATAATAGGCAATGATTTTAAGCAAGTGCAAGAAGTACGTGCATGCTGAATTTGCCTGGCAAGTTCTGCAAGGTCTTTTATCACCTCAAAAATACAGGGATTCTCCATTTTACCTTGGGAGGTACCTTTATTCCCAGAGAGGCACTTTGCTGACAATACAAAGCATGAGCTAAGACTTCTGAAATTAATGGGAATCTTCAGCAAGATTTGCACACAGAAGCAACATCGCCTCGGAGGAAGGAGCCTGGCCGGCTACTGTCTTCATTAATGATCTACTCAGTGCTATTAAGAAAATAACCACAAGCGCTAACACTTGGTGACTGTTTCATCTCACATCTTGAATTAAATAACCTAACAATAGTTACCTCTGCATTTTCATTATTCTTAAAAAAAAAATCTGTATGGAATCGATATAAGCTGTAATACTAAATTGATCTTTTAAGGGTTTGCTGATTTTCAAAGCAGGAAAAAAAGGGAAGATTGGAGAAAAGAGTAATTTATTGCCTATCTTCTTTCTGCATGCAATTACAGTCCAATTTTCTCAAAGCGTCTGTTATTTATATCTGAAAAAAAATCCCTACCTGTTCCCCTTCACACGCAGAAGTTATGCATTTTTGAGAGACTTTCAGGTTAACAAAAGATATTTAAAAAGAAATCACAAGAAGAGTGGTCCATGGGCTGTGTTAACCTCTTTTTTCTTTGAAAGGATGGAAGACTTTGAATGAAATTCTTTATAGTATTATTATTGATTTAATGCTACGAAGGGCTAAAGCCTGTGAATAACGCAAGACTACTATCAAGAGTTGTTGAATGGCTTCAGAACAGGGGCCCCACTCCTACTGCCCTCTTTGCCAGAAACTGTAACAATTCATAATCAGAATTTCATTATAAGAGAGCTAAAATCTAGATTAACCTAAAAGTAAAAACAAACAAACAAGCAAAGGGCTGTTTTCAGAAGAAGCATAAACAATCCAAGGACACTCAAAGGGGTGCCAATATAAAGAGCATAGCATTTTCTGAATATCATTCCAGATACTCATCTTGAGGCAGCATATTTCTCAAAATAGAAAGTACAGCAAAAATACCTCTAAACCTTTTCAAGAAATGTCCAACATCCCATGCTCCCAAACCCCTAAGTGTACTACAGAATAAAGCTGATACATTCAACACACATGGCTAAAAGCAAAATGTCTTATGAAGCAAAATCACCTACCTTTCAAATTCAAATAATCTTGCTCAAATATACCCATTAACAGGCAAGATGCTGTGAATGGGTATATTTGAGTAAGATGCAAGATGTAGCAGTGCTTTCACACATGGTACAGATGTTTTCTACTTATCATTGCACTGTTCCTCTTTTTTTTTTCTACACACATCAGATTTTACCATTCTGTAAGATCTTAATTTGCTTCAGACACAGGAAGAAGGAATCTTTCAGATTTTCAGAAATCTGACTCACAGTTGTGAGTATACCTTAGCTACAATGAACCTCAGGAGTCATTTTGCACAGTAATCTTTCTTTCAAGCTTTCATTTAAATTTCTTTTTAAAATTTCTTAAGACAACATAAAACCAAAAGCACCAAACAGTCTTTTATCAATAGGTATGTCAAGGCACATGATCCGGCAAGGCCGAGAATGCAGAAATTAAAAAAAAAAAAGATATTATCATCAAACTTATGGTGGACCCATCAGCAGCTCATTCACATCGTTTAAACATACATTTGATTTTGATTTAGTAATTCTTTAAACCTATGTTCACATAAACACACCAAGTTCATGCTAATGTTCCTGCACCAAAGATAAGAGCACCCTCTTAAATCTAAAGGTGAGAAAGACAGGAAGATCAGACATGCTTGCCTATGCTGCCAATCTCTTGTTCTTGAAGCTGCTCTCCTTGGGATTCTTCATTTGCTTTACTTATTTATGTATAGCTGAACAGACTGGAAATGAGCAAGGACCATATTTCAGTGTCTTGTAGAAAAAGCATATAGACTTTTCTGCAAGTTTTAAAAAGGTCATATCCCACATCCCATAATTGGTACGTAGAATATGTGCTTTGCCTCTGTAAGAAATCAGCTGTTAAATCACATTTTGAACGACTCTGACGGGCACCAGCTCCACCATTTGCAGTTAAATAGCCAGGATTTCTGATAACCCTAAACCACACATCTCAGTGCACTCACACTGGTTGGAGATTTAGTTCATCAACAAACTCAATTCAAAAGCAGCACAAATATTCAACGTTGCATTAGTGGCTCCCATTTCTGAGAACTCACAAAGCAGAAGGCAGGATAGGGCCTGGTACTTCATGCTACTTCCCTCCAATAACAACATACAGGGCACTCTCAGAAACTTTGCTTCCTATTCAAGGTTCACCAAGAGGATAAAAATTCTAATCAACACTTGAAATAACATGCCATCTAAAATTGTTTTGTATTGTTTTAATTTGTTTTATTTTGCAGAGCTGATGCGCTGGGTGGTCTCCCAGCATTCTGGCCTTTCTCTGATATAGTTCAAATCCTTCTCAACATATATCAGCTCATTAGACAGTCACTCTAAAACTGTTCCTGATACAGTGGGGTATTTAGCTTTTGCCTCATCTCATTTGACCCCGAGCTTCAACCCTAAGCAACAGCCTCCCAAACACAGTTCAACAATTCTTGTCCCCTAAGACCAGCATGAGACTGGTAAGACAGAAATAGCATGACAGTTCTGAATAAGAACTGAATAAGAATTTTCATCTTCTCCTTAGGTCTATACTGTGTGTAACTAAATAGTGAAACTGCTTTTATAAGAGCCTCCCTTTACATGGGAGCCAGGGTGTGAGGGCACCAGGGCTCTCCAGTCCTTTCAGAGAAGCAATATGCAAAGATCATGCTATAACATAGGTAGAAGGTACAGATTTCTTGTTTGTTTTGTTAGCATATAAAGGAAGCATCCATTCTTCACTATTCAATTTATATATATATAAAAAATCATTACTCTGAGTTACTGCTAAAACTATTAACTTCTGCATCATTTGACCATGGCTATTGATGGTGTTAAACCCCTGAGATTATCCCTTATGGTAGAAATTACCATAGTTCAGATAAGAAGTAGATTTGTACTCTTTATAAAGACATCCTAAAAAGTCTCCAGTAATTTGTTAACTCAGTCTCATTAGGTTCAATATGCTAGGACCGTACTCTCAAAGACAAAAATGTTGACTTGATATATTCAGAGAGATAAATCTGTTCTCCTTATAAAATTTTACAGACAATATGATTGTCATCTTACTACTTACTACTACTACTTACTTCCAACTACTATGAGATAGGCAGAAAGGTGTTTTTTTGCATTCTATACATGTATTCTCTACATCTTGCTGAAATGAAAAAAAAAAGAAAATTAAATGGCCATGTTTTAAGTTATTAGTAGCCAATATGGAGTATCTAAAGACTCTTTAAAATATCTGAGAGAGAGAATGGGGAATTCAGTACTTTTTAAAACTAGACATTTGCACTTGTGATTCCACTGTTTTGTAAATGTAGAAGTCATCTTTGGGAAAAATTATTATAGGCCTCAACATTTGTTAAGTTGCATGGAAATACACTTTTCATTTCCATTGCCAGTGATCTGGTCTGACTGGTAACAGATTGTTTTCCTTTGATACTTCACCAGCAAGTCAGGTAGGCTCCCTTTTTACCTCATTCCAATCTACTTTTCACATTTTCAAAGGCACTCTGTTCAGAGCAGAAATACTCCTCTGTATCATAGCCCTGTATATTAAGAGGACAAATTGTTCTCATAAAGTACAAGGTGTCTATTCTGATAAGATCTCACTAATAAATCCTCTACAGAATGAATTTCCTTTAGGCAACAAAGGTTTGCAAATGCTGCGTATCTCCCTGAATCATTCTGGCAAATGAAGAAGAAACCAAAAAGCCCAACCAACAAAAGCCAAGAATGAAAACTACCCCTGTTTCTTGAGTACTGTACTGAAACCATACTGTGATGACACAACTCCGTGCTTGGAGCAATCCCTTGTAGCCATCGGCACATCCAAGCCAAGGTAAAACTGGTGAATTTCTGGTTACTTAGGATATTTTGTTTGCAATATTCCTGCTGTAATATTACCCAGCTCAAACTCGCAAATACATGTTCTAGTTGATTTGTCTATTAAAAAGTTTAAATAGCTGAAATAATTAGTAAATAAGGGAACTAAAAACATCTTTAAAAAGGTATTTCCTAGGATAGAAACACTCCCTTTTATGAACAGCCATTCAGAACAGGGTGTTCTATCAGCTGCAAATCGTTTCAGACTCATTCCCTTCTAAAAGAACAAAGAGCTTTCTTTAAAAGAGCTTTGCATGATTCACATGAAATAGGAATGAAAGCTCAACAAAGCACTGCAAAAACAAAGGCATACTTGAAGACGCCTTCACTCCAGAAGCAGCAGCATAAAAGCTGCCTCAACAGACTATTGAACCAAGTTTCCCACAGGGAAGGTTTGGTAGGGGTAAATACATGACTTAACTTTGATGTTCAAGTATTAAATTAGCCAGAATCCATTTTTTAAATTTTCCAAATTTTTAGAAAAATATCTGGAAGGTTGGGTTAAAATCATCCACTGTGTGAATGCTCTTCAGATTTGCTGTTTTCTCACCTTTTGATTGGCAAAAGGCCACCAGCAGTATTCAAATAACAGGTCTTTTGTTAGTTCCTTTAGATTTTGTTTTGGAGTTGCTTGTTGGAAGTACATGATGTCATCAACAAGCTATACAGAGAGATAAATTTACTGATTTCCATAGGCAAGAAGTACTTTGTTGAATCTTCCAGAAACACAGGACAGTCATATCTGCTATAAGCTATTTTGAAATAGTTTAATGGAACCAGATCCAGAAGAGTTTAATGGGTTTGGGTAAAATTGTCAAAGAATTGGGAAAGATCTGAACCAGAAACTGTTTTGTTCGTTAGCATGTTCTTATAAATTACTCTAGAGTGCCTCAGAACCAAAGGAAGAGCTTTGGTCTGATACAAAACTAATTTACAGGAGCAAGGCACTGTATCTGCATTCATTTGGGGATACTTAAAAAACTAAACCCAAAATGTTATGAGTTTGGCTGTATTTGCAAACGGTGCACCTCGCCATGGATTTTGTACAAAGGTCTCACATTCAGTGCTTGTCCACCGCCAAGAGCATTGCTGACATTTTGATTACGACTGTTACCATGTCTGCAGCTGCAAATCCGGAGATTTGGGTCAGGACATTTCATAACAACAGATGAGCACTTAGAGAAAAGTGTCAAAGGTTACTGGGCATCAGTTGCCAACATCCAAGTATTAACAGCAAGATGCAAGATGCGTAATCCCGTCTCTGAAGCACCACCAAACTGCTACAGCCCATGCTAAGGACAGCACCAATGCAGAGCCGCTCAGGAGAGGACAAGTCTGCAGGAAGGTAATTTTCCTTTCAAGATCTCTGTGTTAACATTGATGTTGTTACCCTGTTAAGAAGCAAACTGCATCCTGCACAAGTTACAGATTCCAAACCAGAAGGCTACAGCTCCTTGCTCCTCAAGTCATCTGAATGCAAGTCCAGCCACACACACGGAGCTCTTCCCAAGGGATGCAGAAGTTGTGCTTCTGTG
>JAUBOD010000078.1:1035097-1067739 GCA_032353885.1 Nothura maculosa
GGGTCACTACTGTCTTCTCAAAAACAGCCCTTTCAAGCATAAGTAGTGAAATGTGTTTTAAGTAGCTAAAGAGCTAAAATGCTTCATCCAGCTCCATTTGAAGCACTTAAAGACAGCCTGAGCAGCTTGTTTTGGAAAAAAAAACAAGTCAGTTGTAGGCTGGAAAGTACAGGCACATGCAAGTTCCCAGCACTCGTTTGCCCACAACACCCTGATTACCAGAAAAATGGAACCCAAACCAGAAAAATAAACTCAATGTATAATTTATGTGGGGAACTAGGAAAAAAACCTATAGCAATAGATGAAAAAAAGAATCTGTTGCTAGCAATACAAAGAGAGTCCTTTTGTTCCTACTATAAGACTACAGAACTGTGACTTTCAGTAAAGTCAATCCATGTGTAGTAGCTGAGCTGTTAATATTAAATCCACTCCCTGACTGGGTCAATTGGTTTTCCCCTGGTTACCCATCAGCTATTAAACCATGGGTGAGTATTGCAGTGTTTCCTCAAACCATGGGCAGCATCACGACTGTGTCCAAAGAGAGTTACAGAGGAATTAGAGAAAGTGGAAGAACTTGAAAAAGAAAGAAAAAGCTACATTTAATTAAAATAAAAAAAAATATATTCATTTTTTAGGCTCCTGATACCTTGTCAGCACTGTTAGGAGAACAGGAGTACCCAAAACACACCAAAAAGAGCAAGCATAAGAGTTGTAGCCATTAAGACAGCTACTTTTGGTCATCTCATTTACTGTAATCCTCACAAATCCTAACAAGCCCTGCTAGCAACCCCATGACCTTGCAGACAGTAACGACCACTTTCCAGAGGAAGCAAACTCCCCAAACTTCACAGGGAGCATCCTTCAGGCTGCTTCTGCAGCCCTCAAGTGGGAGCTCAGAGAGACTGCTGCATTTTTCAGCAGCTGCAGTTCTGATAAGCCAGAGTGATGTGTAAATCACCCATTTTATGGCAGAGGTCATGGACCAAACATTTAGGATTCAAGATAGAGAGGGCAGCCACCTTGTCACTGTTGGAACATGGGCTATCCATGGGAATAAATGACCCCCCAGCTGCTGTTCTCCACACTTCAGGAGCTGTTGCAATACCTCAGGTTTTTATTAGCCTGGAAAAAAATGTACAGACTGCCAGTTTCTCCAAACATCCTTCACCAGATAGTTCATAGTGCTGAACTACCAGTAGTTCTGGTAGAGCAGCATCTCAAACTGCCTAACCCTAAGAGCATAAACAAGATTTACCAAGACAAAGCACTATAGTCTCAGTTTAGATTAAAAAATACACTTCTTCCTTAGACTCTCCTTGAAGAAAAATAATGAGCCTCCAGACTTTCATCACACAGACCCATACAATGAACACAGACTTCTAAGAGCACTGAAATTTGGGAACACGGACTGTCAGGGACAGCAGCAGGATGCTCTGGTGAGGCACTTCCCCAGGCTCCAGTGGTGCAAACACTGGATTCCTTTCCAAGTTCAGTTCATTTTCATTCATCTATGAAGCAATAGAGGCAAACAGAGGTATTCCATAAGCAATTCAAACCTCTTACGTTGGGCTAGGGTTTCTACAATCTAGAGAGGCCACCCAACAGTTATAGGATGAAAGGACGTGGAGGGCAACACTGCTCCTGCACAGCTTCCATGCCGGGACCAAAACACATTCCTTACACTGCTACATCAAAAGTTGATTTCTTAGCAATTGTTTCATGTCAGCGTTGATGCAACTAGTGTATACTAATATAGCTGCTTTGGGCTCCTTTCTGGTCTCCTGCACAGTTCCTACAAGCTTGTCCATGAGTCAAAAAGCACCTACTTAATGACAAAACACCCACCTTAAAGCTACAACAGTTTGTGGACTAAGTTCAGTAGAGTGGAATAAGTGCACAAGGGCAGTTAATTATTCTCTTCTCATGGCAGGGCCCAAATCCAAGCTTTACACGTTCCTATTGAGCTACAGGAGTAGTAGATTGATCTCACTTAGTTGGTTCTTGAGCACATGCCCCCTAACTGGAAAACACTGTGCGACACAGTTGTCATCGCAGAGCACACAATCTTGCTGTCTTTGCTCCCATCTGCCTTTTCTCAAGAACTTGTTTTCATCTGAAATGGATTTGCTGTCATTTTTGGGGGGCTCTAGCTATGCAGTCCAAGTATTTTCCACTTCTAGGGCGAATACTTTGAAACAAAAATTCTACCCAAGGTTATAGTAAACTACGCCAAAAACCTCATCTTATTTCTGGTTTTATTTTAATAGTAGCTTACCAAGTTACCAAATGGAAAAGTCTGCCTTGGAAAGGGTGAAATTCATTATCCTAAACTAACTTAATACCTTTCAAACAGCATCTGCTGCAGATCAAGCCTCCGAGTTTACATCAGGAATCTTCAGGATGAGAAATATTTGGCACTGTTTTGAGTACCTACTAGAGCAATGCCAAAAAAGAAAGCAATGCTTTTTGTTAAAGCTTCACAAAGAAATAAATTGAAAATTTCTATTTTTCAGTATTTGATCACTTTAACAGAGAAGTTATTATTGTTCTGCAACCTCCTCCTTCCCCCTCTTCTCCCAGAATCCCATGTAAAACCAACAGATACAGGAGAAAACACTAAGTGCAAGGAAGAAGGTGGTTCATCAGAGAGGCAGAAGTGTTGCAGTCTTTCACTTTATTGAATTGCATCAACTCACACTGTATTTCAGATCCTTGCTCTGAAGTGGGACCGCTCAAGACCCTACATGGAGAAGGGTTAATGGTCTTTGCACACGCACAGCATCCAGAGCCACCCAAGACCCCTTAATTTAGTCTCAGAAACAGGCTCTGTGTTGGGAGCCTACGGATAGGGATTGGTGTGACACCACTTCCCCCAGCTCCCAGGCCAGACACAATATGAGACGCGCTGCATTTTGCTGTGCCTTAAAACAGTTTGCACCAACCTTTTTCACAACACTTATTTACCAAATTAATCAAGTAAGGTTTATCCTTATAACCAAACCAGAATTTCAAGTTTTGTAACACCCCAAAATCCACATTGAACCACTAAAGTGCAACTCAATAACACTGATAATGGATTTCAGCATTATTCTGTAGGCACTTTAATTGATATTTTAATGATACAATAAATCTAGTGAGTGTTTTTAAGTTTTTTATTTTGGTTTTATATATTTATATAAAACCACCAAAGCACTTTAAAGAATCATGCTTTCTCGTGTTACACATAAAGCTAGTTTTATACTGTGCTTCTGAAAGTCTATTGTGCTGTTGTTCAAGTTATTTGACAGATGGCACATTTAAAAACATGGAAGCATGAATTTCTATTGACTGCAATTCAACACCGCATCCAAAAAGATGTTTCATTACAACTAAGTTAAAGTGTGAGTGCATTATGTAAAAACAATAGCAGTTTGGTCTTTTTTTATCTTAATTCTGTATACAACAAAGCTAACATTTGTGCTTCACAAATGAAAATCCCATGATATAAACAGACATCCTGTTGTGTAAAAGTCCCAACAAATTACTGAAACTTAGAACGTATCTAAACCAGGACACCAAGTTTAAATCTACTCAGTTTTCTCAAGGATTCATATTTCTCTTAAGACTAATATGACAATAGAAGACACATTAAGGCACAACGGGTGGTACAAACAAATGAATACAGTTGTCCATGTAATCTGTTCTCTTCCACAAATACTAAAATACGTACCGCTTAAGATAATTTTCTCTTAAAAATGAAATACACCATTTTGTTATGAAACTCCTATACAAAATTTTAAAATTTACACCATCTGAGCTGCCAAAAAAATAAAAAAGTGTATCAATTTTCCACAAAACTATATTTCTCACCAGAACATCCAGCCATTGGGAAAAGGATATCCCAGCACTCTGAAAAGAAAAGCATTATTTCCCCTGTACTCAAGACAAAAATAATGTATTCTGTTTACAGTAGTGTGTTATGCTTTGAAAAAAAAAAAAAGCCTAGCACTATTAAAATTACAATATTGATTTAGAAATTACTGGTTCACTGCCTGGATGAAATAAGGCACTTTCTTCCAGCAGGCAGCACTTGTCACATACATGGAGACGATGAATCGGATTCTGGTTAAAAACAAGAGGGGCTCAGTGAGGTCCCAGAAGACGACAGGAACGTTTCAACAGCAGGGGAAGACACAGGAGGTAAAACCTGGAGATGAAACTCTACACAGAAGTGGTCACTCTGTCAATGGCATTATTGACCTCGTTTTTGTTTGAATCCAGTCCTTTAGCAGCATTCATATCATTCCGTAAATTCTCCACTGTCTTTTTCATGTTCTTTAATTCTCCAGGGTGTGGAGTGGCTCGCCTTAGAAGTGTTCTCTAAAAATAAACAGCGCAAAAAGTGGTTTTGCCTCCATCTCTTTGAAAAACAACACACTTTCAAGGCTTTAGCATTTACATACCGACTATTAGCTGTCAATTGCACTTTTCCCCTTTTGCTTTTTAAGCTCTGTTTTATTTTGGATGTTATTTCAGAGCTGCTTGTGGATAAAGACAGTGAAAGATGTTTTCAGAATTGCCTAGAAGCAAAATTTTTCCTTGCTTGACTACCACTCTGGAAACCACTCCAGTGAAGTACAATTACAAGTTACAAAATGAAGATTCTTTCATAAATATAGCCGAGATTTTTTTTTTCCCCTAAAACCATGCAAGTGATTTAAGATCACATTTCAAAACAAAACAAAATCCATCTGGCTTTGAAAGAATCCCACAAGATCTCTCTCAAAGTCAATTACATGTTTGTGTGGAAATCTATGTGCCTTCCAACCCCATCAAGGGAAGAGGAGGGAGCATTTTTATTGCGTATTAGATACAAGGATGTAACATCGTTTTGTTGACACCTTTGCAAGGAAAACAAAAATGATAAAAACTTCAGTTAGCATCCAGATTAGAGGCTATCAGTTCACTAAGAATAATGGCACAAATATGCATGAGCGTAATATACATATGTAATCAATTTTCAGTGTTATACAAGTAAATTATTTAGATTATAGTGGAACTGATGACCCATAAATGGGAACAGTGGTCAAAACCACTCAACAATTCCCCTCTCCTTCCAATAAAATCATATGTTTCTGTTTTTCCCCAAAAAGAGAGTTCTGGTCTTAAGTCAGGATGTAATATCATGACTCCACGATGCTGCCTGAGCCCTGGTGACTGAATGGACATTCCCAGTCTGGCTCAGTTTGGGAAGCATCAGCACCTTGGCAGCTATGGGGACTCAGACATTCCAGCAAAAGCCAAGTGCAGCTGGCGAGCAACAACCTGTTACATCCCTGGATCTTGTGGCCATACCCAAAGGGGACAGAAATGGAGAGGCAGGGATAAGGGGACAAGGAAAACACAACTACAAATTCCCTTTCAAATGTTCTGGTTTTCAGCTAAGCAGCCCCATTACCTTATTAAAAGGTCTATTTCTGCATGACTGTAGATGAAATCAACAAGGCAGAAAAAGTTAGAACTATATTTGGCTACAGAGGCTTTGCATTTTCTTTTTGTTTTGAAGTAATTTTTATTCTGGAAAACAGTGAACATGAAATCTCCCTATAAAAAGAGAGGACTATTCTTTGAATTCTGGATTCTGTTTTTTAAATGTATAGATCTCAAACTCTCATTAGCACCTATATATGCATCACACAAAGTAAGTGAACAGACCACATTCTATCCAAGCAAAGACTATTTACTGAGCTTACACTAGCACAGCCCTATTGACAGTAATCAAGCAGACACATGCAGCCCATACCTAGAGGCTAGACCCCCTTATTAGGCTATCAGGCTTGACCAAAACTTAGTTTCTAACCTGCTGAAAATCTTATTGAAGCAGTCTTAAACTTTATAAGGCTGTTTAGTTGTTAATGAAAGTTGGAGAAGTTAAAGTTAAAAAGTTAAAAGACTGAGTTCCATTTTGATGTTCAAGTGTCCAGCTTAATGGAGGTCTTATAAGTACCGTGACAGATGTTCCCACATCCTTCCTCATGTGGGAAACGAATGAGCAACATTCTTGCTGTCCATGGACACTATGGACTTTTCAAAGCAAATGGTGAAGAAAAAAACTAAAAGAGACAGACAGAAAATGGAAGCGAGAGACAAACAGCGCAGCAAACTTAATAGGGACACATGCCAGCGTGCTGGAATTCTGTGTTAGGCCCTATTTAGTTTCAAGCAGAAAAGCTTCACAGATGCAGCAGGAGGAAGATCCTATCTTGTTTCTGGAAAGCTGGAAGGAAAACACCTTAAGGAGACTCAGGAAAACAAGGCAAAGCAAACACTTGTCTTGCATCAAAACTGAAAGATACATTGAGAAAAGAAAAAAAACCATTTTAAGTCAAATTTTAAGTTAATGCAAAAAGTTTTGGCAGTTAATATGAAAAGTTTCTGCTATAAACATGCATACAAGAAGTGTGCAGCCACAGCTGAAATGTTTATAGCAAGGCAGCTCAGACATTTTTTACACTTTTGCATTAAGGACATGTTGCCAGGGGGTGGCCAAGGGCTTGCAAAACCTACCATTTCATTGTCCTCTTCATCTTTTTCATCTTCTAGGAAGCGAATTGCACTGACTCTATTCACTGCCCGCTCATTCCATGTCTCATCTGACACTTCATTTACCAAGCTCTCCAATGCACCACATCGTGGCAGGTTATCTGTTCGAACAGGAAACACTGAAGATTTACAGAAAGTCTAAACCCTCAAAACATTTATTATTATTAACCGTAATAGCCAAGCAATCACTCATCTGGGTTTACAATGGCCTAATTCTGCATTTTGGAAAGAAAGCAGAACTAGTGTTAATTTCCTGTTATCAAGCATACACACTAAATCAGTTTCTATAAAAATGAAAGGTTTTATATTTGTACAGTATTGGGTTTGTTAAGTTTTAATGATATGATGATTTAACAACGTAATTAATACATTTGCCAAAATGATATGCTCTTCTTTCAAATTAGGGCTGCCAGGTGATGTAGGTCAGTTCCCTAGATGACACCCCTCAGCCTATGGTCACTGCTTTTACTAACATCATCCTTCTGCTACTGCAACCTCAAGGTCTCCTACCCTTGAAGCCATGAGACTCATCAGAGGAAGAGGACACCACTCTTGAAGAGTTTTGTTTTCTTCTGCTAAATCTCATGAGTTACTTACTTATTTAACATAATCTGTATTCTCTTAAAATCCAGAAACTGACACAGAACTGAATCAGTTCTACTGTTTTTAATGGTTTTTATCCATTGCTTTGCTCCAGCTTCTTACAACCTACAAACAGAACTACACTGACCTCCGCAGTGAGTGGAGAACAAGCCCTATGGTTTCTTTGCAAAGTCTGTGCTAAGAAGGGATGAATTACTCCCCAGTGATCACAGCATTAGTTTAAATGATTAGCTCGGATAGATTGCCTCGAACAACTGCTGTAAAAGCTTTGGGGGAGATAAATAACACCCAGGAGTTACTGGAGCATCAGCCCAGCTGAAGAACAAGAGTTTAAGGTTCTAGTTAAGGTAAGTTTAGGCACAAAAGATCAAAACACCCTCCAGTGCTGCTATGCTCTTCCCCATCAGTTCAGTGTGTCTAAGAATGTAATGAAGTTACTGTACAGCATCTGTGCGTGAAAGAAGCATAATGTGCTACAGAGTTAAATATCTACTGCTTATTATTGGCTATTCAATCATTTTTCCAGCATTTTCCAGTGATTATAGTTGGAAAGTCACCAGTTGTCACCATATACCATTCTAAATGTGTAATCTTTGTATACAAATATGGGTACCACTATTCACCCCAGTGTAAAACTTCACATGATGATGCAATTATGTGCTCCTCTTGCAGCTCTTCATGTATTTCATCTATTGTAGTTGGCTTTGCACATTCAGTAGTACTTACAGCCATATTTTGAAGTGTTGTGAAAACTTGTATGTTCATATATATATAACATTTATAATATTTTTAGACAAAATTGTGAAAAAAAGAGCTGTGCTTATTAAGGCTAATGCACGGGTTTCAAAAACCTGTTTTACAAACTTTTAGGTAACAGGTAACACACTCAAGGAGAAGTATTTATATGTAAAGCAAAACTAAAGTATTTACCTTGGCAACCAGGCTCAGAAGGCATTTGAGGCAGTAATACACATGTTAAAATTTTTTCCCCTGTTTCAGGGTCTGAATCAGTCTGAAACGTCAGCAACGGTTGGGACTGGTTATCAGACAACCACAGAGCCTTCAGCTTTAAGGTAGTCAGTGAGAGGGGAAGATACATTAGCCTAGATGAAGAAAAAAAAAAAGATGAGGGAAATTTCTTGGGCACTTAGAGGTAACTTCATGAGCATCTGCTTGGCATAGATTACTGGCTGGGAATGAACAGAGAAGTGATGTCAACAAACAAGGCACTGTGGTATCCATCAACTCAAGCTACTCCAGTCTCATTATAAGAACCTGCAGCTGAACTGCCACATGCAATCCTAATTGCATGTGGCAGCGAGTATCAGATAAAGTGATGCTGATAAAATAATGTTTCTTCAACTGCAGTTAATTATAGAAGACTGACTGCTACTTCTTCTTTATTTGTACATACAATTGCCAGAACAGAAGCATGTGAGTACTTATGAAAGAATTACACTGCATAAACTGGATGCCTTTTGCTTTTCCCATAGTTGTTCATGTTGCCTTATGTCACGTTACGTTATTTTGATTTCTGAACCACATCAATTAAGATTCATCAAAACAACACAAGGTCAGAGTTACAATATTCATTACTTGCATATTTTGTTAAGATAAGGCACTCAACTTTTTTATTTCACAATCAACTTCTGCTGTGAAGTTATTTGTCATTAAGACAGATAAATTTAACTGAAGTTCTACTGAATTGCCTCAATTCTCAGATTTAATTTAGAAATTTGGGAATATACAAACCCTGGAACTTACCTTTTCCTCACCAGCAAAGCAACTCAGAGAATCTATGGTGGTATCAGGCAATTTATGCCACTTTGTGCCACGGAGGCAGATGGCTTGGGCAGTAGCGATAGCTATGCCAACCCAGAAGTGAGAAATTCCTTTCTGCCACTTCATTATTTTACCTAAAGCCTTCGTCTTTAGAGAAAATTATGTGAAACCAGCAGAAAGATGCAACGATACAAAAATCTCCTACCTGTTTCCAGCAACATCCAGAACATGAAGTTCAGTGGCTTGGGAAATTTCAGGGGGGATTCGCGATAATCTGTTGTCACGTACAGAGAAGACGTTGAGACTGCAGCACCCCCCAATCTGCATGAGAAAGGAGAGAAAGGAAAGAAAAGAAAAAACGCCAAGGTCTATTTTTGTTGCAGCACTCTCATCCAAGCAAAGGCATGCAGTGCAGGGCACATAAGATGTCAGAGCACATTCAAGTCATGACGCCTGCAAGACACTTCCCCGCTCCAGGGCACAGTCTGCAAACGAGGGGCAGCGCAAACGAAGCCTGGCCTGAAGCGAGGGCGCTGCAGTAGCTTCCTGAAGAGCTCTGCTTGGCAATAACGTACAGGTTTTCATAGAAAAAGGCAGGTTCTACCTACCTTTTACAACTTCCAAAGCTAGGAAGAGATGAGTAACCTCATACAGATGTCACTTTGTAGACCTCAACTGTCTCAAGACTCTCAAAGGACTCTTTCTAGCTTTCCATGTTCTGTATTTACATATTAATCCTTTCCCCTCATACTAATCACACAGAAACAGGTCAGCTGGGCCTCATGCAATATGAAATGCTAAATAAACCAAGCAACTCCTGCCATTTGTCGAGTTAGCAAAGAGTACTGAAGGGATAACAAAAAGTAAAAGACTTTGTGAGCAACATCTTTGGTGCCCTGTTTTATTAGCAGCATCTAATTTCATAATGATTCCCAACTGAACTGCCCAATTTAACATAACATTCTCTAATATCTTAACCAAATATGAGCATCTGCTTTCCCAGACTAGTTTTGGGGCACAACAGATGAGATTTTTCAGGTCAGGTACCTTTTTTTTCAGAAAAATAAAACCTCTACATTTAATTAAAGGATCATTCAGCCTTTCTGCTGCAGATGGCAATTACTACCCCTATAAACACTGGGAGTATTAATTTTAGCAATTTGAAAGCTGCTCCAAGTAACTCTTTGTTCCGAGTCACAAAAGCAGCTTGCCTTTGCTTGCTTATCTTTGGTAGCTTCAGAAAGCACTGCTGCCTGCTTTCCAATTCCAAAACTCACCACGAGAGACAAAAAAAAAAAAAAAAAAAAAAAAAAACTTTTCTTCTCTTACTCCAACTATTAGAGGCAAAATATCGTCTGAAGTTTTCAAGTTATGCCCATTTAGAATTGAACTGCATTCAACAAACCTATGGAAAATTGTAAGTTCAAAAGACAGGCCTTCTAAACTTACATATATGTAAATATGCAAATAAAATATTTCATACTTTTATATTTCCAGATAAATGCATATAATTCTATTGCAGCTGATGCTTCTTTAAGCATCGCTTAAAATAGCATTGTATGCATTTGTACCTTCATACACACATCTTCAGAGGAGCTAAATGTCTCTTCCACCAGCTATATTGACTACTGAAAGGAAAACTCGCTTTTAAGAGGGCCCATGACATAGCCAACATCTCTCACTTAACCTTGGTCAGAAATCCCCAAATCCAAATTGAAATTACTTACTTATGTGTTCTAGTTAACTGCCAGTTCTGCTTCTGACAAAAGCAGAAGAAAAATCAAAATGGAAAAAGATCAACTTCAAACATTGGCCATTTAACCTACACCATTTTCCAAGGAGAAAGGGATTTCAGAAAGGATGCAACTGTGACTTTGAAAATAAACCCAGCAAATGGAGCACCCACTCACCTTCCCCTGCATTACACAGGCATTTTAGCAGAGGACAGCAGCTATCAGCTCCTCAAGGGCTTCTGATTCACAAGCTACTGACAGTGCAAAGTCACAGTAAAACTTCACACTGACAAAGCAAAAGGTGGGATGGTTTCCCATAAATCACTAAACTCACTGCCAGCTGCAGCTGTTTCACAAAAGGCTGAGCTTTCCAGGCCCTGGGTGTACACCAGGAGCAGCACCCTTGTTAGTCATTTTAGCTCATGAATCTAAAGCCCTGGAAATTAGCATTCAAATCATAAGGGGACATTTTTAGGACAGTAACTCTGCTCAACACTTTAAGGCATATCTAGATTATTAAATAATGTGTCTTGACAGGTTCACAGAATATTGAGTGCCATATCACACACACACAGACACACACACACACACACAAAGTGTCTTAACTGGTGTATTTAACATGAGGAGCTGTGAGAAGTCAGTGAATGTGGGATGAACTGGCAAGTGATGCCCTACCTGCACACAAAGTGTCTGCTTTTCTCTGAATGAAGCTCAAGTTACCCAGTGTGGGAGCACGGAGATCCGCACGGCTCAGGCAGGCAGACGAGGCAAGCCATGCAGCCCCGATGAGAGCACAACCTCCACGCTCAGCACAATGGAAAATGCAGCAGCGGAACCAGCCAGCCTCAGTCACCATGCACTTAAAGCAGCTGAATGAGAGCTAGGAGTGGAACTGTGCACTGAATAATACTTACAGGGTTGCCAATTTACCTGACCCATAATTTTCCAAGCGGCTAACAATTAAGAAAATACAAGAGATGTTCAATTTATTTTCCTTCATCCACACTGCACAAGAGCATGCCAACAAATGGAGAGAGAATATACATTTTTTCACTGCTACAAAGAACCCCTATGTTGTTGCTATCAAATATTTTAGTTTTGCACTATTAGTCAACAGGTAATTGTTAAAAGTTGTGGTTGAATTCAGAGGTAAATAAGATTTCTGGAAGAAGGGACTGGGGGAAGATACCAGGGAAGATATTAAAATCTCTTTATAATATAAACTGTCTTTATAAAATGCAGGCAGCCTCTACCAAGCAGTTAGCATCAGGTGAGATACCACAGAAAAACAGATAAGCCAGCAGTTACAAAAAAATGAATTTTTTGTCATTTCAAAAGAGATCACACCCATCCAGCACTGAAGACAGACACTGGGCTCAACATCTGGAAAACCTAAGCACAGAGGGGCACCAGGGAGGCAAACGGCATGCTGAAAGAGGGGTCATCTCAGCCAGCTCTGCAGAACCCCGTTGGTCTGGCCAGGAGAGCCCCGCTGAGGGGGAGCCGGGCGCCCTGCTCATGCTTTCCCTGCCTTGGACCACATGCTTGCACCAGACGTTGCCAAACCATCATAGAGGCACCAAGGACACACTCCAGACTGCAAGCCATTTAACAGGGAAGCACACAGGTCACATCGAGCACGGACTTCAGTTAATAGACTGGCATGTGCTTAGTTGTAGGCACATGGATAACTGTTCCAAAGACTCAAGGAGACTTCAAAGTCACAGGATCACAGAATGGTTGAGGTTGGAAGGGTCCTCTAGAGATTATCTAGTCCAACCCCTGCTCCAGCAGGGACACCCAGAGCACGGGGCACAGGGCGGCATCCAGGTGGGTTTTGAAGACCTCCAGAGAAGGAGACTCCACAACCTCCCTGGGCAGCCTGTTCCAGGGCTCTGTCACCCTCACTGTAAAGAAGTTCCTCCTCACCTGCAGGTGGAACCTCGTGTGTTGCAGTTTGCACCTATTACCCCTTGTCCTATCACTGGCCACCACTGGGAAGAGCTTGGCCCCTTCCTCCCTACATTCCTCCTTCATGTATTTATACATGTTAATAAGATCCCCTCTCAGCCTTCTCTTCTCCAAGCTGAACTGGCCCAGCTCACGCAGTCTCTCCTCATACGAGAGATGTTCCAGTCCGTTAATCATCTTTGTAGCTCTCTGCTGGACCCTCTCTACAAGCTCCATGTCCCTCTTACACTGAAGAGCCCAGAAGTTGTCCTCACATTCTTCTTTAACTACAGAGCATAAAAATGTCTTAACTCAAAAATGTCCCAACTCCAAAATGAGTTGCGTATGGCTAATTAATACACAAAACTTCTGTGACTTATTTTATTCCAGCAATTTTAAGTTAAAAGTTATCCATTTGTCTGATCTCACCATCCCCCCAAAACAACCAGTCCAGATTAAACAGAAGTCGTTGGTCAGAATGAATCCACAGAGAAAAACAATTCCCACAATTCTGAGATAGATAAGCAATTTTACAACCGTGACATCTGAACAAAATGAGTTATTTGTAGGTGGACTTGCATCAGAGTATGAGAGTCACTGAGGTTTCCCATCAACATCTACCCTTACTTTACTGACCTTAAAATTACTTTAGTTTAATATGTTTTTATCTCATAATCTGTTAACTGCACAAAAGCTACTGATCAATTCTGGTAGCCTTTAATTCTTAGCATCTTTCCTGCACATATAAGCTATGCAAGAACAAGAACCTGTGATAAATACTAACCATAATTCCTCTTTAGTATGTGATTAGTTCAACTGAAGGACTAGTGACATCTCTTATGCAAGTTTCAGTACAGCTGTCAGTACCAAGAACTCTTAATAGGCTTATAAAACACACATTAATAAATAGGGAATTTAAACATAGCTCCTATTTCATTGTGGATCCTTTTTCTCAGGGCATCATTACCAGAATTCTGTTTGGATTCAGAGCAGATAAAGTCAGAATTTTCCTTGGCCCTAGATAATAGGCATTTAATCCTTTAACTTCAAGGATAGAATATATTTAAAGGTGGAAGAAATCACCCAATTAACTAAACTTGAAATGAGCTAGTTTCTATAAATTCACTGCAACCTCCCTGCATCCCTGTTGAGCAGCACAGAGGCAGCAGAGCAGCACAACTTCTCTTCCAGCTCCCTCAAGTTGTCCCACATTGTCCCTTTCTGGTTTCCCTGCCACCCCTCCAGACAAACACTCTTCTACATACATGAGAGAAGGGAAGGGACAATGGAAGTTAAAGCCAGAAATAGCAGGAAATAACTAAGTGAAATAACTAAAATAACTAAATCTTTAACTAATAAAATAAATTGTTAAAAAAAAGCAGGATTATACGCAAACAACCCTACAGTTTCGCCTACTGTAGTAATATTCTGGGCACACTACACAGCAGAGCCAGGCAGGACACGTTACCAGATCTCTGCAAGTTGTAGAGACTCATTAACCAAAGCACATGGACTGGCAAACTTCCTAAGGAGGTTATTTATGCAAGTGCCAAAATCAACACCTGAGTTTCACCAGAGCTCCAGTGCCAGGGTGGGATTTCAAGACTGAAGAGTCACCAGGCAGGTCTTGCAAGTTTGAAGGGAAAAACATTTGTAACTCTGAGCAGGTTTAGACATACTTGCTTCTTGCTGAAATCTGTTTCGCCATTCACTTCATTTAGACAGGATCAAGTTCTACAAGGAGATACTGGGGTAAAAACCTGCCAGTGACTCAACTCTTTGTCAGACATTCAGCTGTTTCAGATCTACCTCAAATACCGAAACCAGATACAGAAGAACGTTTGAACCAGGAAACTTTGAAGAAGTTTTGCATTCAAGTCCCTCAATAATTCCAAGAAATTTTACAGCAGAAGGTAGAGACTTGTTTTACAGGTCTGCAGAGAAACCATCTGCTCCTGTAATGGAATGGTAACCCAAAATCCAACCTTGGTCAACTGCTAATCAAAGGAATAAATAAATAAATAAAAGGAGACAGAAAAGCTAGAACTCATCAGTTACCTCACCAGGCTAAACAGACACACGGTTTCTGATACTGCATCTGTAAATATTCTCTTTGCTGCAAGCAGCAGCCTGGAGGTAGGGGCAGACACACAAGCACATAGATATATGGCACACGGTGCAGATGTTCTTCTGTTCAGCATAGGCTCCCACTTCTACACACTATGTTGCTAGACTTTCCCCTCCAGCAGAAGTCCTGAGGTGGGCAAAGAACAAGAACAAAAACTTGTTCTTCTGCTAAAGAAAAAGAGCAAAACTGTCATCCAACATCCAACCTTGAAACCTGGTTTCTCTGGGACCCTCTGTCTTGCTCTCATTTATGCAGCCAGTCAGGGTCTGCTGACAGCAACTTTTGGTGCAGAACTAGCAGTATCTCAGAGCAAACTGTCCTGCCTGAGGAGCTGCAGAGCCCATGACATGTTCCCACTCCCACCACCAACACGTATTTACTGGACTGGATATGCAAGAATATGTAAGGGCTCTTATGGAGCCCCCTTCTCTGCAACCAACCTCTTCCTCCCTCTCTAAACCACTCTATTTCCCCTCCAAGCACTCTTCCCATCTCCTGGTTCCTGGACACTTTCCATCTTCCTCAAGACATCACAGCTCCATAAGCTGCAAGGCCTAAAAGGAAGTGGGTGCTGATTAGCCAGCCTTGTTGCTTCTCAGGTCCCAGCACCATCTGCCACCTGACAACCCCTTTTGCTCCTGGATTTTTGGAAGTGACAACGTGCTAACAAGACCCAGTACTCATCACAGGTAGGAAAATAAAGAATTACCTAAAATTATTACAAAAGAGTAGTGCTAACAAAAGCAACTCCGTCTGATGCCTCTGTGACAGTATAATGATTCCTCTTTTCAAACCAACCAACCAAATCTCTTTCCAGAACTTGTTTCTGCACTAAGGCCATCATTATATTTAATTGTACGTCATAAATTCTAGTCTCATTTCATGCTATATGTTACTATGAGAGACAATAAGTCCCAATTATCAAAGGTATAAGACTTAAGATATGAGTAATTTTGGTCACTTTAGGTCCATGTGTTTAAAGCAATCTGATATCTCCAAACAGACTATCAAACTAGTGCTAAATTTTTGTTGTTGTTTTGCTGTTTTTTCAGAATCTGAAACCTGCACTTCAGCCCTGCTCACAAAAGCGAGGTTTCAAAAACTCCTGTTTGTATTTCTGCATTATCTATTGTATATCTGTGTTGAAACAGATTGACTCAAACAGATTTTCTAGTCTTCAGACAGCACTGGACCTGACATCCCCACTAGGAATCACTAGTTACAAGCTAATTCAATTTGGGCCTTCTGGTTCAAAGTCATTTTGACTTTTCAAGCTACACAACTACAACTGCTGTTCAGATCTGATGGACAAGTTCCTGGCAATGATCTCTTTCGGAGGAATAGAGTAAACCAAAGCTCCCTGTAACTTCCTATAGGTATGAAATCAGAGACTTGCATTTGTGCAATTAACTGTTTCAGATACAAGACTTACCTCTTTGGGCAAAGAAGTTAATTTGTTTCTATCGACATTTAAATTGTTCAGCTTCTTTAGTTTGCCAATGCTCCTCGGCAATGTCTGCACCAACAAAAACAAATCAACAGGCAAATTAGTATTGCAAACACACAAAGTGAGAACAAAACTTGTCTCACTTCAAAAACAAATTATGGGATTGATCCATTTTTAAACTGGAGTTTAGGTGTCTTTGGTCATCACCGTGCCTTCCAAGGGAGTTTCAAGATATCTCAGAAAAAATTACACAAGATAACAAATTTTAATACAAACCCATTCATGAGTTATTTCTGGATTTAGAAGATAGATGCATGACAGCCGTTAAGAGAAGCATGTGTGCAGAATGCCCCTGGTATCTAACTTGAGGATTCCCAAATAGCTAATTGAGGAAGAGAAGCTTCCACCAACTCAGGTGCTATGAATTTATGTCTGGAGATTTGTCCTTCCAAAGGGCATTCAAACAGGCAATAGGCTTAACCAAGCACCAACCTAACAGTTAAGTGTAAAGCTAAATTTTTATACCTACTCTCCATTTCAAGTGTCAGTATCATGTGAATGCAGCTTTAAAATAATGGAAGGAAATGCCTAACAGAAGTAAGTTTCAAATTTTATTTTAAATAAGAAATATCATAAATGTCTGTCTGAAGCAGACCAAGAGAGCAGGAGATAGTACATCAGCAGCTCTGGAGCACATGGGACTTCTATTGACTTCTAACATGCCTCATTAAGGTAACAAAGCAGGACCTGCAACCACGCAATGCCACACAAGCTCCACATTAAAAAGGCAATGAAGTGAATGATACCTGCACCTCAGGCTCTCCCATTTCCTTAATGATCATGAAAAATTCAAAAGGTGAATACATAACTGCTTAAGCCTTTGGAATTTAACTGCACAAAGATTGCTTTAGCAGTCATTTAACAGTTAGAAAGAAGGTGTCTTTAAAGGAAAGTCATTGCCTGGCAGTAGCAATGGCAAGTGGCCTTACAAGCCAAGTGAATCAGGCCTAACTACCCCCAGCCATGTGTGCAGTGAGGACCAGACTTACCAGCAGCTGGTTTTCAGTTAGAACTAATTCAGTAAGGCTTTCACAGTCTCCAATTGCATCTGTTAGCTGAATAAGTCTGTTCTGATCAACCTTCAGGATGGACAGCCTCTTCAGTTTTCCTGCACATAAAGGACAACACACTTGTTTGGCTTTAAAGGAAAATCTTGTGCTACAGGAATTTTAGAGATTTGCTAGTACAAGGAAATCCTTTGTTTTTCACGTAAAAAAGAAACCGTGCACTGCTTTAGTTGCCACTTGCACCACACTCTTCAAGTTCACTAGGCTACTGAGTTCATGTTCACTATTAATATCATATTCAATACTTAGGCATGTTACATTGCCCTAAAAATACAACATGAACCGAATACCATGTCGAAGAGCTAAAAGCTACAAGTCTGCCCGAAGGCCTGTACAGACTCATGAAAAACACACTTTTCTTTATGAAATAGTTGTAAGTAAAAGAGCGCTCAGGAGAGACCAGAGACCTACGCCAGCTCAACCAAGAAAATCTTACATTGAAGAGACAGCCAAATCCCAAGAAGGTCAAGAATCAAGGCGTCCTTGTCCTAAAATACCAGCTAGCTAGGAAGGCATGAAGTCCAAAACCACCTTTTGCAGCAGACACCAAACTTTGAAGATCTTTTCCTCAGAAAATCTTTTCAGAGCAGAAAGCCCACCTTGCTCTGCTCCTTGAGCCAGAAAGATCTTTGCTGAGCAATGGAAAATAATACTCATACCAGCAAAATCCAAGAGAGGAAACTGAGGAGCAATCACTAGTTGTTATGAACAGAATTTCCTCCCCGGGCGCCCGCCTGCTGTCCAGAAGAGCTGCAGTATGTGGGCAGATCAAACCTGCTGATAACGTTAAGTCATGAGGAGATGCCTCATACACTGAAGGACAGCAAAGCAAACAGAAACCAAATGAAGCAGCTCAGCAAGGAGCAGCACAAATCCTTGCACTTGGGCAGAAAAATAGAGGATGCAACTGTAGAAGCTGGCAAGACCCTGGTTGTGCAACAGCCCTGATGAGAAGGGCTTGGGGGAACAGTGGGTGACAGGCTCTAGATGAACCAACTCTCCACAAATAAAGTAAGCCACCACTGGGCTACCTGAGGAGACACAGATCAAGGGAAGCTGTTATATTCCCCCATCTGCTTAGCAGCTAACCCACAACAGGGTCCTCAGGCTGCCCTTCTCCACCCGCAAGTTCAAAGAGTTGCTGGGGATCAAATACAAGGCCAAGACAGCCAAGGGCACCTGTGATCTGAGGCTGAGGGGGCCAGGCTTGTTTAAAGAGAGGTAGCTAAGGAGGCATTTAGGAGCAGCCTGCAGCAACCTGAAGGAAAGAGATGGAGATGACTGAGCCAAAGCCCTTTCAGCAGCAGCAGGCAAGACAGCAGTGGCCAAGAAAAGTGGCTTGGAGGTCTCTACTGCTCAGTAGGAAAGACTTCCTCCCTAGGCAGCAGAGCAGCAGTGAAAGAGGCAGCCTACAGACATGTCAGATCCACCACTGTCCCCAGGGGCTTTTGAGACTTGACTAGACAGAGCCACACGCCGTTGGGGACAGCCCTCTGTAGCCTTGCTCTGAGCAGGAGCTCAACTCGATGGCATCTACGGGTCCAACACTCAACTGATTCCACCCTCAGCTGAGCTCCACCCCAGGCTTCCACACAGACCCGGGACCTGAGCTCCGGCTCCAGTGCCAGATTTTCTCAATTTCACACACAAACCAAGTTTCAGTTTTCCACAGAAAGAACAAGTTCAGCAGCTCTACCCACTCTTCTAGGCAGGAGTAAACTATTATTCGTATGCAAGTAGCATTTTTCTTTACTTGAAACAACAGCACATCCAAAAATACACACCAAACACACATGCAAACTAGGCCTGACCTGGAATGCCTTGGCCCTTCATTCCCACCTTCCCCAACAAGGGACCTTCATTTACCAGGCTTCTCAGGCACAAGCAGTGCTTGGTCACCTACTGGCTACAAAATCCCCTCCTGTCAGCTCTAGGGTCTATATCCTTTCAGAGAGTACAACGACATTTTTCACCTACAAAACAGCCCTGGCCAGCTCATGTCAGCAGAAAGGACTGCTGGAACTCTTTACCAAACACACACTATTCAACTATAGAGAAGTATTCACCTCCCCTAAACCCCTGATTTAATTTCTAGAAAAATATTTACCTTTCCATAGGCTCATAAGGCATATGGGGTGGGAGGGAACCTCCATTCTCTACCACATTTTTCCACTTTTCGCAGTTAAGGCACATGCAGAGATCCTCCCTCCCCCACATCTTGATATTTCTGAGAAAACTCCTGGCAAGCAGAGGGCAGGACATCCCCCTTCTGCTGCAAAAACCTGCTGATGGGTTACACCAAAGGATCACTCCCTGAACTGCTCTTCACAACTATTGTATGGGTAAAAATATCTGCCTCTTAAAGCAACACTGTTCACAAAGCTTTCCTCAGCTGCTAAACCTACATTAAGGGCTCCTACCCAGAACAGCTGCATCTTGGTACCTCCTGGGTGAAGAGTGATACACTGAAGATGGCACAGCCTTCCATCAGTTTACTACAGGATTGATCACACTGTTCAGCTCAAGGTTAATTACATTTTCCCCACTGAAAAGGAGGCCTTTTGTGGTGGTTCCATCAGCCGGTTTCATCAAGTGACCTACAGCAAGTTACACGGTAGAATTTCCTAACGTTCAAGAGTTACGACTGGGACCCAACAGGGACACACTAATTTGTATTTTGTTTGGGTGGATATCCAATACAAGCCTGAAACAGGATTATAGAGGTAGTCATCATGCAGACAATTAAAATGCTAAGTTAACAGAGCTATGCATCTTAAACTAAGAAGAAAAAAAACAGGCTGAGCCAAGCACATCTCTTACACGAGATGAGATTTCAATAAACTTGAACACAACTCTCAGTTTACAGCTGATTAAATGGCTCCATGTGATAACCTCCACCTTTGTACTTACCAATGCCATCAGGTAAGACCTGAAGTAAATTCTGAGAAACAAGCAAGTCTGTTAAAGAAGCCAGACCATTAATTTCTTCAGGAAGGCATTCCAATTTATTTTCAGAAACATCCAGACAAAGCAGGTTTTTCAGGTTTCCTACTTCCTGCGATACAAGACAAAGTGTAAGTCGTGCCCGAGCATGTAACACAGCAATTTGAAAAATGTCTTATCACAGTG
Source organism: Nothura maculosa (assembly GCA_032353885.1). NCBI lineage: Eukaryota > Metazoa > Chordata > Aves > Tinamiformes > Tinamidae > Nothura > Nothura maculosa. Next base: position 1,055,579 of record JAUBOD010000078.1, read on the forward strand.
AAATATCCTAAGGAAAAAGAGCTCTTTGTGTCTTTGTGTGACCTATAAATGCTGTAAAAGTAAAGAATTCTGATTTACGTGATATATCAAGTGACTTAAGTGCCTCAATTACAACTTCTTATTCGAATATCCACAGTTGGCTTTAGCAGGCAGAAAAGCTGCACTGAGCACAGCCAGGCAAAACAGCAGCCAAAACTAAAGCTTTCCTTAGGTGAAGACTGCAAAGCTGTTGTTTAGACCTAGATTATCAAGCTCCATGTAATTAAAGGCTGCCTCTCCCAGCTAACCCAAGGCAATTTAGGATTAGTTTCTCCTGGCTGATACAGCAACACGCCACAACGTTTAGGGATTTCTTATCTTCCTATCTCCCAACTGCAACAAAGGGAGAAAAAGGCATAAGGAGAGCTAATCTAGCAAGCATGTTAACATTTCCAAGTTGCAGTGCCACCTCTACAATTACCAATTATTACTTGCTTTTTCACGGGGGTAAATCTGCCAATTAGCTTATGAGCCTGACTGTGATACCTTCTTCCTATTCGCCACCAGAGCACCCGCTTGTTCCCAGTGTGGAAGTACCTCCTAGTTTAGAAGTGCTCCAAAGCATCCTCAGAACAAAACGGCTGGGGAGAAAAGAGGGGGCTGGCCCTTATTTTTACTACATATGAAATTTTCATTTAGTGACAGCCTGAATCCAAGGTTCCCACAAGGTCATTCTACTTAGAAAAAGCTTCCCTCTAAGAGACTTTTGTTAATGCAGGCACCCTCAAGAAAAATCCTTAACCTACCAGTTAAAGAAAAATCCGTAATTAAGGCCAGCTTCAATAAAAGTGACCACTGAAGTCACACTTGACCTTTCATGAGCGATTAGCAGGATTTAAATACATCTACTTAAAAAAAAATCTTCGCTCTAGCCAATAACAATAAAGTCAAAGCCCACTAAACTGTTACCAGGTTCCAAGTTAGTGTTGACAGTGGGTTCAATCCTGCAAATAACACCAGAGTGCACAAAGAAGGGCAAAACAGGCTTTGACTGGGCTCTAAGGCAGAAATGGAAAAAAAAATCTCCTACACTTCACTAATGTTCTTAAGAAACATAATTTAATATATTGAATGTCAAGACCTCTCATCTTATGACTGTTGTTAGACAGAGGATTTGCCTGCATTGATCAAAATATCTATTTATGACCCATCATTATACATATCACACACTGTTTCTGAACAGCAGTTGACCACAATTCATGTGAAGACTGTCAAAACTGCAGCTTAGATGGATACAAAAGGCCAGGGTTAGCTCAGCCAACTGGATGTTCCCTCATCTCTGGACCAGGACCACAAAGAGAGGATATTTCATCCCATGAGGGGAACACTTTGTGTACTACCAACAATTCCTTTGTCGAAATCCTGAAACAATACTCGACAACATAGAGCAAAATTTACAGTCTCCTACAAAACCACTTTAAGGGGCAATTGTTAAACATTCAAAACCTAAATCAGGCAAAGTAAACTGGAGAAAAAAAATACAGAAGAGTATTAGATTGTCTCCCTCCTTTTCAGGATGAAAGAATGTTTTCTTTTAAAAGCAGCTTCAAACCAGTGTAAGTGGAGCTCGTCGTTACCTGAGGTATTTCGGCTAATTGGTTTCCATCCAACCAGAGGTCTTTAAGATTGAAAAGTGCACCAATTGTTTCTGGCTAGAAAAGAAGCAATAATGTTGGGTAACATAAGAGCTACAAGGGAACACCCGATAGTCACCCCCTAATTATAATCCAAGGAAATCTATTCCTTATTCCCAGCACTATTCAGAAGTACCACCGTTCATGCAGCAGGGTGCCTGTATTTGGGAACTCCGTCACACAACTTAGCTGCTGTAGTTAACTTACATGAATCAATAGATTTAATTAATTTCCTTAAATTTGCTTAATTACTGAAAGTTACCATGCTTCATAAGTATACAGTCATAAATTGCATGCACACTCCCCAGCACAGCAAATACAGCACTGAATTGAAGTAAGTTAAGGAAGAAAGCAGGTATCTTCTGGCAGATCCAGCTGCCACAACCTGAGCCGCTGCCACCCTAAACATTCTGCCTCATGCAGAGGCTCCCACCACCTCTGGAAACAGGAGAGCACCTCCAGCATCCTACAAAAGCCCAAGTATTAACCACTTGTTTTGTATTGATCATTAGAAACGATCTGTGCCTCTCTTGTTCTAGAGAACAGCCACAGAAATGTCTCAGGTATGATCATATTGTACTGAATAGGACTAGGGGGATATAGGAAGCACACCAGCAATGCTCCATGCCAACATTTATTTGTATATATCAAATGCACTTCATGCACTTTTCTTCTCCAATTTTGGACATCCTATGACTATTTCATTTAAAACATCTGGGAGACGAGACCAATACGTGTTACGCAGCATGTTCTCTTACCAAGTGATAAAGTTCATTGTTTCCTAAATCAAGTTCTTCTAGTCGCTGTAGCTGGGCAAGTGATCTGTGAGATAAGTTAAAACAAAACCACATCAGACTAAACCAACAGAAACCCCAGGTATTTGAATGATGAGCTCATTTTACTGAAACTTGTATTTCAAATTACAACAGATGCTTGACAGACAGTTATTTTACTGGGCATAGACTATTTGCATTAATATGCTGCTGAAAAGAAATACTTGGTTTGTCAGGACAGCTGTACGCCTTTGAAACATAAAACTTGGCACAGGCAATAAAATCAGTACCCATGGGATAACTGTCAGTCAGTCTTCTGGTGTGGACAAAAGTTTAGATTTATTTGGGGGCGATTTAAAGTTATGCAATCAGGAAAAAAAAACATGTTGTCATGACATTCAATGGAGCACAAAACCAGCACAAGCCAAAACTCAGTAAATTCATCATTTGCCTCCTTCAACCTCAACTATCCATTCCTGAAGACTTTCAGGCTGGCTTTGGGAATGAACATTAACAGGTAAGAGAGGACCATGTCCATTCCTCAAAAATCGCTTGTTGCAGATTTTCTGCTGCCCTTCCCCAAGCTGCAGAAGCAAGAGAACCAGAGACTTGCTGCCTTCATTACTGACACTTAGAATTTTCAGGCAGCAATAAAATTGTCAACATTTATAGCATCTTTGTTCTGGCACTTCACAGAGAAACCTAGCCAGCAATTCAGAGCTTCCAATTGCTGACATTTAAAGTTCCTTGTGGCTCACAGCTATAAAGAGCTGATCCTAACTCCTAGCTAGATGGGAAGGAAAGGCACCCAAAACAACTGCAGAACAGGTTCAAACTCTGGGGAACAGATTCTAATCTGAGATTCTTAGAGTAGCTTAGATCTATTATACTGAAAAAAAAATAGAATTCACCAAAACTCCTGAAAGCAACAGCCAGATAATGAGGAAAAGACACTACTCCAAACAGACAAAGCCACCTCTTAGCAGCCAAAAACGATGCCAAGTTGTAAGGTATGTGCTGGGTCTCACTGATCTTCTCTGGCAGGTTGCAGAGAGCACAGAGTCCCCCAGACCTTCCCCTTCAGTACACTGGGGCTGGATTAGGACTTGAGACATCATTAGGCCTAGCTTTTAGCTTGGATATCCAGGTTTTTGAAGCTTTTTGCTAGCCAGTCCTTAACATGAGTGCTCTTTAAGTATTACAATGGGCCACACAGCAATGCTGCAACCTCAGAGACTCTCTTGCCCCATTTTCATAGTGATGAAATTGCCCTGTGAGAACAACCCAAACCACCACTCCCCTTGATGATGCATTAGTTGCATGTGTGGAGGGAGCCACGTTTTGTGAAGAAGCATTTTATCCAGAATAGCTATATCAAGCAAAAGCAATCTGCACAGCCTGCAGACTCCTGCTCCTAATTATGAGTCACAGATGTAACTAGCTGTTGTTAAAACAAAGCTGTATCTCATAAATGGTCTTTGTCAATCCACGGTGAATATTTTTCTCTAGCTGTCATTGAGTTTCAGACATTAGCAAATGTTAAGAACAAGAACATATGTTGTGTTAATATGATCAAACATATGAAATGTCACTTACTCGGGTAAATATGTCAGCAAATTTTCTCTAAGTTCCAGCGAAGCCAGGTTATAAAGGCTAAAAGGGAAAAAATAGATTTTAATGCAATTTACTTTTCATATACTACACTTTCAGAAGAAGAAAACTGCGGTTTACACGTCTTAAACCTAAATTATTGTGAGTTGATTTTTTTTATTGTAGTAAATCATCATCTGAAATGAAGCATACGCCGAGTGGAAGCGCTGCTTGTTTCCCTGTGACAGTGAAAAAATAGGAGAGTTAGAAAACAGACAGAACATAAAAGCACATTTCCATTTGCTGTGAGGTCAGTCGCTGCAAGGTACTAAGCAGCATATTCATAGGCATTTAATTTTCTAATCTGCTTTCAGAATCTGATGCAGGCTACAAAAGTTCCCGAGCATCAGCTCAACTCCTGTGCTCATTACTCTAAGTGACAGGAGGCTTCTAAGCCGCATCCCGGGCTTTTCCTAACATCACCATGGCAACGTGCAGATTTTTCAGGGGTTTATTTATGACTAAATGGAACACGAGGAGTCAGACATGATCCCAACACCATAATCTGCTCTAATCCTCCAGCGTCTCGGGGAAACATAAAAATCAGATATGCTGCCCACAAATAGGCTGCTCCTTACAGCGGAGTTAAGTTCGGCCTTAGAGCATGGAGAGGGAGAGAGAGAAGTAGGTTGTGCCTTAGATAAAATTTAGATTAAAGAATATAAAACCTCTTACATGCAACCCAAACAATTCTTTGCATACAAAAAGGCCTGGTAAGGACACTTAAAATTGAAATATTTGCTTTCAGTACAAGCAACACAAACTTAAGAGATGGCCAGACCAGTAGTTAACCAGTAGTTAAAATGTACCACAGAGATATTCTAGAAGTCTGTTACAAGTGCAATTAAAAGATAAGTGAGAATAACTCACACTGCTGCAACCCAAATCACTTGACAGAAACTAGGTAGCGAGGAAGTTCTCTTCCCAAGGAGAGGCAACAAGCTCATCTAAAACAACACCGAAAAACGAATTAAAAAGGGATATGGCGGCCCACATCTCCACATAAACTGAGGCAATAAGTGGGTAATAAAGCTGAGGTGACAGGATGGAGCAGGGCTTCTCCCCACGCTATAGGAGCCACCCCGCAGCAGCACAGGCTGCTCTGCCTCAGACTGCGACTTCGGTGCCTTCACCATAGGAGGTTTTCCAAAAAACTTCCTCCAACCCTTCTTCAAACTTCACACCTTCTCTTCAAGCAGATTCTCCTTCACTCAGAGGCTCCACACAGCAGCACGTTACCTTGTCATCTCCTATTTGTATTTTATCCAGCATATCCTTAACTCGTTTCCCAACACGTTAAAGCGTCTCCGAGTAAAACGGTGCAATCTCTTAACTTATCTTACATCAGCTACCACTTAGGCTGTGGTTGAACACAAGCCTTTGTCAGCAAAACCAAGTTAAGTAAGAAGTGCTTGGAAGCCACCACGTTAACCCGTGCCATTGCATGGGACCAGGGAACCAGCTCAGGGAACCAATTCTGCCTGAAAATAACCCAGCAAAAAAGAGCAACCGGCTCCTCAGTCCTCCCCTCAGCTCTAGTGAGTGAAAGTGCCAGAAAGGTTCAAAAAACAGAAGCATCTGCAGTGCTGAAGCCACCAGTGCTAGGAGAGATCCCTAGATAAGTGGTTTGTGGACAGTGTTTCTTAGCTGTGTTTGGGTCCAGCTGTAACCATGTATTTCAGAGACTGATGGTGGCTGATCACGGTCCTGGGTTGGGATCTGTTCCTACCTATGGGTTATGTTTTCATCTCTAAGGTCACGAGCCTTATAAAGGAGAAAATGCGTCATAGATATTTTTACTCAGATCATGCTTAACATGATAATTTCACAAAAGGACAAAAAGAAGGGCACTTTCCTTCTCCCCTTAACCTACTGTTTGTACTTCTTGGAAATACCCTAGTCCCATCCATGTGCAACACAAGTAAGACTCCACTGACAAAATGAAGTTTCCCAACAAGTAATATGAAATAGTTTACAGAATCATGAGTTGCTCCATCGACTGCAGCGTTTTCTGGGTTGGTTGGTTTATTTATTTATTTATTTTTAAATAAGAAGTGACATAAAGTGATAAAAAGCACCCCAGTCTGCACAGACACAGGACATGATTCCACCTGTGGCCGCTCACCAAGCTCAGTCCAAACGCACCCAGCGTGGCACAGAATGCCCTAGGACAGAGCTCACCCCCAACAAGAGCTGCACACATGAAAACATGGTGTAAATGGCATTGTAAGGGAACAAAATAGCCAACAGCATGGGGAATACTCAAGGTGGACCAGCAAAGACTCCTGAGGCAAGAACTAAGCAGCACTGTGCCAAGGAGAGAGAGAGATGGAAAATGCTAGGAGAAAACAAGCTAAAGCTGCTTGGTCAATAAACAAAATGAACAAAAACCTTCTCTGTTTGAATAACAAAAGTCTCAAATTTTGATCTTGTGTCAGAGGAGCATCACAGTGGAGCATACACATCAAGAAGTCTGATTTTGGGATATAACGGAATAGAGTTCCAGAATAGAGATGAGGAATTTAAACCTTTACTGAAATGTTCTATTTGCTCCCTTTCCAGGGAGTTTCAGTAGAAAGCAAAATTGCAAAAGTAGCATTGGTAACAACCACCTATAGAGCAGTCTTTCTGTCCCACGGCACTCCCAGTATCACAGTACAGCATTTGTAGAGCAGCAAAGAGAAGCTCCGCAGAGTAACAGGGGTTGTTATAAAGAACGGGTTTCATTACAGCTTAAGCAGCAGGATTTTGATGCTCTTGCTGCAGACTCACATGAAGGCAGGGCAGCCAAAGGCTGGGAGCAGCTCACTTGCAGCTGAGGCTAGAGCTTCCTCTCCAATTGCAAAGTGGCATACAAAGGGCTACTTTATCCAGGAAAGTTTCCTAAGAAAAGTTGAGGTGGAAAACTCTGCCCTTCAGAAGCTGCAGTCAGAATATAGTATAGACACAGTATTTGGTTTGGCTTTCTATTTTTTATGCACAATTAGCCATGCTTACAGGACACAGCCTAAGGATTCAACATGCACAGATGTGATATTAAGTGTGTATTCTGGCTACTTCCACGACTTCCAAAGGATTTCAGCTCCCTGGGCTAGCACCTATAGCTCACTGTTGGTGGGACAAGACCCTGCCTCTGATCTCTCCATACAGTACCCTGAAGCCCTTGAAACATTCAGCCAGACACGAGCCTGGGAAGGAAGAAGGGCAGTTTCAACTCAGCAACTCATTTTCTTTTTTATAATATATAAATATATGTATAATATATAAATACATATAAACAAGAAACATGCAGGTCATCCTGTCCAGCAGGGTCTTTCAAGAGACAGGAAGGTAACTGCAGTGCTCAGACAGCAGCAAGCAAATCATATGAAATGAATCATATTTAAATACATTGCAGCTTGTTCCCACTGTCCAAATAAAACTCCCAATAACCTTTTGGAGCCTCCTCCAGGACACAGCAATTAAGTGACTCGTCGTCACCTGTCAGGATCCTATTAGGCTCCTTCCATCCCACAAGGCTTCTAGCTGCAGACTGACAACTCAGTCAAAACCTGACATTTAACTGCTTTCTTTTTTTTCTTCAAATAAATGACAGGATTAATTAGTCAGTAGCCAGCTCTCAAAATGCTCCTTACTCAGCACTCAAGTGTTTCAGAGTAGAGCATATACTTCTGAGACAGGCTCCTCACCCAGGTGATGCCCTGAAGAAGCCTCTTCCCCTCTCCCTTTCCCCACTGACTGTGGAAAGAACCTGGAAGGACCACTCTGAACTCCTGCATCTAAATGAGCTGCTGAAATCCGTGTGGTTTGGAGAGCTTTGGTAGCACCTTTCCCTTTCCAGGATCGGCTACCACCCCAGTTCTTCCTTGACTCTCCGTCTGTCACCTGCATGTTCTCCGTGGTCACTCCCTGCCAGCACCAACCGCTTAACTCTTCCTAGAGCTTCTCAAAGACCAGCTCCGTTTGGACCTTTCCTGCAAGGAGATTTCCTATACAACAAAAACAATATTAGCATTATAAGGAATTACAGGGAAGGATTATGCTTCTTGAATTTCCTAAGTTCCATGAATATAACCATATAATTTGTGGTTTAAATTCTGCTACTATGCATTTTACCCCCCTCTTTTTAAAAAGCTGAACACTGCACACTTCTGCTTCCAAGTACTGCTTAATGTTGGCGTATAATTAGGCAAACTTATCATGAAAGGTCCTCAACATTCATACCCATTATATGGTATGCTACAAATAGCAGAAAATTGCAGCGGGTTTCCTTTCCTCGAGGAGCTTACTTTTCCATAAACACAAGCTTGAGCTCTTTTCCCAGTGTCTGTTTTAACCAGGCTCCCCTTTCTTTCTTGACTCCCCTTCAGTCAGATAAACCTGTTCTACAGTGTTCGAGGCAAAAAGCAGCATAAATTAACTTCTCTACGAATAATCCTATAGAATTTAAAGAGGGCTCTGAAGCCAACGTCATCTAATAGGGTACAGAATGTTTTCTTTGAAATTCTTAGTTGCTGAATTGTAGAAATTATTATGCAAGTCAGAAACTAAAGGAAGCAGTAATTTCCTACATTCAGGCACTTATCCATCCAAAGCACCCTGTCTTTGTGCATGTGAATCCTACGGGTCCACCTCTGAACAGAGGTGATGCTGTAAAAACACTGCTGCAAAGAGAGGGAACTAGATTTGGTTTTGATGAAAGTGGTATAAAGTGCTATCACATCTTCTCAACAGCAAAGATTGTTCTTCCAGTGATCAGGTTTGAGAGCAGTTTTATACTCTTTCTGGGGGAAAAAAAATGAAGAGACTTCTGTATTTATATTGTCTCACAGAGCTGGGAGAAACGGATATAAAATACTGAGGACAAATATTGCTTCCATGGACAGCTTTTTGTTAACAGGAAGGCATGAAAGATACAAACACTGGTGATTCTGTCATTCTAGACTTAAAACTGGAAAGACACTTCAAGCCAGAGGAAGACTTATCCATTGCTTGAATTGAAAACCAACACAAAGAATTGTCTTGCAAAAACCTAAAGCTGAAGTTCTTCCTAAGTAAAAATGCAAGACTAAAAACCTTTAGTATCTTGTCACCCAATACCTGGAGGAAGGACTGAAGAGACAGGCAGTAGTAAAGGTCACCGGCAAAATTTAAGAGCTAAGTTCTCTTTATGACCCAGCATTTCCCAGAATATGAAGCTGAGGAAGCCTAACTCACTAACAAGGACTGGTCTTGGATTTCAAGTTGCTGAAGTCAGTTACTCTTGACCTGTCTCTCTCTCTCATCAGCCAGATCCAAATATGACCTCCAAAAGGTAAATTAAACAGATGTATTAATCTTTTAATAGATTTACTGTTAAATCTTTAAGGGATTTATAATTACAGGATTTATAATTACTATAAATATCATTATTATTCAACTGTTGTAACTGCACATTTTACAATTTGCTTATCAAGGTAACTGAAACAGGCTGGGGAGTCTAAACCTATTCATTATTTCAACAGGAACTTATTTTCCAAGTATATCCTATTCCACTTAAGCAACATCAGTCTTCCACTACTTAAATTTATATGCATATAAACTTTATATGTGTATATTTATATATATATACACACTTAGATAAAATAATTTTTTATATAAATGTAAGTCATTTATGTATATAAATTTATCTACATATTTTACATATATTTAAAACCTAAATGCATGCTCAATATTTCTTCCTTTTACAACACACAGGATGTTAAATTTCTTATTTCAATGCCAGATGGCACTGCATTCATTAACTATTAAATTGTTAAACAACTCTCTTGAAATCTATTTCAAGTTCTTTAATATTCAGTTTTGTCATTAGCAAACAGCTGTAACATTGATGCTCCACCAACCTTAACTCTAAATATTACTTGTCAGGCTGAATGGAGATAAGCTAGGTAAAAATTTAATATATATTAACTATATATAAACTATACATTAGAATAGGTCCTATGAAGAGTTCTCATCCTGTGCATTTGTAAGACAAGCTTCTCCCTCACTTTTGTTTTATCTTTTTTATCTTTTTTTAGTTATATATCTGTATTTTAAGCAGTCATTATTATACTATACCTTTAAAAAGTACAGTATAGTCTTGCCCCACACAGCTTCTTCCATGCTGTAAGCTATAATCTGTCTGTCTCATAAAGACAGACAAAGCACAAAGTCTGGCCCCAGAATCCATGACCAAAAATAAGCACGTGTTCTGATCTCCATCTCCATCAGGTGTGTCACTCAACTTCTCCTCTCCAGATACTCTTACTCAGGATGATATCAAAAACTCTGAGTTTAGAAGATACTGAAAACTTACACATCTCCAGAATTAACAAAAAGTCACCATGCTCAGTGACTGTATCCCTAACAACATCTCTGGATATCTCTATTTCCATGACTCTTGAAATACATATGTTGACATGTCTAGGACATCTTTCTGCAAGACAATACTCTTAACTGCAGTAGCATTTGCTCTATTATGTATGTTCATTACCTTCATTTTCACCACGAAATGCATATTTCATAATGCAGATGTTAAGAGGAAAATATCTCTGTTCACCTGGCAATTCCCTCTCAGTAGCAAGGTCCACAGATCCTTTCAGCCTTGCAAGCCAAGCTTGCAGCTTGGGAGTAAACCAGACTCATCAGTCACTGGAATCAGAAGCTGCCATCTAGAGAAAGTCACCCCTTCCCATGTGTAAAGCTTCTAAAGCCAAAACAAAACCAGGTCATTTTTGCATGACAAGCACAATCCTCTGACTGGGAGGTAGCGTGGGGAAATCATGAGGATATTGAACATCACGGGTCTAACATCCTTTGCTCAATCTTAGGACTCAGAGATGGTGTCCAAAGATGCCATCTGTAAGTTCTGCAGTAGGAGGAATATTTTGACCACAAAGGAAAGATTTTTATTATTTCTTGTGCCATGCTAGGGTCCAGACAGGTATTCCTGGGGGAATTCCACAGCCAACTGCCTGCCAGTGAGGAACAATCTCATGCTTTAAATCTTAACACCCAAAACACAAGAAATCCTTACTTTCTCCTTCACTGAAAGCACTGAAAAAAAACCTGATGAAAACTAAAGATTGGGTAAAGGTTGGATTTTTTTGTATGCTTGTGGACAGGCCTAAATGACAACTTGCAGCACAGTAGTCCTGCTATGTGTTTTGACTAAGCTAAGTTCCACTTGTTGAATTTCTTGCCCACATAGTTTGGCAAATAAGTACAGTGTTCAACTCCATATTTCACTGAAAGGATTGATTTTTGTCTAGAGCTGGTTCTATGTGAAACACACATCTGAAAAGCCAATGCTAGCTGAAACAGAAACCTTTGGAAAAGTTTTCCAAAGAAGAAACTTGGACTTTGTTCAAGCCTAAGAACGACAACAAACCCCAAAACAAAGTAACAACAACAGTAAAACATACCATGCTATTCTGACAGGACTTTTCCTTTACTCTCTTTCCAGATCTTCAACCATCAGAACCATCCAATTTCCCAACTATTTGCTGGTAAAAAGCCAATAATATGACAATACAGTGGAGGAAAAAAAGAAAAAAAGACCAATCCTGAAGCCAACACTACAAAATGATCAGATGAGGACAGAGGATGTGTAAGGTGATTCATACCAGCGTACGAGTATCCCAGAGGGATGCTCTAGGAACACTTACAGACAAGAGCGTTTGAATAGAGGTCTTTGAATAGACCCCCATGGGGACTCACTAGGAACTGGAAGACAAGCAGGTGGCTCTTCCTGAACCAGCCGAAGACTCATTTTTAGCTTCAGAGCAGGGAATCACACTCAAACTTTGAAGAAGGGCGAGTTACACTGTTCTGATCTCAAGCAGTTCACACAGAGCTGAGTATCATAGTATTTCCCTAGACTGCTTAGGATCAATAATAGGATAACAGCCTACACTTACTCTTGCATAGTTCCACATACCATTATCTATGAAAACGTCTAGTATCTTCACACACTGTCTGCCCCACACATGAGAGCGTTGAGGCAGACAGTGACCTTCCTCAGTGACCTTCTGCCCACAAAGCA
>JAUBOD010000078.1:1076272-1099316 GCA_032353885.1 Nothura maculosa
ACAGGGCAGATGTTCCAGGCCCTTGATCATCCTGGTAGCCCTGCGCTGGACTCTCTCCAGCAGCTCCACATCCCTCTCGTACTGGGGAGCCCAGAGGAGCAACCACTTCCAGGCAGCAACCACTGCCGACAGTTGTATTCTGCAGCCATGAAGAAGGCAACACGGACACTCAAGTGCTTCAGGAGGGCTAACGTGGGCACACTGTGTACACTGCACCAAAAGTGAACAAACAGTCTGATCTAGATAGTCACGATGCTGGGTTCTCTACCAGCTACATACGATATTGCCCGAACACTTTCATTGGCTCAGAACTGGAAGTTTACTCTTAAGCAGTTGATGAATTTACACCCAACTAGCCCAGGCCAGACTGAAGATGGGGGAATCCAAGCAGCGTTACCCCTCTGCGAGAGGCAGAGAGCAGGCAGATCTCATCCATCAACCCACCAAGTTTTCCTCTGCACTTCCCATATATACTACATGCTGTACAGTACAACAAATAAACACACCAGTGGCCTAGCCAGACTGTCAAACCATTAAGTACTGCAGTGGATGAAGAATCTGGGAGGTTCTCCTATTTCCAAGGAGGCTCTTGCTTCCCTTGCCTGAGAAGCCCAGCTGGACACCTGCCTTGGAAGAGCTCTTCCCTCCTCTATCTCTCCATAGCCTTCCTGCCTTGGCATGGGGAGCCCTCCACGTAGTCATATACCTTGAGGTGAGGAATTTGTGCTGCAGATACTGATTTGCCTTTGCAAAGGGCTCTTCAGCTGAGAAGCCCCTCCAGCCAGCAGCATCAGGTCCCTTCTGCACCCACGGCAGCTCCCAGACCCTCTGCTTCCTTCATGGGGAGGACTGGAGGGAGCACAGTCCCCTATTCCTTCTCCACATCAAGGTGACAAAACACACAGCGATCTGACAAGCTCGAAGGTTTTGCTGCTAGGCCATATGCTGAAATAATCAATGACCTTCAGTAAAGTGTCACAGTCTCTGGGATGGAGGGTGGCAGGAGTCACTCTGTTCCTGCAAAGTGTATGGAGACTAAGTGCTCTCACCCAGGCGTCCTTTCCCTCCTCTAGCTCTCAAGCTGAGGATACACAAAATACAAAAGGGCTTGACAAAATATAAAAGATGCTCTAAGAAGCATCATCTTTACAGCTTTATGGAAAGTCTACAAACAGATTCAGGTTGTTTTATCTCCCAGCAAATCCCTTGCTGTATAGTGAACAAGAAACTGAAGCCAGGTGAGCACACCCTGTGCCCTAGGGCTCTTACATAGCTCCCCTTCTCCAAGGAGAATAACGGCAAGGGGAAAAAAAAAGAACTTCACAAAACTCTATTCCTTGGACACATAGACATTAACAATTTTACTTAAAAGAAAACTGAAGAACAGGCTGCTTTTCGAGCAGATGATATGTGGCAGATCGACACTGTCACTGGCAGCTGTGGAAAGAACCAGCAACCTGGGGTCATGAATTGCAAGTTGTAAACATGAGAGGGGGGAAAAAGGAAGGGGGAGGAAAAGATTGGAGATTAGATCGAAAGGAAACAATAGTCCCAGGTGAATTAAGTGGGACTGGCTAAATTAGGAAGGTCATTTACAGCTCCTACCAAGTGCCAATGAAGAGTTAAACAAGGCTGCAAGACATTTTGATACTGATTTCTCTCTTGGACTTCAAAGCTTCAGGAGTGAAATGCTTTTAGTTTGTAAAGTAAGAAAATATAGGTATAAAACATAGTGTACCCAAGAAGTTGTGGATGACAGATGCTGTCTAAATGCTGTAATAGCAAAAGTTGCAGATTTATTGGATTAATATTTTAATAACTTCAGGGTCAACTCATTCAATCTTCCTGAAGAAAAATGCCAAGCAGCTCCATGGACACAAGAACCAACAAAACCTGTTTAACAGCCTGGCATCTCCTGAGCTCTAAGCTAGATTTTCCTGAAACTGGAGCATTTCTGTTATGTCACTGCCATATGGAATGCCTGGTGTTTAACACTCGAGCTGACAGTTCAAGTGGGCCAAAGATTTCTCTCCAACTTGTCCCACTGCTTTCGAAAACAAAGCAAAACCAAACAAACAGCCTTCAACGAATGCAAGGATTAAAACATTAAGAAAAAAAAGAAAAAAAAACTCTGGAATTTGGATGAAATCAACGTTACTAGATACAAGTACACAAGCATAGTTTCTTTAGAAAAAAGAAGTAAAATCTCACTGAACATTCTGAGAGAAAGCTGTGTGAGAAAACAAGCCACTTTTCTGTGATCCATTTAAGAACAACACCTTTTGAATTTCTCTAATTAGATTATTCCATCGCGAGATTTCACTTATCTGCCCAGTCACAGCCCATGCTCCTTTCTCCTGTCTTGCCCTCCTTGATCAGTCTTCCTCGCTGCTGAGGTGGAATCTCCTCTCCCTCATCTTGCTGCTGCTGCTGTAGGTAAAACTGAGCATCTCCTCCTCAGCCTTGCAAAGATGCAAAGCGTTTAAACTGGAGCAACAGCTTCCCAAACCAACCTTCACATCCTTTCTTTAAAGCAAGCAAGAATTTCTAAAAGGCTGTGGCATTCACCAGGGCTCCTGAATCTAAAAGCAACTGCAATTAATACTTCCTACATCCCTATACTTCAGACTGTATAAGGATCTCCAAAACCTCATGTTTAGGACACTAACCACAGGACTTAACCTCAACAGAAGGACAAGGGACAAAATGAAGACTGTAGAAGCCCAAAGGGTCCAGGAAAGTGCCAGTGAGCACCTGAACAGGGGAAAAGTAAAAACCTCTGTTCTCTGCTGGTCTGCAGCAAGAGCTTTGGTTTCATTAGGCCAAAATAAAACAAAATATATTCCTATTCTTATTTATCTGAAGTCACCAGTTACTAGTGGAGTCAGCAGCTTCACACCTACCTCATGCTAGTCAAGTAGCCACTAGCCTGATCTGGGCTCAAACATCACCATTTGCAATAGTGCTCCACAGTTACATAAATCCCAATAATCTCTGGTGGCATTTCCCTTATTTTTTTAGATGTTTATGAAAATAGGCCACTGTGAGTATAACCCCATGCTGTCTTGTGTCAGATGGGCAGTGACCATGGCAGGAAGAGGAGAGCGATGCCTTTTGTAAGGAAGAGCTCATCTGGATGCAAAGCAAATCTAAATGAAGACAAACATCAACCAGCAGTTAAATATTTTACCAAAAAGTTCAGTTTACAAATCATTTTGCTTCACAGATAACTTGTTGGCTTGCAAGTTGGACTAGACAATCTCTAGAGGTCCCTTCCCACCTTAACGACTCTGTGATTCCGTGTGATTCTCCTTCTTTCTTGCCCACCGATAAGAAAGTGCCAGTTCTCACATAATTCCCAGAATTACTGGTCATACTCTTTAAAATCACCAGAAAATGTGTCAGGGCTGTGCTGAGAGGAAGAGGATGACGCGAAGGCCATCTCTATTCAGATGCAGGGCAAGTGCAGCAGACACAGATAGAGAAATTTGAGTTAGCTGACAGGGCGCAAGGAAGCAGCTGTTATTGAGCAGAGGAGAGCCCAAGTGCAACCGTGGGATAGGATTAGAAGATTTGCAAGGCTTCGGCCTAACTAGCTTATGTTCCCTCTGCAAAATAGCTGGGTCACCAGCCCAGGCTGAGCTGAGCTAAGAGTTCAACCTTCCCTCTCACTCAGTATTTCCAGTTGGAAAATACACTGCGTATCCATCATTGGGTGGAGGAGAGGAGAGGGGGCAACACAGCTACTTTGTGGGCAGAAGAGCAGTAGTTCTGGAGTAAGGATGGCAGGAATGTCCTGGATGGTGGAGCTGGATGAAATAGGAAATTGGTGTGCATGCCCCCATACGAGCAACACAGTGTGAGGCAAGGATTATAAACTACTGTTCTCTTCCATGAGCTTACCTTCTATAAATGGCAGAAAGCAGGCACTAATGCATCACTCCTTGTGTGTTCACTGAATATTTCCAAGGAAGCCTTCAAATGCTTCTTTGAATGAAATGTACACATCGTGCAGTAAGTAATGAATGTGGCATTCTGAGAATGCCTAGGACCTGTAAACAGACCTTTAACTTGGCTGGAGAGCGACTGGAAAGAAATACTTCACATTAAAAGCAGTAACAGAAACTGCTTGGAAATCAAGAGTAGAGCAGTTAACTATTGATGCTGTTGATTTCTGAAGCTACTGTGATAAAGGCTGACAAAACAGGGCAGAAAACATTAGTCTGCAAGTGTAATCCATTCTGCAAGCCCGGGAAAAGGTGAAAATGAGGCTCAGAGAGCGTTCAGGACACTGGCCTGCTGCTGCCAGAAATCGACCTCAAACATTTTGGACACTGCTCGGCCTCTAGCAGCAGTCATCTGACCCTGCAACCACAGTGTTACTCCTGCTGGGTGCTCCTGGGAGACTATCACTATTTAAGGTTAACCCCAAAGCAGTAGATTTACCTTTATAAAAAAAAATATGTCTTTTTTTTTCACACAAATGATAGCATAATGTATCATCATAACATATTCCAACAGAATTCTGGAAGGAAAATCCTGATGTTGTGGCACTTATGTCAAAAACTAAATGTTTACTTTAACCAGATATCAGTTAATATGTCAGTTTGAGCATTAACTACAGAAATTAATGGCACCCAATCCCCCAAACACACAAGCAGAAAAGGCTCCTCGCCTGCACCTACAAAGAGGCTGGAATTCAACGCCAAGCGATGCGGACAATGGGCCCATCCACAGGGAGCTCCTGCATCTGCAGGGAGACTCACCTGGAGTTTAGAAAGGCCAAGGCAGCTCCTAATATCCAGCAGCCCCTGCTCAGTGGGAAGGCACACAAGGATTTTATTCTGATTATGCTAACAGCTGGGTGAAGCAAGCTGCTCCCAAATCTGTCAGAGGCACCAAAAGGCACAGAACGGCACAAGCAAAAAAAAACCCAAATCTGCACCACATAAGTTACTGAGAGAAAGGCTGTGGGGGTAGCAATTTCTTTCAAAAAAAAAAGGAGGGGGGGAAAAGCAGCAATTAAGTCAGTTAACAACTTCAGGGTATTTTAAAGCACATATGGTATCATGACAGAAACATTAATCCTCTAAACTCCACTGACATAATCCTTACCAAAGGCAAACAAAGACCTTCTTCTTGGAGAAGTGTGGAACTAAAAGGCAGAGCACTGAGCCTGCTAAAATGTACAGAATCCCAACCATCAACATGCATTAAATTAACTACAGGGAGCTTAAGCACTACCCCTCCTGTCTGCAAGAAGCTACAGAACAAGAAAGTCATTAACATTTTAATGAGGCTGGGATGGCAGGGCCCTAAGCTGGAAAAATTTTGCTTCCAGGGGATGTGCAGAGAAAGGGGAGGGGAGGGGGACAAAGTCACTCCAGGAAACCTCTGTGGGATGAACAGCCTGGCTAGGAGCCTTTTCAGATTCCTTGGGTTTTCAAATAAGAGGCACAGGCTTTGGAGAGAAGGAGCCTTACGGGTCCTGCCAGCCAAGGCTTGAGGAAACAAACTGCAGAAACTTGAGCACTTCTTCCCTTCTTCTTCCCTGAATCGCAGGCTTGGGGAAACTGAGAGCCCGTCCCCAAATGCCCGAGAGCTGTGGGAAAGCGCAGGACACAGGGCACTGTTCGCTCTGCCCGGGCGCTCCCTACTGTGCCATGTCTAGCTGGGCAGCAGAATAGAGGGCTGTGCCCGGCCCTCACGCCTGGAGCTCCCACGGGCGCCGAGCGCATCCCAGGAGCCTCTTTTCTCCTGTTTCCAGAAGGGGGAGCACGGTCAGACCAGTTACATGAGCTCTTGGCACAACCTCAGAGCAGGGGACAGCGGCTAAGGGCACCGCACTTCACCTTGAGGTGTCACCTCCAGGTGCTCTGCGCTGCTACCTTGTTCTCTTGGCTCAGCTTTCCTGCCCTCTGCTATTCCCAGCATCTTCAGAGTCCTATAGTCAGGTACTAACAAAAAGCTTCTTATAACAAGCTTCTAGCTAGCATATTGCTAGAATATACTAACCAATCTTGGGCATTAGAAAAGTGGAGAATTTAGGAAAGCCCCATTCCAGAGTCTCCCTGTTTGCTCCTTTGTGAGAACAACAAGCTGGAGACACAGCCATGGCAGCCAAAGCTGCACCTGAACAGGCCTCCCGAGCTGCAGGTCCTGCCAGAGGGGATCCCACCCCTGGAGTGGCACTTACCATTGCCCGGAACATGGCTGGCCCAGGAGGACACTGCCAACACAGCCGGCAATGGGAAAGAAAGGCCAGGGGGGAAATGGAAACACTGCATTCCATCCCCTTCCTCCTCCTCCTGTGAGGAGGTGTTAAAACATAAAGGGCTGCTCCTGGACACGGGTTCCTACATGAATTAATCTCTGAAGAAAGGAAAAAGCCCAGAACTGAAGGCGATTAGCGCACTAGAGCGGCAGCTAAAACAACAGAGAAGGGAGAACAAAGAGCTCCTATTTCCCCCGTTCCGATGGCACGGCCGCGCTTCCCGCTTCCCTGCGGCCTCAGGAGCTGCACTGTTCTGAGAGGAGCACAAGGGCTCCTGGCTACTGCGAAGCTGTTTGTTCCTTGGAAAAACAACAACGAGCACCGAGCAGTGAACAGGAGAAACCTTTGGAAGGCTGTGGATCTAACGTACTGGGATCAAAGCGCGGAGCTAAGGACCAAAAATGGCAAATGCCCCAAATTCCATGTGAGAATTTCCCCTGCAGCACTCCATATGGTGCACTCTTTTGCTTCTCATTTAGAGAGCCAGAGGAGTTGTAGACAAGCAGAACATGATTAAACAGAGGAAAGAAATCAGTCATCTCCCCTCATGGACCCACTGTGCCTCCTCACGGGGTGTGCGTCCTTGTGCTTGGCTTGAAGAGTCACGTCACACAACAACTGTGACAGGATGAAGCAGAGGGCAGCTCTATCAGTCACCTTTAGCAGTGAACCACAGAGGAGGGAAAATAATGCAATAAAATGGGTGATTAACGCTGAACCTTGGATCTAGGAAAGCAGTTGCTTCCTGAAACTCGTGTTAGTCCAAGGCATCACTTGAGAAAGCACTTCCTTGTGCAGTAACTTCTAATGACACGCACGGACCTACCCAGGCCCAGGCGTTCACACCATCTGCTCTTGCTTCAGCTGAGCTCTCGCGCCAGGCCTCAAGCCGGGCTCACAACAGTTCATATGGCTCTGATCCATCGGCTCTTTTGCAGCTAGTTATTCATTAGCAAAGAGAATTACTGAGCCAACATAGTATTTCCTAGTGTATAAGGTCTGTCACAGACGGCCCCAATCTCAGCCAGAGTGGGTAGCCAAAACACTGAATCAATTAAAGCTCATGTATTGCTGAAGTGATTTAACTGATGTGTTTATTCTGTTCTCAGATTGTTTCTTTTCAGCTTTCTTCTCTTACAAGTTTTGGTAAATGTGTATAAAGTTATATGGTACACAGAAATCTTTAAACAACTGCCTAGATCTGTTACACTTCAGCAACTACTCCATCAGATAAAGATGGCATTAAAACCATCAGACAAATAAAGGAAAGATGCAAAATTCAGGTTGTTACAGGACAGCAAAGTGGCTCCTGACTCTTCAAGGAGAGTCAAGGAGAAGCTAAACCACAAAAAAGAAAACACTTCCAGTTGAACTGTTCTTTTTTTCTCCCAATATTCAATATTCTCAAATCTCTTCTATTGACAGATGAACACAACCCAGCTCCTCCTGCCCACCACCTCCAGAGAGCATTTTGGGCCTATTCACTGAATATAAGGCAAAAAATAGCTGGCAGTTGCTCCACTTCGGTAATGCTGTTTCTAGACCACTGGGTCATAGGGCTGCTTAGAGGTGACCCACTAGGCTCTGAATATTCTTCAAAACTGCTAAGTTCCCCAGATCACTGAAAACTGTAAGAACCAAGCGACTTTCACTCCATCACTGCTTGGAACAGTATAAGCAGTGGCAACTGAAGCCAACATTACAACAGAACGACAAATCCGTGCGGTTTCCAACAGTAACTTTTACAAGGCAATTACTTCCAGCCTTCTTTTCTGAACCAACCTCTGCAAGAGACAAATAGAACAATTCCTCTTCTGAAAGTACAACTAGGAATTAGCAGCTGGCCCCAAGTGCGACCAGCCAAATCCCTACAAAGGAAGGCACACCAACCTGGACCTCTGACCCCTGGCAGCTCTCTAGACAGAAAGGAGCTTTCTCTTCTATTTTGTTCTTTTCTGATCAAGTATTTGTTCTTTTCTTGACTTCTAGACATTTAAGAGAGCTTGGGGAAAGAGATCTCCACATGACAAATACACCTGTAGAGACATATACACATATAAAAATAGGATTTAAAGCAGTCTTTAGATCAGAAAATAAAGGAGCCTCTCAGGCAGACGAGAGCCAAACAATATTTTGTTACTGTATTTCTGTCACCAGCTCTCCTTGCTCTTCCCCGCTCATCGAGAACTACAAGCAAACCTGGACATAACACGGAAGAGCATTTTACAGGACACATATCACAACCTCAGGGACAGAAAGACTCTATTGACTCAGTTTTATAGATCATGCCATGCAGCAGCAGAGAATCAAACATCTGAACCTCTCAGCTTACCATTTCGAGATAAATCAAGTTCCACCAGCTGCATGAAATTTGCTATTTCTGGAGGCAGTCGCTGGATTTCATTATCACTAAGTCCTAGTTTCCGTAACTTTACAAGTTGGAAGAAAGGCTGAAAGGAAGAAAAAAAAAACCTCATTAGAAAATTTTCATATAACTCACATGTAATTATGATATGAGATAAAAAACAATGCAATATAGAAATTCAACCAGATTTTCAAGATTTTCAAGATTTAGGTTACAGGAAGTTACCGCTTGGAAGCAGTTAGGCAGACCTCTTTCAAAACTCCATCCAAACAAATATTTTATTTTGATTTTTACTGGTATACAGACTATTTTCTGTAATTTGCAAAAAATGCAAATTTATTTTAAAAGAAGCAATCTGCAAAGTTATCTATTAAAGATCACAGCTAGTGACATATACTAGTGAAATCCAAAGTATTCACTTCAAATCCATAAATCAGCAGGGTAATTAAAAGCATCCTAATTACACACCTGGGCTCATTAGGAAGTTAATGCAGATAGAGACTTCTAAAGGATGATCCAGAAAAGCCACATTGAGAGGCTGTCAATATTTTCTTTTTCACAGGCAAGTGCAATAGCCAGTTGGGTTACAGAGCCAGTTCCCCTCAGGATTTCTCTTTCTCTGGCCTCATAAATCTCATGTTCTTGTCTAGGGGGTGGCCCAGTTTTGGGAGGACTAATAAAAGCAGACTAAAAAACGGAACACAATTTCATGTGTTGCGAACCTGAAGAGGAACCAAACACGGATGTGTCCAAGTCAGGTTCTCCAGCCTGCTCCAGCCTCTGTGGTCTTGATCCAAGAGCGACGACAGGGTGCCCGTTCTCCTCAGGTGAGCGGAAGGGAGCCCACAAGGGGCTCCCTGAAGAGCTGGGGCGCTCCCGGCCTGGCGCACAAGGCGCACGGGAGACACGAGGCAGACACAGGGGACACCGGCCCCGTTCTGGGGATCTCCAGGGAGGGAGACTCCATAACCTTTCCAGGCAGCCTGTTCCAGGGCTCCAACACCCTCACAGTCAAGAAGCTTTTCCTCACACCTAACTGTTCAGGCATTTAATGCTACACTGAGGTCCTGTGCATCTCATTCTAATGCTACACTAGAGGCACCTGAGTGAGCGTCATCGTGAGGGCCTCTTCTTCTGAAAGCTTTCAGGGCAGCACGAAGGTGATTGATAGCAAGTTTGGGATGTACAATAGGTTTGACTTTATGCAAGCCTTTCTTGGAATTTAGTACCTCCATCCTTTTTTTTCTGACAGTTTTTTTCCTCACAGGCTGGAATCTGTGCTCTGAATGTCACTTGTTTCTGTGCCAGATGGGTGTGAAAAGGGCCAGCAAGCCAAGCATCTTACTGGGGCATGAGGCAAAAACAGTGTCTTATGAATCTATGTTATGATGCAGGTTTTGCCTTAACTTGCCCATCATATGCCTAAGACAATAAAGTTTTAAGCACAAGATCCTGCAACTTCAGCACCATGTTTTCAACATATATTGCCATTCCTTGCCACAGGAATGTAAAACATAACTAAAATAATGTGTTTTCTCTCTCTCTCAAAAAAAAGATTCTTTGTGGTAAATAAAATGGATACAGCTCTGGAGAGTTTACAAATATTCATCAGATAAAACAGGCACTTTTTTTTTGAGTCAGAAGGGCACCTCCCCAGCCCCTGCAACATACTGAAAGCCTCTGAGAGGAGTTGACCTTGTTGGCCTACATGATCTGCAGGGGTCTCTTCCTCAACCAGACTGTGATTCTGTGATTTAACTGTTAACATGATGAAGCTAAGAATCCACCAGAAGCTTAAAAAAAAACATGTAAAAATACTGTTTTTTTTTAATGTCCGGTAGGAGTTCACTCCACAGAAAAAAAGGTGGCAATCTGCCTGCCACCACCATCCAAAATAAACATTGGACAAAGGTGCTGAAAAGCTATCTCGCTGCACAGTTTTCCTCTGTCAGCTTTGGCTGCTAAACTATATGACAGTTATAAATATTGATGTTCTAATACAAATCTTTTCATACACAAGAGCTGTCTTTGCCAGAGATACTTTGCAACAGTAAATGAGAAGAGATGGCAGGAACATGTTGGAAAGACAAAATGATCATGTAAAAGCTGTTAAGACATGAGCATCCCAAGGAAAGCCCTTGCCTCACCCTGCGTCAGCATTGTATAGATTTGCTGGATGTACAACACAGCTGTGTGCCACAAACAGGAAAACAAATCATATAATACTCAAAGACATGCCTGTTTCTGTTATAGGCCACTTAAAAATAATATTAGGATCTTTTTTTGTTTTGCGTAATAATTTTGAATGAATGACACCATGTTGCAAATAAAATCAGAAGCTGCAGTTCAGTGAACAGCACTCCTTTGAACCTCTTGTTTTGCTTTTTTATTCAAGTGACAAACTAAATTGCTCCTGTGTGTTTAGTAGATCTTATTTCCATTTCAGCTATTTTTCTTTCTTTATCCAAAGCAGATGGGTAATGCTCTAAGAAAGCTACCAGAGAGTCAATCTATAGCTTTGTTTTGCATCACTTGTTTTACCTCTCAGAGAGACTACAGAGTATATGGAGTATAAGAGTATATGGAATAGAGTGCAACAACTGTAAATATATATACCAATATATCTTATGCTTTGCATACACGTTAAGCATAAACATGTTGTTAATGTATCAAAGAGAGGCGAGTTGCTGTTGGAAAACTCTTGAGACAAACAGGCTGCCCAGGGAGGTTGTGGAGTCTCCTTCTCTGGAGATCTTCCAAACCCACATGGATGCCGCCCTGTGCCCCGTGCTCTGGGTGTCCCTGCTGGAGCAGGGGGATTGGACTAGATGATTTCTAGAGGTCCCTTCCAACCTCAACCATTCTGTGATTCTTTGAACCCAAGTGCAATCCAGCTGCTGCTGAGCCCAACAGCGGCCAGAGCAGAACATCCACCCAGCGTGTTGTAATAGTAGGTTTCAACTACAGACCCAACTTGTCTGCAAGTATTTTGGCAACACTTTTAATGCTGCTCAACTTATCTGGGCTAATTAACAGTGTTTCAATGAGACAAGCACTTCCATGAGTATCAGCACTACAGAAACCTACAGCCTTCTATTTGCTGGCAATTTTCCAGCCTCCAAATGAAGCTTTTTTTGCAATCTAAGAATTTACAAAGGTGTCTCATATGTGATTTTTCTAAATCACACCTTGAAACAGAGCCTTTTTCTCTCTGGAAAACAGATTAAGTTGCTCTCTTCTACCTAACCACCTATTTTTTAAAATCTTCAGTCTCACAAAACTGAGTTGATGTAAATGAAAGAAAAAGAAGGCATGAGCAAGCAACCTCCTGAAAAGCACTGACAGACAACATGATCCCAAATTTCTTTTTTTCTTATTTATTGTTGTTGTTGGATCAATACAACTCAAGATTTTCTATCTGGACAAGTGGCCAAATTAGTACAACAGGCTAACGGAATAAGAAACACAGGAATCTTGAAAACAAATTTTGTGAGTATCTGCAAATAAAGCTGTTTTCAAGAGATGACCACAGATATGTCAAAGTCTAAGCTTTTCAGGATTGAACAGGAAAAAAACGGTATTAGATTTAAGCAGTTGTAAGGAAGTTTCAAGACGCAGTTCACTACCTAGTCCTCATTCTTAAAGAACATCTCTACTTCCCTTATTTTCAAAACCTCTAACTTGATAAAGTGACACACATTAATTTAATTTTAGTTTAACTCCTTATTTGCATTCCTGATTCAAATCGTACTTGAGGCTTCATTTTCTTCTCCTACATCATTAACAAAATCAATGGGAAAGCCCTCACTTCCTCATTTCCATCTACCTGTTACCTGCCCTCTCTCAGTACCTGGAGAGCTGAAGACACTAAATCAGTCTCTGCTTTAAGGCTGCCTCAGAAAGACCTCAGAGCAAGTGAGAAGTGTTTAATAACAATGGTTCACACACATACCCCGTGTTTATGAGAACAGAAAATGCAGAAGGGCAGGGCAAACATTTCCCCATTCCTCATGACTCTCCCCTCCCTTTAAAAAAAACGTAACAGGGGAAAGTCATCCACAATCCACTCTTGGAAAGAACATCCAGAGTATCCACAGCAGAGATGAAGCACCAGGGCTTCAAGAGAAGAGCCATTTAAATGCCACACTGGCCACTGATTCTGATGGGATTTCAGACATTTCTCCAACACTTCATTTAGCCACCAGCCTTAACAGTCTGGTGCCACTCAGCATCGGCCTAGCCCCACCACGGCCATTTTTGCCCTCAGGAGTAGGAGTAACGGAGTTTGCCTTCCACAAGGGCTGCAGATAACTTGAGCAGAGCTCCCTGCCCAGGCTGCAGCGCTGAATGTTGCTGCCCCAGAACCATGTGGTGCCTCCGGTCACTAACGTGGGCGTCAATAACATGGGCGCCGTAACGCAGGCGCTGAGGGAAGCGGGCACTGAGGGAAGCCGCTCCAGGCATGAGGCGCGTCCACCTTCCTCTCAATGCATATGCTCCATGCTTAATGAAATACCCGCGAAGCTGCCTCCTGCTGCAGATTTATGAAGTGTGAAATGAATTCCAAGTAGCCTCCAGTGAAGTTCAGCTTGGGCTCTGTGAACTTGGCATCAAGCAGAAGGCCCCTTGTCAACGTCAGGATCCTCCATGTCACTCCACTCCCTGCTTTCAAGCAAGGGAAGGCACTGCTCAGGAGAGGAATAGGGTTTCACAAACACTGATCCCTCCTGTTCCACCATCTTTTTATATACAAAATACCAAGCAAGATACATAAAAGGTTTTTGAGGACAGGGACTGTTCCACAGCTGATGCCTCTAGCCTCTGGTCTTAGCCACAGTTAATGGTTTTCCTTCGCAGAAGGGAGGCTCATAGCAGGGCCAGGTCCCGTATCCCGTATCCCGTATCCCGGAGGCAGGGCCTGCAGCACACAGCAGGCCGCCTATTTCTTACATGGCAAGCCAGCAAATACACAGTCACCCTACGCACCCACTCTGCATTTTCATGGCAAAATCAGAACCCATTTCAGATTTCTGGCTTGCTGAAAGGTGATTTGAAACTTTAGTTTGAAATAGGTTGAACTGTACTTTGGTCTTGACCCTATCATCAAGTTTGTCATCATGAATAGCAGCATCACTCAGACATTCAATAGCGAACAGTCCAGCTCAAACCCATATGAAACATTAATGAAATGACTACATTTCAGGACAACAGAAAGGATTAATGAAAGATCACAGTTCGTGATGCAAATCCTGCAGGCATGTGATCTGAAAGACGGATCTGACAAAGAAACAGAACTGGCCTTTGCACCTGCTCTCTCCCCTCCAGTGGATGCTTTAAAGCTTGATGTGAAAGATCAGTTATGCAGAAGGGAAGAGCGGGAAAGGGTCTGCAGGAGAGAGCAAAGATCATAGCTGATGCTTCACAGAGGCTCCTAGTCAACATCCACCTGCTTTGTTTCGGGCCCCTGTTTTCAAAGCACCTGCTGTTTTCTGAACTACAGTCAATGGCAGCCCAATTCCAGGTCCGGCTCCAGGCTGCTTCACTGTTCCCTTTTAAAAACAAAGAAGGGAATACTTTAGAAAAAGAAGATACACAGCACTGAGTCATAGCGCTGCTCCGCTGAGCAATGCGCTCAACACAGGCTGCCTCATGCTGTTTGCGGGTAGGGTAAGATTTACTTTTATGTCAATTAATCAGAGGCAATAAAGGTTGAAAGCGCATCTGATGCCACAGTCATCAGCGCATAGCGGAGGGAGGGAATAACTCTACCCTTATGAGAGGCCAGAAAGCATGTGCAAATTCATTGCAGTTAAATGCATTTGCTGTTTGGATAAAGAAAGTATTTTCCCACCAAGAAGCACCTAGACTGCATTTTTTTCCAATATGCAAAGTAAGGCAAAAGGCAACTTTTTTTTTTTTTAGAACAACTGATAAAACTGGAAATAAACCTCCATGTACACCATAAAAATTTTAGAACTACGGATGTGTAATCTCCACTCACGAGCCTTGTCTTATGTCTGTACATCATGTAAAGGAGGGGATGTCATCATTCTACTGCAGCAATACATCCTCCACAGAAAAAAAAGAGACATAACCACCCATTACCTTCTTCCCAAATGAGTAAATCTCAGCTCTTACTAAGCAGGATGATCTAGCCACAAACATTCAGTGTTAGAAAATACAGTGGTCCAAGCAGACCTCAAAGGAACGCAGCAAAATCTTCTGAACAGTCTTATGGCCATTGACAGGGAAATTTGATCCGTAGAGGACAAGAGAATAATTTCTTCCCCTGCTCCAAGGGGAAGAGACCTTCCAAATCTGTCATCAAAAGGCATAGTATTTTCTTCAAGGTTTAAGCAGCATAAAAGAAAAATATGAAAGCAAACAGATAAACTATGATATTTATCTAATAGAGAGCCTTCAGCACAGTGTTCAACGCCAGTTTTCAATAAAACATCATTTATTTTAATAATTCTCAGTTCAAGCATACAGTATAGACTTGTAATAACTGCCTAGTTCACAAACGGCTTTACAAGAGAGAAACATTCTTAAGACACTGAAAAGTTGCAGTTTTTTTTTTTAAAAAAAACAATATTTTACATTATGTTTGTCATTCTGAGAGGCATTACTTGCTCAAACTTACAGCAAGATGTGCAAAAGCACCATGACAGTATCAGCGCTGCAAGCAAAAATTCAACTTCTGCAGGTGCACAGAGGGTAAAAACCATGACTTCATTCTATTTGTAGCATTGAGGGACATGACACTAACTGCTGAAAACAAGTGAAATCCTTGAAATGCTGCCTTATCGTCAACACGTTGTCCTCCAGGAATACTGCAAAGCTGCTTTCGAAAGCTGCTGGTTGAGCCCTGCCTGACTTTGCCCTTCCCATTGTGGAACTTCATGAACTTCCTCTATGCTCATTTCTCCAGCCCCTCTATGTCCCTCTGATTGGCAGTCACGTAGTGTACCAGCCACTCCTCCCAGCTTTATAGCACCTGCAAGCTTGACAAGTGTGCATTCAGTCCCATCATCCAGGTTACTAATGAAGATGTTAAGCGGTATTGGAGCCAGTGCTGACTCCTGGAGTGCTCCACTAGTGACTGGCCTCCCGCAGACTTCATGCCACTGACCACAACCTTCCACGCCCTGCAGTCATTTTTCAATCCACTCAACGGTCAACCTATCACCTAGCCTGCACCTGAGCAGCCTGTCCAAGGCAAAGTGAGAGGAGACAGTGTGAAAAGTATTACTTAAGTTGAGATAAATGGTGTCTAATGCTCTCCCCTCACCCACCAAACCAGTCCTTACAGAAGGCAGGTGGGTTAAGCACAGTTTCACTTCTGTTTTGTAAATCCAGGCTCAATACTCCCAGTAACCTTCATGTCCTCGCATATTTGGCAATATAGACAAGATCGTTTGCTCCATCACCCTCCATGGGAACAGAGAGAAGCTGACCTGCCCATAGTCACCCAAGTCTTCCTCCTCAGCTTTTTGGAAGGCTGCAGTGACATTTGTTTTCTTCCATTCCTCAGGAGCCTCCCCAAATCACCATGATCATGAAAAGATTACTGAGTGGCCTCACAGTGATGTGAGAGCTCCCTCATACTCTCCAATCTTGCCATCAGGTCCCATGAACCTCTGTACATCCAGTTTGTTTAAATGTTCCCTAACCAGGTCCACCAAGGGTAGCTCTTCCTCACTCCAGTCTCTCCTTGTGTGCTCCTCAATTACGTGTCAGGAAGTTGCCATCAAAGCCCTCCAGAAACCTTCTGTCTGCTTATGCCCTGTTGTATTGTCCATCTAGCAAATTTGGGGGTGACTGAAGTCCTCCACAAGGACCAAGACCTATGAAGGTGAGACTTTCTCCATTTGTCTGAAGGCCTCATCTACTTCTCGATCGTGCAGTCTACAGCCAACATCCACTACAGACTCATCCATGTCTTTCTGCCCACTACTTCTAGCCCACGACCTCTCGGCCTCTGCAGCCAGAGCTCCTCACATTCCAGCTGCTCTCTAGAGTAAAGGGCAATTCCCTTTTTCCAGTATTCCTCGCTTTCCTGGCCCACCCTTCCTAAAGAACTTTCATCCATCCGTTACAGCACACCAGTAATGGGTGCCACTGTGCTTCTATCATCGTAATGAGATCTAAATTTATAGAAGGAAATACAATTTCTAGAAGTTTACATCTTAAGAAGGGAAGGTTACAACTCGCAAGTGCAAACTGGAGAGGTATTATATCGTTTCACAGGAGATGGCTGGACATAGACCACTTAATTATCTTTCAGAGTTATATTCCATCAAGATGGGAACTCTAACAGAACAGATTTTTTTTTATCTAAATTACTAAGAGAAGACGTGTGGAATGAGAAGAACAGAGAGGCCTTTTCTTAAGGAGTTTTCACAAGATTTCAACACCGCACAAAATAGAGAGATAGAGATTCTGCTGAAGTGGATTCTGCACAGGGTGCAACAGCTTCTTGTTGACCTCTTCGGTAGAAACTGGGACACAAGAGGTAGTCGGTGCTTAACCAGGTCTCTTGGGGAAGAGGTCTCACATCCACCACGGAACTTGAAAGAGAAGCATTAGCATTTAACACCAAAAAAGAAAATTACAGATGACAGATACGATTACGGGCAAGCTCAAATAGAGAAGTGAAATGATTCAAAGTTACATTAGATTAAGTATACAATGCTGCATGGAAATCAATTGCCAAGAGAAGAAAAAAAAATCAGCAGACTTTTAAGCTTAACTAAGTGCATCAACAAAACCTTGCATTGCTTTGTGCCACTTGGAGTTCTCACATAAACAAAGCCTGCTCCAAATCTCTCACTGGAAAGTGGCCTTCATCCCTTGAGTAAAACAAATGAATAGCACAGCAAGACAAGACAGCAGCCAGGCAAGAGTTAGAAGCTAGTTCCACTCCTCACCAATGCAGAGAGCACTAATTATTTCGTATAGAAGCTGAAATATAATATTGCATTCAAAGGTTGGTAAGAAATTACCACTTTCTACAAAAAAGGGAATGCAGAGATCCTGTTTTCCACTGCAAATCCCTGCAGAGAGAAACTAAGCTGACAGGATGCAGTGGCCCTTAAATTATAATGTACAGGAGTAGCAGAACACATTTAACCAGCTAGAGACTGATCTATCGATTTGAAAGTATCTTTTTTTTTCTTTTTTTTAACTCTGACACTTTTCACTAGAGAAGCTATTGAAATACATCATGAGAACAGGTTGTTTTCTTGTATCAAAGCAATTTTCCAGAAAGCCTAATCTTCTGCAAGGTAGAGCTTTTAAGCTATAACAAATTATATGCTACACACCGCAGCGCGAGATGAAATAACTTCCAAGTCCTCACTCATTCTGATCAGGAAATTAATAAAAAAAAAAAGAAAAGTCTGAGTTTTGAAAAAGTACCAATTATATTTTCAAGTGAGTATCTATGAACATTGCTGGGAATATGTGTTGGTTTTTTTTTCCAATTGAATCATCTACACCAAATATTCAATAGAAACAACTGGGCTATTTTACATCCAAAGGAGGAGGGATAACTTTCTAAACAAGAGTCACACTCCACGCCTAGTGCTATCCAAGTCTTTCCTTTCGAGACTGAGGAGTTCAGCCTTTGGATATGTCTTGTGAAGTAGAAGTGGTGAAAACCCCACAGACAGCTGGAGATCACTGTTCTGTGGGAAAACAGACACATCTGCTAAGAAAGGAGACAGAAGTTTCCACAATATTGTGGAAAATCATCAAGCTTTGCAGCCCTGCCTGCTCCTTAATGCCTCCCTGCCCCATCCTGCAGGAAGGGCAAGAGGAGAGGTCTGTGAGGGCAGTCAAGAGCCTGTCACAGCAGGAACAGCAGAGGAAGCAACGGATCAGAAACACAAGGTACAAGAAGCTGTTTAGGTTGGAGGAAGTAAGCAAGGTCCTGGGACAGAGAGGATGGGGCAGGAGGGGAAAGCACTTGGGTGGAGGGCAAGGACTCTGAGAAGCCAGAGATGAAAGCAGGGAAAGACTCCCCACAGCCTAGGGGCAAGTTTCTGCTGGGTTTTCTGTCACTTAAATTGGGGAGGGAAGGAAATAGAGACTCAGGGATTAGGGCAAAGTGTTTGAGGAGACCTGTAAGATGAATCAAGAGTACCGAAATGGGAAACCAAAATGACCACTGCATGGTAGCAAATTGATATCAATACATATATACAGAAATAAAATACTTGTAAGATAGTGTGCAAAGAAAATGAGTCACCTGCATTCCTAAGAGGCTAATAGGTATGGATGAGGAAAAAGCACATATATGTAGAGAAAAGGGGGTCAGAGAAACTGAGCTAGCCCACATCCATAATGGATGCATAAGATAGGAAGAGGAGGGGAACAGCTAATGGAAGGGGTAGCAAGGCTTTATCTTTCTCTGCTTTGTGGCTGTCTCTTTTCAAATGGTCCCTCTGCTCTGCCCTGCTCCCCCTGCATTCACTCCACGCGTTTTGGTCACCCAGCAAAACAACAACAAAAACAAGGTTATTCTTCCAAAATAATTCAAGCCTATCCTTTCTTTCTCCTCTGCTAGGGAAGCTTCAGATGACTCAGATAACGTACAACACAGCAGCACAGCTCAGCTGTGTCTTTCTACCAATCCTGTCCAATCCGTGCAGAAATGTTTTAAGTTGTTGGGAATTTTTGAAAACGTTTACGCTGTGCTCTGCTGCCACGTGAAAAGAGTAAGGATTTTATGTTAGCAATGACTGAAGACAAAACTAAGACCTTAAAACATTTCAGATAGCGTAATAGCTAGCAGTTGAATTAATCATTAAGACAGTTTAAGTGATCAACAACAACTCTTAAGAATGGCGCGAGCATTTCTAGGTAGCACAGCCCTAGAGACTGGCTATACAGGGAGCTTTCAAGTAAACACAAGGGTTTCAAAGCCAACTAGGAGCTTTCTGTGACCAATCAAAGCATCTATAGATCTGCTTTATATCTGTTTTTATTTCACAGCCTATACATCCATCCCCAAATTTTAAAACTGTCCTGCTTTTAAGTAATTAAGAATTATGTTTTTACTGCTATATTGGGGCAAGCTAACCAAAAAAAACCCTACTTTCTTCACTACTTAATAGAATTGGAGCCACAGAGAGGCAGATGAGAACGGGGCAAATGTACATGCCCAAAAGAAATTGCCCCATTGACTTGATGGAAATTGGCAAACCTGTCTGCACTTATCCCATTCCCCAGATCCTGTTGGTTCCCGCCACCAGAAGGGAACCAAGTGTGGCAATCCCAAGTGTTCTGAGATGTTCCATGATCTGCTTCCTAACGTTCACCTGCCTGGGCAGGCTTTGGAAGTGAAAGGATGGGAAGGAGGGAGAGCCGCTCTCCGGAGGTCGAGCCCTCCTCGGCGCCCATATTCACAAGAGGGGGACATGGTCGAGGACGGCCTGGTGCGGTCGCTGAGCACCTGCCTCCCTGCGGGAGGCTCATGGAGCCCATGAGGAACAAAGGGTGAGGAGGGAGCTTCCCTTCTGCTGCCCCTGCAGCTCCCACGACCTGTCCTGCGGGTGGGAGGCTGCCAAGGCGCCTCTGCCCAGCTCACAGGGAGCTCCTGCAGTGTGGGTTTCTCAAGGAGCTTCACAAACCTCCCCAGGCAGGAGCTCCCTCTTAGCCCTGTAGAATGTGTTATGGCCCCAGCACAACCCAGGGATCATTCACCACCATCGGCTCAGATCCCAGGGAACTTTAGGATTTCCCCAAGTGTGGGAAAGCTTCTAACCAATACTATCAGCATTAAATGTGTCCCCTAAATAGCCCAAACTTACACTAACAGTGGTTTAATTCTATCTTATCCCGTTTTATGGATGCAGAAAGGAAACTTGAGAGGTTCAGTAAGATAATATAAAGATTGACGTCCTACTGACTGTTAAGAGCTTTGCTGTTCTACGAGCTTGTTCTCCAGCCCCCCTCGAGCTCTCTCTAGGGTTTCCTGTGTATCTCCGCCTGCAGGAATTTTTTCCAATCCTGTTTCTGTCCTTTGCATCACATATTGTCCTTTTAATACTAAGGAGAATGAATGCTCTGTCCTGTAGAAAACATGGAACCAGAAAACTTGAATTATTCTCCTGAACCAGATTCCCACAGCAGAAAAATTAAAAAAAACAAGCTAGCAGAAATATAATTTTTTTTAAATGAAACTGTAATGTCTGTCTCCATCTTTAAGAGATTAGAAAAGTGGTGCATCACCTGCAGGACTGCATCAGTTTGTTCCCTTTGGGAGTTGTTTGTTTGTTTTGTACCAGAAGTATCTACAGATGCGAGGCTTATCTGAGCTGAAGACACCGTCTCCCATTCATCAGGAATCATTAATGAGGAACTGACAGGTCAAGTCACAGGTCAGAGCACACAGCGCCAGCACGGGCGCCTCGCTGACTTCCTGACAAGGCAGCGTGGACAACAAGAATGTTTCTGCCATCGTGTTTCACTGCACTCCTCCGAGCCCTGCTAAAAATCCACAAATATATTCCTACAGTATATTCAGGCATTCCTGTAATCTGATCCATCCACATGATCCATCCACAGGAAAACCCTTCTTTTTCCGCTTCGACTTTTGCTTGTTTCTACTCCAATGCCAAGGTGACTTTTTTTTTCTTAGCTGTTTGCTACATGTGTGGCACTTAACATGTGTTCATGTATAAGAGATAAACTTCTTAGTCATAACTGGACAGATAAAAAAGGCTACTTCATAAATTGCAATTCAGTGAAGAGAAACAGTGGATAACTGTACTCCGTTTACAGAAATAAATAGTTCATAATGTCCCAAACAACAGATATCTGCATTCAGCACCTACATATATGCTGTATACAGCAACCACTCTATTGGGTTGGGGGGCAGGTGGAAGGGGGTTGTGACTCAGGGAGCCCTCGATCTCAATGGGATTTAGGTCAAAAGCTCATTCAACACGGCTGAAATAAAAAGCCTGAAGGCCAACAATGAGAAAAAAAGGGCTGTACAAAAAAAGACTCGAGCGTCTAGTCTCTGCACTAAGCCAGCTGAAACTGCTGGAAGTAAAACCAGCACCCACGCTGGGGCAACGTGAATTAGTTTTTGTCGGCTTCAGAAGGATACAGAGCTGACAACAAGACACAAACCTTTCCCTAGGTTTTTCAGAAGGAAAAAAAAAAGTCATTTCAGCTGAACATCTTTATTAGTCTCTGCTTTGCCATCATGATTACTCATATTACCTAGGGTGAAAAACAGAGCTTATACGAGAGAACTGAGTGCGGGGGGGAAATATCACACAGTTTAACTTTCAGTGTGAACAGACCAACTTTGACTCAGAAGAAACAAAGATGCTTTTGAATCTTAGGGTTTTTTTCTTCAATTTTAAGTTCAACTGCTTAGATTCCAGCTTCCTACCAGCTCCGACATTCTCAGCTTCTCCTTACACTCCCCCTTTAGCGTTCAACCCCCCGAGAGCCACTCTTGGAGGCTCCTGAGGGATTCGGATCCAACGGGAACACTGGAAAATGCAGCTGGGTGATGGAGCCGGAGGTGCCTCCCGCTCGCGTAGGACAGTCCCTCAGCAGGACTGCTCCGCGCTGGGGTTTCTGCAGCCTGTGCGAATCCCCCAGCGCCAGCCTGGTCACACTGGTGCTGGGCACCCACGCTTTTCCAAAGGGATTAATGCTGGGAAGCACGGCTGGATGCAAAGCTACCTCTGACAGCACTGGCAAAGAGAACGTACCACACACACAGATCCACGTTTCATGAAAGAAACCGAAGAAGCAGCAGCCTTGCAGGATTTAACACCAACAAAAAGCTTTTATGTCTCCCCTGTTTTACGTAACAAAGTTTCCAGAAGTTGAGGGCAGAGATGGGAATGCAGTTATCTCCCAGAGGGATTTTTTCCCCTGTGCAGCGCAGATAGCATCTAGCAAAGGCGAAGAAGAGCGAGTGCTTCATGCCCTACAAAGGTCTCGCAATTGCACTGACGGGAAAGTTAGTCAGCCACAACACATATGCCCAGGCCTAACCCTCACGCCCTGGGAACTGCAGGCGCAGGGACCTCTCCCCGAGGAAAGGCCTGCGCTTCGTACCGGGCTTAAAGGGTGACAAACCCTGAAGGAAGGAGCGCGCGGGGCTCTTGGCCGGGCGCGGGGCTCTCGCTCGCCGCCCGCGCGGGGCTCGTCCCGGCGGGCAGCGGAGGTGGCCGCCGCTCGGCGCTCACCTTGGGCAGCTCGCGGAGCTGGTTGGCGTCCAGCAGCAGCTCCTCGAGGCTGCGGCTGTAGCGGTAGATCTCCTCGGGCACGGCGGCGAGCGAGCAGTGCCGCTTGTCGATGGCCTCCACATGGCGGTTGCACCGCCAGAGCGGGATGCAGTGGAACATCGCAGCGCGCCGCTCCGCCTCGCA
>JAUBOD010000078.1:1103566-1121434 GCA_032353885.1 Nothura maculosa
TACTGTAGAGGAAAATATATATTCTGAATAATAAAATATATTTTTAGAAAAATATAATCTATCTCTGTAAAAAGAATAACAAAAGTTTCTTCTTAGAGATAAATTATGAAAATTTAAGAAATCAGATCCAGCATAAAGGAGTTTTAAATAGAATTTATTTGGAATGCCCAATAAAAAGCATGACATAAGCAGTGGCAGTCAGTAACATATTTTTGCCACCTCTAAATTATTTTGGTCACAGCGACAATGGGACTTAAAAGCAGAAGTCTGAATTGGGTGAGATACTAGATATTATGTAGCAGTCAGAAGAGCAGAACTGTCTTTAGATTTAAATACTTTTCTGAGCAGAAATGATGCTGAATACCAAAAGGTAAATTAAAAACTTAAGGAGATAAATGTAGGCAATAAAGAACAGCTCAATTTGCTTGTTTTTTAGGAAAAAAACATAAAAAAAAAAAAAACAGAAAAAGCAGCCAACTTTCAAATATAAGAAAAACTGAAAAATAACTAACTGTAATGTTGACAATAGAATGGCAGAGCTTGCATGTCCAGGTCACAGCATTGATTAACCAGCTGTCCGGTTCTGTAAAACCTGTGCTACGATTGTCACAAGTGATTGTTTTCAAAAGAATTGAGGTCATGGAAATAGTTGGCAAAGAGGCCTACTCTGGGAGATCGCGGAATTTGTGTAGGCACCTAGGAAGTTCTCTGGGGCGAGAGAAAGAGGGAACGGCAAGCCAAATGGGCAGGGGGGCTGAAGTGTGACCCCGGCATGCTTCTAACGAGCCCCAAAAGGCAGCTGGCAAAAAAATCCTCTGTCTGCACCCTGTTTGTGAGAGAAGAGTCTCTTTAGGTACCAGTGTGCACAGTTAAGACTGTTTTCTGTTTGAAGAAAGCACTGAAACTCATTTGATTATCTGCAGATCTGCGTCGATTACGAACACTCAGCAATGCCTGTAGTGGAGAAGCATCTCATGACCCTGGTGCACACAAAGCTGACAGGCAGTCTTCTTTCAGATCATATCAGCAGTGCAACAGACATCTAGAGTCTTTCCTCTTGTTCTTCACATGCAAAGACCACTAAGTGTCTATCGGCTAAGTGGCCACTAAGTGGCTATTCTCAGTTTTCAGTATGGAATATTCTGTTTATCCACTCAGTTTGCAAATGCCAATCTGGAGCCTGCAAACTTTATTTTTTTACCTTTTGTTAACTTATATAGTCAATTCTTAGCATTTCATCCAGACACTCCACAGACACACAGGCTAACAGGGGGGGCAGACTAGGGTGAAAGTCAAACCCAGCCGCTTCCTAGCACGGGCTCGTTGCAGCCACGTAGTTGGCAAGAGCAAGCTTGTAATTTTGCTGCCTACACATCCCTGTAGTGCCGTGCCGCGCAGACCGGCAGGCTCCCTTGCTAGGGGCTCTGCCAGCTTCTTCACTCAGCGTTGGCTGTTTGTGTCGCTCCAAGACAAGCAGGGCCGTGGGATGGAGGAAACCGCTGGCCAGGCTGGGTGTCCTGGGCTGCCCCCGCAACCAGGTGTGTGCTGGAGTCCTGCTGTCCCCAGGGACCTCGGCCTGTGGCAGGAATACATGCCAACAGCGTGGGCACAAGGCAGGACAGGACGCAGAATCACAGAATGTTCAAGGTTGGAAGAGACCTCCAGGGATCATCTAGTCCAACCTTCCTGCTCAAGCAAGAACACCCAGAGCATGTGGCACAGGGTGGCATCCAGGTGGGTTTGGAAGATCTCCAGAGAAGGAGACTTCACAGCCTCCCTGGGCAGCCTGTTCCAGGGCTCTGTCACCCTCACAGTCAAGTTCTTCCTCACATGCAGATGGAACTGCCAGTGTTTCAACTTATACCCATGGCCCCTTATCCTGCCACCGGCCACCACTGAGAAGAGTTTGGCCCAAAACTCTTGCTGGCTGGGAAGGCAGCACTGGCCTCTCCACAGGAGGACATCTCCTTTACAACACTACCAAACTATAGCACAGTAAATTAAACGAGCAAACTGCAAAGGGAAAGGATAGTTGGTGACTTGCCTTAGATTAGACAGTAATCAATCACATGCCTAAGGAAGGAGAAAACCAAAATCCTTTTGTTCAAATTCACTAGCAATTCCAGCAAGTTTTAGGAAATTCTGGTACTTTTGAGCAAACAGATTTGAATTCTCTTCAGCTTAAAATCACATTCATTTTAGTGGTCTTCCCCATTCTAGACCTTCACATAAGCAAATGTTTAGGTTTAGGCCTAGAGCAAATGTGGGGCTCACTTTTGTACTCTCCCTGTGTAGGAATGCTGAGTGAATAGAAACGTGGCTGCAATGTGGCTCCCGTCACACATCCTGAATCTGCCCTGCAACTTCCTCACAATATTTTACGTTTCCAAAGCAGCCAGGCTCATCCTGTGGCCAAATGCTCCCCACAGGGAGTACAA
The DNA here is from genome assembly GCA_032353885.1 of Nothura maculosa. Lineage (NCBI taxonomy): Eukaryota > Metazoa > Chordata > Aves > Tinamiformes > Tinamidae > Nothura > Nothura maculosa. Next base: position 1,106,005 of record JAUBOD010000078.1, read on the forward strand.
ATGATTCCTGAGCAACCTCTGAGGTGAAATCCACATTCAGGATATGCCTGTTGGGCCTGACACAGATTTGGGCTGATAACATAGTTTTGTGTCATTCTTTACGTCTTGCTCCATGTTCTTCTCCTACAGGATTCCTGTGAGATAAAAACACTTCTGGGAAGCTCCTCACCAAAGTCTGAAGTAATCTCAGTCTGAAAGCAAGAAAGAGGGAAAAGGGGAAGGAGATAACAGCTGTAAATTATGCTGGAAATAACAGTATTTTGCACTTTCTCTTTTCTGAAGAAATATAAACATGCAATATTCAATACTTAAAAGCAGCATTTTGTTTCTCTGCCTGCTTCCCCTCTAATCTGCCACCACTAAAATACCTGCTGACTGAAAATAAAACCTCCTCACATTTCAAAACCTCCCTAGGAAGCAGAAGGGCACCTTTTCTCTTCCATCATCACAAGTGATGGGAAGAGCTGATAATCACTTCAACTGGCTTACCCAGCACTTCCTTTTGTAAGATCTAGTTTCTACTTGCTTACAGCTTTGCCAGACTCTTAGCTGTTGGGATACTGTTTAGTTTAAGCTTATGCATCTGATTCAAGTTCAGGTATTTTAAAGAAAGCTTCAGCTAAAATTTCATTTTTAGTTGTTTCTGACAGAAAGGTCACAGGAAAACACATTGTGCTACACATTAAAAAGTGTAGCATAATTTTGCTGCCATGACGTATTTCTTTGAGAAAAAAAAGGTCTTTCTAACAGAATGGGTCACTTAACAGAAAGATTAGGCTCCTGTAACAAACGTGCCTTTTGCCGCCGCGGTGATGAAATTTGTCCAAGGTTTCTCTGTGGAAAGAAAAAGAAAACATCAGTTTGCATGCATTGAGCAGCTTGTGCACCTAAGAAACCAAGAGCTGAGCATCTGAAAATCTCCCACGAACTCAGCCACCTGCCCCTCATGCCACTGGGGCTGCCCGCATGTCCCTGCGTTGCTGAGCAGTCAGGCCCACAGGCCTCGCCGACCTGCAGGCCCAGAGCAGCGAGGACTCGCTGAAGAGAGATACTTGTTCATCCGCCAGCTGCCGTAGCATGAAATTTCTCCTAAATCTGTTGTAACACAGTGCGATTTTAATCTATACAGGGAATAAAGGCATTTGACTTGTAGCCTGGTATGGCTGCACAATGATCTGTGGCACAGAGCACAGAGCAGGGGAGAATCACAGCACACACCCCCGGTCTCATTCCTTGTAATAGGATCTTAGCCAAGAAAAAGAAAAATCATAGGAGTTGCATGTTTTGAGACATATTTTTTGCCCATGCATGTCCTTGCTTTGAGGTCCTTGCCACCATTCAAGAGGAAAATTCTGGTTACACCATGGGCTTTAAAGGCCTATATACTTACCTAATGATCTGTGCAGTAGTTCTGTTACCTCCATCTGTCTTTGCCTACCCTTGTTTGTCTTCACAGAATCACAGAATGCTTAAGGTTGGAAGGGACCTCAGAGGTCATCTAGTCCAACCTCCTGCACACGCAGGGTCACCCAGAGCACATGGCTCAGGGCTGCATCCAGGCGGGTTTGAAGATCTCCAAAGAAGGAGACTCCACAACCTCTCTGGGCAGCCTCTTCCAGGGCTCTGTCACTCTCACAGTAAAGAAATGTTTCCTTAAGTTCCTGTGGAACTTTTGCTGCCTCCGCTTGTGGCCATTTCCTCTAGTATCCATCTTACTTATCTTACTAGTATCCATCAGAAAAGTTGGCCCTGGCTCATTCCTAGAAGGGATCTAACATCAACTATTTCGTGAGCAGATAGAGGTATTTGTAGGCAGCCTGAGTGCAAGCTGCTTAAAAGGAAAATGTTCACACGGGGATAGGGTTTCCAAGCCTACGCAAATGTAAATGCAAATGTATCTGTAAATGGAAGTAGATCAATTATTGATTTTCTTTTGAGCTGCATCTGGGTTCTTATACTGAGGAAAAAAGTGCTCTGTGTTCACTGTAAATCTAGTGTTAGCCGCTTTAAAACCTTTAATCTCTTTCCAGCATGCCAAATCAAATCTCCAATTTTGCAACTGCTGAAAGCAGCGTCCCACATTTTCCAGAGAAATATTGAAAAGTCACAGGAAGAAAGAGTATGTAGAGCCCCCCACATCATAATCAGCTTTAATTTTTGACTTTGAGAGGAATAACTTCTAGTTTGTCCAATTGCTGCTCTTACATCCCAGGTGTCAGTCTCCTGCTCAGTTTCTTCTTCCCTTGTCTTCAGCACCACTGTCAGCATTGCTCAAAATGCCCTTTCAAAAACAGAAAAAGTGTGCTAAATTTGCTCATTTAACGGGGCAATATATGAGCATTCTGAATGCTGTCACTATTTCTGCCACAATTTAGAGAGAACAGTTTCCAAAAGCCAGTGTTTTAGACAAAGCTGCAGTGCTGTTAGTCTCAGCAAATCTCAGTTTCAGGAGCAGGGCCATGATACTTCCTTGGCTCCCCTGAGGCTGGTTAGTGCACATCAGAGGCAGGCTGGAGATGGCCATGGTGTTCAGTTGCAGCTAATGAGAGCACTTGGATTCTGCACAGGGTCCTCAGTGACCAGCAAGCTCCATGGAGGCCCCACTCCTTAGGGAGGTCCTTCTGAAGTTGCTGCTCGTTATTCTGTGTCCACAGAACATCCGCTCCTGCCACTCAGCTAGCTTCACTGTAATGGAAACATCAATGTGTCCTTGGGGTTAAGGCAACGAGTATGGCAGGAATCACGTCACCCAGAGCTATTGGGCCTGTTTTCTCTTTATTCCTCATATTTTCTAGTCTTGCAACCCTTCCTCCCCAGTTACAGGCCCTTTATTGCAAGCACTAGAGTGCAGTCATGAAAAGCCACTTGGTAGACTAAGGTCTGACACAGTTAAAAAATAAAACGGAAGGAGAAAAGAGTAACTTGCACAACTTCTATCTATTGTCCTAGGCCACGGGCATTTAATTTATGTCTGGAATCACTACACAAGTTATCTTTACTGAATGTTAAATTAATTTTAGAGTCTGGAAGCTAGCATAGTGATTGATCTGGGAACAGATCCTAGGATTTTGAGTCCTGTGCAGTGCACCTGGGTTTCCGCCCATGTGCGATGCTCCCACAGTAAACAGCACACATACAGGGTGTATGAGTTTCCATGAGGATTCACCAGTACTGCAGAGACAGCAATTCAACAGGCTTTTATTTTGTATCTCTTTTTCTGAAGCAGTCATCAAACCATTAGGAAGAGACATTACCAAGTAGAAAAGTAAATGGACACCTGGACTCAGTCACATTAGGAAACTTCAGCGGTTACAGCAACTGATTCTTACTGGGGATTACCTGAGATGTACATTCTCATTCCTACCGTGCTGGTACATGAAGCATATATCTCTAGCACAGCTATGTTTATTTATACTAGAAGAAGAGTTTCCTTTATAAGGGAGAAAAATCTAGCCTTAATTTTCTGCTCAATTTGTCCTCTGGCAAAACTTACTTTCACCCATTTCAAACAAGTATCTTCAGTGTTTACATAGCACAGCTTCCCCATTGTTGGAAGGACAGGAGGCTTAACAGTGAGCTAAATTAGAGATATTAAACATTAGAAAACTAAGAGATTTTTTCTTTTTAATCCTGAAACTTAAGATTTAGCGAAGAAATGTTTTTAATGAATGTGTTCATCCCATTTTGTGGACAAACACGAAACTCAAGAGCAGTGGCTCATATGCCTTTGCCAACTTTTTTCCCATGTTGGATCGTTGCTGGAGTGCCTGACAAGTGATGCCTCCTTAATAACCGGAAGACAGGAATGTTTGGCAAAGAGGATGGCTCTGCTGAGCTGTAAAGGCAGGAAAGAGAAACAGCAGTTTAGATGAGTGGTTTAGCTGCAGGGTAAGCGCAGGCTGAGAAGCAGCCTGCGTGATACTGTAGACACGAGAGCCTGCAGGAAAGGAGAGGTGGGTGTCGATGTCTCGCAACCTGCAGGAGAAGCTGCTTCCTGCTGGCAGAGAGACACCCTCGCTCCAGGTGAGCGCAGCAGGATCATCCCCGAGAGGAGCATGGTGTGAGTACCCCTCGCTGGTAGATGCTGTGGTGGGATAAGAGCAAGGCCGTCTGCAGCTGCTGTGCCTGTGGCTCCTGCCTGTCAGCAGCGGAAGTTCCTGCAAGCAGAGGGATGTGTCTTTGGGAATCAGCGCAGTAGTAACTCAGAAAATCAAACCGCATTCGGAATCCACAGTAAAAGCTGTAATAAACTCCAGTGAATGTAGCACTATGGGAAGAAAGAAATGGCATGAGCTTCTGTGTGTTTAGGGGTGGCAGAGCTCTGAGGAGCAAGCTTGCACATAAACAGCAGCTCAGTAGTAAAAACAGCAGTGAGAAAGAGAAAGGAGCAGACTGAATATGTTATGCATAGAGTAGGAGCTAATAACCTTGAGAGGTGGAACTGATTCTATTGTTTTATGTGTGGTAAGCTTGGAGTTTGGTAATATACCATACGCAGAATATTTTTATGTAATGCTCTGCAAAGTGGCAAAGAAATCTGAAATCTGTGTTTCCAGCTGATCAACCTCTGTAGACCTTTGAAAATGAGGACATCCAGTGGCTGAATGTTATAATGGTGGCTTTCCTAAAGGATTAACTTTTGCAGCAGAAACAGAACATCACCATTTATGATAAATTTCTGCACTTCCACAGAGACCTGAAGCAGGCTGCGTGTGGAATAAATGGCTTTTACACAGCCCTTTGCTCTGGGCTGATTTCCACCTGATAAACGGCTCACAGTTCTAACACTGCGTGAGGCAGTCTCACTAAGTCTTATCCTGTCAAGAATATTACTGCATCCTTCCTTCTCTGCTTCCCCATGATCATATTCTCATGCTCTTGTTTATATTAAACATATATACGTATATTTCTAGTTTGTCTTATAATATTCTTATTAGGAAATCCTTAGTACCAAAGCAACAGGGCTAGTACCTGAGCACTCCCCCTGGAACCGATAAGTGCACATCATGTTCCACACCCCTCAAAACACTTAATACTCAAAAAACACTAGCTTTGGATGGACAGGTTTGAGTCTCTACACCTCATTCCTACTATGCTATATTTATAAACCCAACTGTAGCAATTTAGCACATTTCCAAACGCACACCATAGGAGAGAAGGCAAACATGAATGGATCGAATCCTATTTCCCATTAGTACCTTTCCGAGTGGACTGCACAGTATAGGTCAGTTGTCACACTCTGTGGTTGTATCAGCTCCACCTTCTCCCACTGCTCTTCCTCATCTCCTCCCACCAAGGGAGGCTGGCCGCGGTTACACGATTAGGACACGCCAGACAAACTTTGGGACTCACTCTGCCTGTGGAATTTCCTTGCAGTTTAAGCCGAAATCTGGGTTGCTGCAGCCTTGCCCTCTTCTCTACAGCCTGAGTCCCTGCCCCCTTTCCTGTGCTAGTGCTAATGCTCATGCAGCCACAAACAACATAGCCACTTCAGGCGAAATAGCTCAACTGAAAATCCACCCAGCAATTATTTACAGTCGTGAGCTGGATCAGTTCAGTTTCCAGTTCAACTTCCTTGCCACGAGGCAATGCCACCTTAAAACACAGGGCAATGTGAGACCCCCAATGCTCCACTTCAAGTCCATTCTTATTGGAATATAAACATAAGACAAATGCCAGTAGCAATGACATCTGAGTGCCATTTAGCTTGCCTTTATGACCAAGTACAATCTCTTCAAATTCTCCCAGAAACTAAGAAGAATTTGTGTTGGCACTTGTGATGTGACAGACTTCCCCATGTACTCAGTCCTGAAAATCAACCTTTGCAGTAGCAGTCAAGACTGCTCTGAAGTACCTGGCAACTATGAAGGATTATAGGTGGATCTCACTATAGGCTACGGAGATTTCTTGACTGCTATTTCCATATTGGCCGATAGTGAGCAGTGTTCCCCAGGTCCAACCAAGGGCTGCTAAGATAGTTATGTCCAGGGACTGAAGCATCTCTCTTGTGAGAAAAGTCTGAGAGAAATAGACCTGCTCAGCCTGGAGAAAATAAGACCAAAGCAGGGATCTTATTAATGTGTGTAAGTATCTGAAGTGAGGGCTTAAAGAGGATGAGCCCAGACTCTTCTCAGTGGTGGCCAGTGATAAGACAAAAGGAGATTGGTACAACTGAAGCACAGGCAGTTCTGCCTGAACATGAGGAAAAACTTCTTGACTATGTGGGTGACAGGGCACTAGAACAGGTTGCCCAGGCAGAATGTGGAGTCACGTTCCAAAACCTTCAGGATACAAGACCATGTGACATGCTCTAGGTGGTCCCCTGCTTGTGCAGGTGCAGTTCACCTAATGATCTTCAGAGCTCTCTTCCAAGCTCAACCATTTTGAGATTTATTTAAATATCTGCTAAAATCCTCTATTTCCATTTTTTCTTGATACTTTGTTCCCTCAAAGTAGTATCTGTTTTATAAAGCTGTGGATTTTTAAGACTCCAAGGCTAAAGCTTCAGTTTAATTCAGTAGATAGTTAATTAAGTTAGGCTTAAGCAACTGTTTCACAAATCTAATACAATGCCCTGGCGGCAGCAAAGGAAATTGTAGTCCCAAAGCTCGCCAGCACACAGAGACTTTCTTTTGCTTTGCCAGTTCTCCTACAGTGCAGATTGGAATATGGCTCAGAAGTTTCACATCATTTTTGGCCATCTTAAACCCTTCTTTAGCCTAAACCTCTAGTTGCAGGTTGTTGCTGGAAATAAAATGGTCTTTCCAATCTCCCATTCCCACAACCTTCTTGTATATTTGTTGCAGAAACAAGGTAAGATCTACTTGCTGATCCAGTAAGCAACCAAACCAGTATGAAAAATACAAACAGGACATTTTTTTTAATTCATCAGCTTTGAAAGATGAATCAACATAACCTATACTACCTGGGCACCTGATCTAATGCAAAAAAGAGGTGAAAGTGTTTGGTCAGCAGTTTAGGTGACTGTTTTTACCAAACTGACTCACTGCTAAATCAGAGAAACATTAAACCTGGGGCAGTTAGTGTGGAAGCAAAGAATATTTGACAGAAATTCTGGATATTTTCCCTATTACTACTGCTGTTCTCTGCCTCTCTAACTTCTAGACCCTTAGAGTCAAACACAGCTATTCCTCTAGTTGATGTGATTTTACTCCTCGGCAAAAGTTACATTGTTTTGGGGAAAGATGTTTAAAATAAATAGCATCCTAAGCAAACTTGAGTCAAAGTTCCCAGTCAAACTGATCACCTGACTTCCTGTTTTGTTTCTCTGCAAATGTGATTTTAATTACATAAACTTCTTAGGGAAGCTCATGAAAAGTAGCTAAATTACAGACAGAAGGCAGGAAGAGGAGAGAGAGAAAGCAGCTTAAAGCTCTGAGCAGTATTGCAGCTGATGCCAAAATGTCAGACACTGCCAAATGTCTTAATACCGTCAATATCAGGAGTTTCACAGCTCTTTTCTTTGCTATGGTGGCATTGTGATAGTGATTGTGAAGTTTTTGACATAGAGCCCCTGACAGGCAACAAGAACTTTATCCTGAAATTACAGAGAGCTTTCCCATTAACATAATCTTGTGGCTAGATTGTTCTATCTTTATACAATCTGCATTTGATTGAATTCATTACGAATACAGCCAAGAAACATGTATTTATTTCTCAGAAGGCTGATTAAGATTACATGCTGGCAAATTATATACTGATAGATTATAGGGTGACAAAGGATTTGTCCTTCCATTCATTACACTAATCTATCAAAGACAGTAACTCTACTGTACACAGCCTGAAAATGACTAAACAACCACATTAGTTCCTTCTCATGTGTTTAATTGGCTTTCAAATGCCTCCTTCCAACTGCAAGGCACAAGGGGTGAAAATTTTCTCCATTTATGAGAGGTGTTAAAGAGAGGGAAAAGGTTTATTCCATAAAAGTTTATTCCATAACTACTGTAAGTAAAAAACAACAGATACATATTTCCATATTCCCTGTACAAGAAGGAATGTAAAGTCAAACTCATGTTTCTGTTCTGGAGATAGACAAATGCGCCTCCGTCCCATCTCTCTAAGTCATTTTTCTTTCCAATCATAAAAATGAAAACAGTGAGTATGCTGTGTTTTCAAATCAATTACAAAAGCTTTACCCAATGCCTTGCAATTTGGAAGTCCCATTAAATCCAACTATTTTTCCTATATTTAAAAATAATAATTTGCATTATGGAGTTTTGTTTCTCCTAAACAGAGTGTCAATATTGCAACCGAGCAAGTAATGCGGTAGTCTAAATGGATACTGCCATTCCTATACTTCTGAACATCCAGTTTTATAAGAATGAATTCCAAATACTGAATATTATCACAAATGTAAATGGTTTGACTACACAGTTACTAACCATGACTGTGTATGGAAGCAGTGTCCATAGCCAATCTATACAATTGTCAGGGTTACTTGTCCAGTAATATTCAGCCTGCCTAGCCACACAAACTGCACAGACATTTGGAAGGACATAGCATCTTGGCACGATATTCAGAAAACAGATTTTGAAGGGACTATCCTACAAATGGAAAATTATTTTTTACTGGGTTCAATCCTACATGTCCTCCACCATTAGTCCACTGCAATGTTCAGGAAGGAGTCAACATCTTCCCTCAGATTTATCCTCCAGTCAAAATCTGGTGGATTTAAGTGGAAAACTCCTTTAGACATTCTTATAAAGCAACCATTACTGCATCAGTGCCCTGGGAATATCATATTGTTCTAACTTTTTGGTTTTTTTTGTTTCTAAATACTTATTTTGCATCATCTTAGGCAAACAAGAGATTTTTAAATGGTATTTTCTAATGAAAGCCAGTAAAAAGATGAGAGTCGATATTGCTCCCCATGTAGAGAAGCAGAAAGCCTTCTAGTCTGAACACAAATGTGCTTTGAAAGCAGTGTCGCTCCTCTCAGCTTTTTGTGTGTGCTCTCACAGAGAGAGAGCGGCGTGTCAGGACGCCGCTTTCAGCAAGGCACCAGCTCAACCCAAATGAAACCTGCAGGTTTCCCATCCGCCGCAAATCACGGGGCTGTGCAACAGGACCCAGTATCACAGGGGGACATGCTCTACATAACCCAGATCAAGAGAAAAACAATGATGGTGGTCCCAGGAGGCATTCAAGGAAGTCTTCCATTTGGTAGATCTGCCTCTTATTTAACAGGTACAAGCGACACAGAAGAGACCTGCGTGACAGCTGACTAATCATGTCAGTGCAGATGTCTGGTCCTGGAGACTGCTACACGCATGGAAAGGAGCACACTGAGGCCACCAAGCCTCCAGACAACCGCCCCGCGAGTGTCTGATGTGGAGACCAGCGCAGCTACCACTGCTCCAAAGCAGCTTTTCTCCACTAGATAAAATAGCACAGAAAGGGAAAAGAAAAAGATTTTTAAAAAGATCTTTTTTTTTCCCAGAGGCCCCAAAGAGACACCACAGCACAGGTTACATAAGCCCATGTAGCAGTATGTTTATCTGCTCACTTCGAAACAGGCCCAGCCCCCTGGCTGCATGAGGCTGCACAGGGAGCAGAGGATGAGCAAAACCTGCACGTTCTGGGCCCACACAAGGGGGCAGCAGCCATGGGGCCTCCTCAGGAGCCATGGATGGAGCCCGAGCGGCTGCTGTGGGGCTCTGCTCCTCTGCTGTGCGGCAAGGGCTGTGAGGGAGGCCCAGTGCCCCTCCTACCACCCTGACACCTCAGCTTCACAACCCCGCTTAGTTGCCCTATTTCTGACCACATTGGGTTTTGTGGCTCCAACTCCTGCATGATTCTGTCCACTCTTCAGTCTCCTCAAGCAGGCTTCAGAGAAGTCCCATTTTTAAACATACACACCCTGGTTGGATTTTCTAAACCTGAATTTTTGAGCTCTACAGCTGCTTTCAGGAACATAAGCACCTATTTCGCACTTAACGACAAATCGGCAAGCTGAAGCGTGAAGAAAACTAATTTAGCACACTGCAAAGTAGGAGAAAATACATCTTGATTCTTGAGCAAGTCAACAGTATCCTGATTATTTTGGGATGCATTATGCAACAAGCAGCTGAGTCTCTGAACTAGCCAGCTTTAATTTCCTGTGTTAGCATTCAGAAAAGAAAATGCCATCAGAAATTCAGTTAAAAATATCCAAGTTGGGATATTTCATTGGGATATTTCAACATAGGGACAAAGGTGACAATCCTGAAAATGAACAAAAAGAAAGCCATGTGTATGCAGCAGGAAAGAGGTAGAATATACACTAGAACATCTTGCAAAGATTTTTCTTCGTGTGGCATTGCCTGGCCAGCTCCAACAGGAGCTGCAGGAAGATGGATGGTGGTAGAAGGAAGCAGGTACATGGACTGCTAGAACTGGGTTCAACGATGAGGTATCTGTGCAGGGTTATGGACACAGTGGAGGATTTTACTCTTGAGGAGGGGCAGGAAACAGGAACAGGCATTGAAAGGAACAACAGGTAGGACCAAGACCAGGACCAATCAGTATTATAGGAACAGTTGGCAACACTAATGGTTATATTAACATTCTAGATCATTAATCAAAAGAAAAACAAGGGAGTTTTATTTTAAAACTCATAGTTGGAGATTAGCCATTATTAAGGTTGTTCATGCTTGCAGTTGGGCATCTATCTTGAGAAAACACCTATAACTGCATGCAGGCACGTTCTCAAAGAAGTCATTTTAGAGGAAATCTTCTGGGCCATGATTCTCATAATGGTCCAGGGGAGTTAGAGTCAAACTTTACTAAATTTCTGGAGGAAATTCTTGAAGTGCTCAGACAGGATACAAACTGTTAGGCCTTGCTCATCCACTAAAACATCCACTTTAAGCTTGTGAACTCTACATAACCTGTACATAACATTCAGTCCCAGACATAGGGCAGCCATCGGGACGGAAGGGTGAATGGAGACAGGAAGGGCACTTAGAAGCTGTGTTTAAAAAAGCACAGGCGATTGGATGCTTGGAATCAGCTCAACTACTCACCATCCTCAGGACTGCACTCAGATGGGTGTAACAGCTATCTCTTTGCTGTCATAATTCTCACCAACTTCTATTGTCTGACAACCACAGTGTAACAACTTTATTAAAGCCAAATTGCCTTTAACCTTAACTTTTTTGTTGTTGTTTTTGTTGCTGTTGTTTTTTTCCTAAGAGTGAGGAACTCAGCTGCAGGGAAGGAAAAGGCAGTCGGCATGTTGTCTCCCACTCATTAAGAGCTTCACCTTCACCCCTACAGTCATGCACAAGAAGATTAAATGTGGTGGCAGTCTGGGACTATGAGTGACAAATGTGAGACAACCCCAAGGAAGGTATTCTCTCCTGTGGAAAAAGTAGCTCAGCAGGGAAGTATTGCCCTTTGAGAATTAAGCTAATTTATTTCCATAAGAAAGGCATGTTGTGCTATTATTCGACAGATCATTTGGATAAAGGATGAAACCTCCCTCTTCTGGAGCATGGAAGAAGGTTGGTAGAAAGAATGGTTAAGCACCCCAGTGAGTTTTAGTTACTAAGAACAAAGTACTTCAAACCCTGAATTAGTCAGAGCAACACAAAAAATCTGTTCTGACACATAGCAGATTTTCTCCTAAATCATCAGAATATCTTTTCTGTGCTCTAAGTGCCATAATTTTGAGAAAATTATACCATGTTTTTCAACATTGAATATTAATTTAAATGGAAAATATAGCTCAGTCTTACTCAAACAGCTGAGATGCCTAATGCATTATGCATGAGTTCTACTCAAAACTCACAGTACAGATAATAAAGAACCAGGACATGCTATCATCTTAACGGTTGAAAGTTTTACTAACACTGAATGATTAAATAACTCCATAGTAGATCCAAAAGAGGGTTTAATGAGGAAACTCTTGTTTTCCTTGAGGTTCTGCAGGTGTCTTGACATTTCCAGTATCCGTTTATTATAAAAATATTTGAATTCCAAATAGACAATGGAGAAAAGGACATTTGGGAAAGCATGTATTGGTCTAGTTCATCAGGCTCAAATAAAGGAGTAGATGGAGAAGTGTGGTACTATTTCCTGACACAGTCCTTGCTTTCTTAGAGTGCTTAATCAGTCATGATTATAAAGTTCACTTGTCAGTGACATATAATGCCCCTTATCAAAGGAAGGAATTTGAAAAGGTATAAGCTTAATGACTGGCCCATGATCAGCATGCAGGTAACAGGAGAATCTTGGGGCACAGGCCTGTTGGTTCCTTTTTATAAGGTCACCGATAAATTCATTTTGCTTTTACGGATCTATACCAAGTATGATTCTTCTCCCTAAATAAGATAGACATTCTGCACTTATGGTCAGAGCCTTTGTTGTTTGCTTCTTAATTGGAGAAATAGGTTATTTACTTAAGCTAGCTTCCCCTTGAGACGTCTCAGACTTCCTGGAAACCTGGAGAAGCTTCTTTCTGCACAAACCCTTTGGGACTTCTATACATTTAATTCCCTCCTTGATTTTCTGAATGTCTAAGCCCATAACTCAGCTGTCAGCCCCACTCTAGCATGATACTAATGCTCTAAAAATTCATACTTGAATGTGCCACTTTAGTGTTTATCTATAGATCAGACAGACTAATTATCTAACTCTCAGACAGAAAGGTCTGAAAGCACTAAAATCACACCAACATAAGTAACTAGGAGAAAAGTACCTTGTAGATAGTTGGCTACAGTGCATCTGTGGGAGAAAAAAGCTGAGCACTCAGCGGGTGTTACGGAGAGCTGTAAGTAGAGAAAGTGCCTTGACTGGCAAGAAAGTCTTCTGAGATTTACAGAACAGTGGTGGGAGAACAAGGACTTAACTTTTTCCCCTTTTGAGAGACCAGCATTTTAAAAAAAATAATAATAATTCTGCTTTTCAGTCAGGTCTTAGCAACTTCAAAACCTCAGCAGTTCAGGAGCTTTTCCCACTTTTGCATGTCAGACTCCTTCCTTCTAAGGAAAACAAAAGGAAGCTCATTTTTTTGTCTCTGCCCAGAGAGCTTTTTTTCCTGCTTTTACAGGCTGTGCCAAATAGTATCTCTTCTTCTGTAGACTCAACAACCCTGTAGAAAAAGCCAAAGATAAGAAGTGCAGAAGTGGCAAGAGAGCTTTCCCTGCCACTTGGATAGCCACATGCAGCTCTGCAGGACAACAACTACAAAAGGTTTTTCCATTGCTCTTCAAGCTCTCTCCCTGAGCAAGTGCCATTTATAGGTCTGTCCTCAGGGATATGAGGATACGTGTCTGTAAACAGCGTACACAAAACACTCTGCTAAAGACTTGCACTGGTACCTCCCACAGTGTTGTTTGGGGCTTTATTGCTGAAGATGACATAGATGGGTAGCCCTAGGTTTGCAGGGTAGGAAAGGGGGGGGGTGAACTTCCTGCCCCCAATTCTTGCTCTGAATAGTTTTCTTTTTAAGAGAGACTAGATTTCTGTGCCTTAAAATGTTTGGTAACTTCCTGAACACTCAATGCACAATTTTTGAAAAAGTGACAGTTTCAATGTATTTTATTCTACAGTCCTGACAAGCATGTCTATTTTAATACTGTTTTTGTCTAGGACCACACAAGAGAGCTGAATGTGTAAGACCATTAGTCCCTGAATTTTAGGATGCTTCCTTTCAGAGAATGGTTTCTGCCAGTCTTTCTTGATCTTTGCATGACCGTCTGCATAACTTGTCTCTTCAGAAATCTTCTGAGGTTGATGCATTCCTTTGATCACTTGGAAATACTTGTTCTTCATGCTTTGTTATTTTGCGTCTCCTATCTCCACAAGTTATGTGATAAAAAACAATTCCATATCTAAAATATGCACAGAATCACACTTCAAAGATTACTACACAAAGGTAAATGTTTTAGAAACAGTTTTCAACACTATTCCAATAGAAATAGAATATTATCTTTAAATGCTAAAGACATTTTGCATTTGTGAGCAAAATAAACTCACCCCTCTAGCAAAGTTAGCCTTCCAAAACTATGTATTTAAGCCACTTCTTTTCCTGTCACTCAAGCTTAATTTTGTTTGCTAGAACTAAAGCAACTGAATTGCAGAATTAGTCCTTCCATTACTTCAGCTGAGAAAAATCCATTCCTTGCTTATCCTTATCTGACCTGAGAAAGCTTCGTGTGCAGCCCTGTCTTGGGTCTCATCTTTTCTTGAAGCAAGTTTTTTTTTTTGCCATTTGTCATCAAAAGCCAACAAGGCAAAAAGATACCTCACATTATCACACTATTTCCTAAAATATCTAGATGCTCATTTACTGGTAGCTTGAGGAAACATTTAGCTCCCTAGTTGGCCCAGTATTGTAGCTATAGATGACTGCTGTCCTCTCTCACCATAAGAGGTCACCTGTACAATATTGCTTTGTTCCGTGCTGTTTTGGGTGCTATGTTGCCTTTTTTTGAAGGCTGCAAAACCAACTCATAATCCAGGGCCAGCAATTTGAGCCAATTAGGAAAGGTCCATCCAAGAATCAGTGTACACGGTCAGAGGAAAGGCCAGGCAAGACATTCTTCATAGTTGTCAGAGGTCTCCAGTGACATATTCAGAGATCTCTCAGACTCCAATATTCTGTACACAGGATGCAACTATTATTTGGAGATTATATCACTCAGCTTCCTCAAGCCTTCATTTACCTTTCAGTCTCCAAGAGCACACTCCACAGCAGCTTGAGTACTAGAACAGCTGCTTTCTCTATCTCATTTGCAGACCTAAATGACAGATACTACACCATCCTTACTAGCCTTACTAGTTTGGATCACAGACAGAAAAAGCTCCATCTGAAGTTTCTACATCATCATGCCTGTTATCTCACTTTTTAAGATAACTATAATCCACAAGGAAATCTGTCCCCATGCTCCCCTTCCCCAAATAAACCAAAACACGGTAGCATAAATGTTAGCTTCCCAAAATTCCTCATAACACTGAGTGTTTGCACAAGCTGTTATGTATGAATGACTAAGTCTGGCTGTTAAGAGCCAGATTCTATAAGCAGTATTATTAGAGTTCACATTTAAATCCACAGGACATGGAAGAGATTTATGGATGTCTTGAGTAGGAGATCTCTGGAAGACCTCTCATATGATGAGAGACTGAGTGTTCAGCTTGGAGAAGAGAAGGCTGAGAGGGGAATCTTATTAACATGTGCAAGTACATGAAGGGCAAATGTAGGGAAGAAGGGGCTAAGCTTTTCTCAGTGGTGGCCAGTGATAGGACAAGGGGTAATGGGTGTAAGCTGAAACACAGGAGGTTCCACCTACAGCTGAGGGGGAACTTCTTTCCTGTGAGGGTGACAGAGCCCTGGAACAGGCTGCCAGGGGAGGTTGTGGAGTCTCCTTCTCTGGAGGTCTTCAAAACCTGCCTGGATGCCGCCCTGTGCCACCTGCTCTAGGTG
>JAUBOD010000078.1:1167745-1179494 GCA_032353885.1 Nothura maculosa
CAGACTATCCCAGGGCCACTTAGTTCCCAGTGGTTCATGCTCAGTATAATGTGCAAATACAAAGTTATTGGATTGCTAGCAAGTTTGCTCATGTGAAACAAGGCCAAGACAGCATGACTGGATAGAAATTACAGGGACCTTTCACATTATAGAAGTGCACATGGTACGTGACTCCTATTGTAGCCTATGAAGAAGGACGTGCTCCTGGGTGTTTTTGCAGAGAATTCAGGATTAATGTAAAAAATATTGAAGAGTTTCCAATTTCAAATCATATTAGAAACTCTGTTTTCAAACTTGAATAAAATTCACCCTAAACTATTACATGATATTTGAAGCTTTTCACTCTTTCAGCCATTATTTTAATTAGGTTTCAAATTGCTAGTGACTGAGCAACTTGAGAACTTCTCATTTCCTCCTCTGTGAAACAGATTAGCAGTGTCAGGCAGTAAAGAGCAGGGGACTCTGTGCTCACAGGAGCAACCAGAGGAGCCTCTTGGCCTCCAAGGCAGCTCCAGGGCCAAGGGGACCTTGGGATGCTGAAGACCTGGGAAACTCTCTGGTGCTGCCACTCTGTCTATCTTGAGGTAGACCTCAGGTGCTATCTTGAAGACTCTGACTTTCTCCCTCCAAAGATCAGGAAGACACTTACTTTCCTGTTAGTTTAACTGCTGGAACTGCCTTTCTCCTTAACCTGTTGTGCAAGCTGTGCTGCCTTTAAGTATTAAACACTTGTTTACATTTGGATTTTCCACTTGAAGCTTTTAGAAATAATTCACAGTGCACAGGATTGAAATAAACCAACTCACTAGTCAGAAGAGAAAACGTGAGTTGCCACACTCACTCATTTTGGGACCTCACACTTGGTAGGAAAGTGGCAAACCTGTGGCAAGGTTGATCTTTCAATTCAAACATGGAAATAAAGTCATTTAGGAAGAAAAGGCACCACCTGGAATATCAGGCAACTTAAAGCTAATAGGTAGTCATTAAAGGTAGTAATCTATTCACATTCCAGAAGGCTGCCCCTTGTACTCCCCTTGAAATAATACATTAACATCAGGATGAAATGTTGACAGGCTGTGCCAGTGTTTCACCTGGCACTGAATTACAAACTATGGATGTTGAATGAATGACCTAGTTATTATCATGGTGAAGTACCATGCCATAGTTCAATCAGGGAGACATCCAGGTGCAAGCAGAATTTCCTCCCGAATAAAGTCCATATCATTCTGTCTGCCTTCATTGATATGCCAGCAAAAAAATCAAAATGAACTCAGAATGGATCTATTCACTTATTTTCGTAAGATTTGCTCCTTTGGAATTTTCCAAAACTATCACATTAGCTCTGCCTACCAACTAATTAAAGATCTGGTTTTGACAGTGCTGCTTATGCAGTGATGTAGCTTACTTATGATAAACATGTTTTATTTGCTATGTATAACTGTAGCGAAGCACACACATATACAGAGAACAAGAAAGAAGAGTGCTTTTATCCATGTATTTCCTTGTATTTTGAAAGGATGAGAGTATTTAGAAGAGACTATATCCCTAATGCAGCCAAGAAAAGATTTCCCTTTGTACCAGGAGACTTTCTGTCTCCTGCTCCCTCTCTCAGGTTTATCTCTATTTTTGATTCTACCACAGAGCTTCTCTGTGGTCTTGGACAAGTCTATGCGCATGTGGGACAAGTTACGAATGCAAAAGAGATGCAAAAACTTGCTTCCTTGACAAACACAGGTGTATGTATTTTGAACAGCTAAGCAATGCTTATTTTACAGTTGGAAAATGAAGTGACAAGGCTGAGGGAAAAATAACATTTCATTGCTAAAATGAAAACAGGGCCAAAAATTCTTATTACACTTACTGTTTTTAACTACATTTAAAAACATAGCTGGCAACACCTTTTGTACAAGAAGGTGTCCAGCAGTTTCTTATAGAAGATCCTTCCTTCAGCAGCACTTTACTGTGGAAAACTTTTATGCAGCTGCAAGTTTTCATCCTTGTTATCTCTAAGAATGCCTATTATTAGAAAACAGTGATGAAAATGTTTATCATTGCTGAGAACAAAACAAAGCATAACATGTGCCTTTTTTTCGCATGGTCACTTGGAGAACAAGACTAGGTGGGAAATATGCCATGTTTCTTATGGTAACAGAACTTCTGTACTTTCTTTTCAGAAGCCCTTCAGTATTCATGAAAACAGCAGGGAATTTAAAATTTGTAGAGCTAGGGGTTATGCTGTATTAAAAATTCCTCGGACACACATCGCTTGATGAATCTAGGCCACAAACACTTAGGTGAACTTGCCACTCCTGTCTGTGAAGACAGATTCAGGAGGCCACAATCATCCAATGTGTCAAACCAGATGGTTCCGCATTCAACATCTCTCAGCCTCATCTGGTACCTGGAATGGAAGCAGGATTCCCTTACTAGCAAAAAAATCTGAAATCTGGTGGTTATACATATATTATAGTCTGCTTTGGGAGATGACTCCATGGGGAGGACAGCCCGTCTCTTAGCCTATGAGTTCACATGGCAGAGGTCACTGCCGTGAATCTTTAATGTCCAGCCTGATGAGAACTGAGACAATATGCATGGATATCTGCATTTCTGCCTTCCTTTTTTAAATGAAATTATGCACATACCCCCTACCCTGCAAAATAAGCCTGTGTTACATGAAAATCAGCATTGAAAAGTCAGTCCCTCTAATTTTATGAAAAGCCTAAATTGAGTTTGCCCTAGAAGCACGGTGTGCCACCCTGTTGTGTATATATTATGATACACTGCTTAATGATACAATTACATTATGTTCTTTTGTAGAGATCCCTACTTTATTCACTACACAGCAGCAGGGCTTTCTTAATAAGAATCACACCAGGATTTCTCTTTGTGTTGTCATACAGACTGCAGCACCCTGCTCTGTCTACTGAGCTCTTTTTCAATGGGGCTCCTATCATGTTAAAAGTATAATATTATATGCCATTATTTTGAAAGTTCAACTCCCCATGAGATTCAGGTGCATCTGTGATTGCTAGCACTCAGTATTTCATGAGAGTAAACTAGAAAAACAAAGAATAGGTAACCTGTAAGAGATTGGTTTTCTTGCAAAACTTTAAAATACAGTCCTACTTCCTATAGGCTTGTGACAGGGATAGGGATAGGGACAAAAATTATACAAAGACCTCCAGTTGCAGTGGCTGGGACACTCTTCCTTAAGTTCCTAATGTAGCCTTAAACCCACATTTTCCAGCAAACACTGCAGAGCCCTTGCAGGGCACAGCCCCCAAAAATGAACTGTTTATTCACTCCCAGGGCATAGTTATCCCAGTGTCTTCAGGCTGACACATTTCTAACTGACTGACTGACAGGGTATGTTTGCAGAGGCAGAAAAATACCTAAGGGCATCATTGTGAAATGTGAAGCTGAAAACCTGAAATTCCCTCTGATCTTTCCTAGAATTCATGGCCATATAGAATTGCTACAGGAATGCACACAGGAGAATTGATTCTTCTCTCAAATCCTTGGCAGCAGTTTTATTAGCTTATTACAACTAGAAGGTTTCTGAAAGTGGATGGCTTGATCAAATATCATACAATGAAGGATGACTCCACATATCAGACAATTAATCTAGTTTTGAAATAATAGCACATTTCACCATTTTAGATTCTTTTTAAAACAGATGACAATTTAAAATTTATAAGATTGAACGTGCTCTAACTGCAGCCACTGGGCATTTTGCCTTCAACTTAAGAAGGAATAGAAAATGCCTGGAAGGTAAGGCATTCTAATGATGAGAGGTTCAGAACCCATTCTGTTTCCAGATACAAATGACAGAAAAAAAAAATAAAAAAAAACAGACAAGCAAACTAACAAAAAATAGATAAGAAAAAGTGTCTTCTGGAGCAGGCAAGGCAGATTGCTGATGCCTCTGGGAGGGAGGTGAGAGATGAGATTACAAAGCATCCAGCCTTTATTGACCATCTTTCCTTAGAGTCAGGTAGAGCTGCTGCTATCACACACATATTGTAGCCACAGCTTTACCTGCATATATTCACTCAGTGAAAGCTAAATCTATAATGGTAAATAAAACTCAAATTTGCAAGAGAGTATTTAAGGTGAATTGCGTATGACCGGGAGTTGCTCTTGTGTTATTTGGGGAACACTGCAACGAAGCTGATTTATCTGCTTGCCACTGCCATAAAGATCTCGTTTTCTTCTCCTCCTCTTCCTTTGCCTACACCTAGTCCCAGACCTACAGTCCTCTCCCATCCTCTGCTGCTCTTCAGCACATCTGAGTCAACTCAGTAACCCGTCAGAAAATGATTCACCTTTCTCCCAAGTTAACTTTGTTTAGATTCCAGTAAATAGAACTGGCTTTGGTGCAGGGTCTGAAAAACACAAGCCACTGCAAGTGAGGGAAGGAGGGCCAAGAGAGAAGGAGTGGAGGGAAAAGGGCACAAGCTGTGAGGTGATCTCAGGCCCCAACACGCACCTACGGATGGTCTCTCTTGTTATGTGTCCCACAGACTTGTCCTGACAGCCTGGCAGCGAGCACACAGCCTGGCTTGGAGCAATAACCTGATACACAAGTAAAAAGAATTCAGAGAAAAAATTCTACTGGAGATAGTATAGTAAAGTAGTATTTAGCAGCCTAAAATGTAGAGTGGTGTCTAGTAGATTTTTTTTCCAAAGCAACCAGATATTCCTCAGGAGCTGTATATTTACTTACTGTAGCACCCTTGTCTTCAAGAATCTGGTCCTCACTGCCACACATCCTCCTTTCTCATTCAGGGTCTTTCTTTCTACAGCAGTTTGAGCAATGAGTGTGGTAAGAAGACCAAAGCCACACAGGCCAAGGCCCTTGTCACTTCTGCCAGCAGGGCACGGGAGCAGGGCTGAGAGCACCGGAGGAGCAGCTCCTCAAACAGAGCCATTTCACACAGGGAGCAGAACTATTGCCTTCCTCCACTCTGTTTAGCACTGAAGATCTGTCCAAGGAATACAAGCTGGCAAAGAAAAATAGAGGTTGGGTGTAAAATTGGAATATCAGAACTACTCAGTGGAAGAGAAATACTTCTTTTTTTGATCTAGTTGTTTTACTTGCTCAGAATGGAAATGGCATGTTGACATTTTAGCTTTGTTAGTATTTGTTGACCATGCTAAGTGGATGTCTTTTCTCTTGAAATGCCTGGAAAATGCTTAGGCTTGTTAACAAATGTAATCTTCTGTTCTGCAGAGTTGTAAACATGATTATCTCTAGTATTTTGAACACCTATTTCATGATTTATAGCCTTTACAAGGCTACAGCTATAGCCTTGTGCCACAAAATTATACAGCTCTTGTTTGTGGAAGACAAAGTTAAAGCAGGCTTGTGAATAGAAGTCACGGGAAATTTGATGAGTACAAAGGTTTCTAATGGGATAATTCATATGACCACAAACTGCAGTACTGTCAACAACTAAAAGGCAAGCTATAAGGTGCCATAATTCCTGTATGCAAGCCTAAGAACAAATTAACTTGTACTAGAATAAATTATTGGGAGGAGCGAGTCTTTTGGCTAGCTACCACATGTGGTGTTCCTGCGATATCTCTGCTCCTATGACTGCAGCAGCCTACGCCTTGCCTCGCAGATGTGACTGTTTCTGCCTCGTGGGATCCATTCTGGCACCTCTGTCCCTTTGCACTCATTGTGAACTTACACTGTGCAGAAGATGCATCAGAGACATCGTTTTGGCAGTGCTCTCAGCCCTGGCTGAGCACAGGCTGCTCCAATGATCCCAGTTTTGGAACGAGCCAGTGAATAGCGGCTAATCCCAAGAGCAAAGTAGCCAGTAATTCTGATGTCAGCACTACCGAGCAGGGCAGCGGGTTGGCAGGGAGACCGGTTCCTTTTTACACAACTGAGCAAAGTACAACTCCTGTGATAAAACATTACAGTAGGTTACAAGTCACACAGGGCAAGGGTTAAATTTCCCCTAGACTTATCTTTGCATCTGATATATTCTTTGGCAGAAATGAGGATCTGGACAAAGATTAAAAATGATACGGCCGTGAACAACTGGGTTACCACACAGACATTGTATTGCTGTTCTGGCAGTATTTGCAAGGGTTAGAATTTAAAGCATATAATCACTTACAGGCATTGAAGAGAAACCGGGCAATTATTTTCTATAAACCTTAAATACGAGAACAATGGAGCCTTTAGGGAGTTAGTAATGCAAAGCAGTTTGGATTCCAGCTCTTACCTCACCTGCTAAGCTTTAAATATTTAAAGTAAAAACCTCTGTGATTGCCACATGAACAGCATATACATATATATATACTACAAAGCCTGAGCTGAACCAGTGAATATAAACATCTGAAACAGAAATATTGCGCAAAGTCAGTATGCAAGGTTAGTAGCACATGCAGAATGTAGAACTGCTTTGAAATTTATTTGCTTGTCTTAATTATTTTATGATCATAGTTTTAGCGTCAGCTGTGGAACAGACCAAAAAACATGGATTGTGAGCCCTCCCAAAGGGCTCCTAAGTTATTGTTTTTGATACTTAAATCAAGCATCTTGAATCCCACCCAAAGTATCTCAGTATTTCTGCTCCTCAGTCTCTCTACTTGCATTTACCTGTCTACTTGAGTTATTTATGATTATGTCCATTTTATAGTTCCTCAGAGATGTTTGTTATAAATAACAATAGAAAAATAAAAAGTGCTGTAACATTAGGTACAACTTTCAAAATGGTAGCAATGGAAAAGGTGCCATTATCATTTTCTGTTTTGTTTTCTTTGAAATATAGTCTCTAAACCACTTCTGATTTCCCTCCACAAGGGAGAACTTGACAAGGATTTGGCTGCTAAAAGGAAATATCACAGAGCTATGCATGGTGACAACAGTTAATTACAATGGATGCTGTATAACAAACACTCATTTTTTCCTCTCAGTGTTTTTCTCTTCCAAAGTTTCATTTTAACATTTTGATATTGCACTGATCTCTGTCTAGTATCCAAATTCATCAGAGAAAAGAAGAATGCATTTCCAGTAGTTGACATTTTTCAGAATTTCAGTAGAACTTTGTCCTCAATACCAAGTAGCCAACACACCTCACAGAAGTAGATAAGATAAAGTATTTGGTAATTAAAGATTTTGAGATATTTTGAGAACTGCAAAAAGTGTAACGGATGTCTGCAGATTTTTCAGAGTTTGCTATTGAAGATTCTCTCTACTTTTGGTGTGCAGATTTTTGATATATTTTTGAAAAATATCTTTGGTGCAATATTATATGTGAAAACATATTATTCTGCATTAGCTATCAAAAGCTCTAGGTCAGACATAGCTAAGGTATGGCACTCAGTACAAGTTTGAGGTTGTTTTTCAATAGCTTTATAATGGAAGCCATTAAGCTATTACTAAATAGTATTATTGTACCAAAGCTTGTAAGTTATTCTTCATGCCATGGCAACAGTGGGTTGGTCTTAAAGGACACTGATGTCCTGGTTATTAGGAACAGATGTGGAAAGTACCACAGGGTATTTGCTGTTCTGCCTTGGTTTTTCTAACCAGTTGCAGTTCTTGAGATTAAACTACTGTTGGGGACATAATACTCTGGAAAAAAAAGATCAGTTGTATAAAAAGTGTGCACAAGTTTTTGTTCGACCATCCCTGTTTGACAGACAGATTAGATGTTCAAAGCAGATCATTTTATCTGAGGCCTTAGGCTTACCTAGGGGCTTAGAAAGCTTTCACTATAGTGTTTGAATAATTCTTATCAAACCCATACTCTGCTATCTCAGTTTCTTCCTGAAGGTTGTCTTGTTTCCTGCCGCTGTCTTATCTAAGGTATGAACACCCGTACGCCAGGCCATTTAAAACACAAGAGGGTTATTCCCATTTGGTTCCCTGTAACACATGGAAAAGCCAATGGAATGAGTGATCTTGTAAATATTGACTATTTCCACTGCAAATCAATCAATCATCTGTAACCTGAAACATGGTAACGATATGGAATGGTTGAAGGAGACAGAACTGCAGCACACAAAAGGCTGCCATGGCAAGAACAAATTCACAAAGGGGAAGTCCTTCAGAGGGAAAACTGGCGTTAAAGCTCAGATAAGACCTACGTAACTAATCCATCTTAACTAACAATTCTGCTTCTTCCGTCACAGAAATAAATTTCATTCCTAGCTGCTAAATTTCCTTTGTACAAAATAAGCATGTTTTGGTTTGCTTATGGCAGGGAAAAAAAAGGGGGGCATTTGCTAAAGAGAAAAGTAAGATTTGGTTTATCTACTTTTCAGTTGCCTTTGCAATGTCTCAACTACTATTCAACTAATAAGTGAGGTCCTTCAGCTTGTTTTCAGGATAGAAGTTATTGATCAGGGAGTCAGGACTTGTCACTGTATCCTCTTTAAGCATACACACACAGTACCTATGGAGTCCTATATGCAAATAATCAAAGAATCTGTTTTCTTTATGAAGCCGCACACATCTCTGAAGGGAGTCTCCTGAGAAAGTTCCCTGTCAGTAACATCTTCTTTTGCAAATACTTCCTGGTTTGGATTGCTGCCTTCTATTGTTGCTCCTACCCTTCTCCAGAAGGATAGGAGATCTTCCCAATTGCTTCTGATATTCATTATGAATTAAATAACATGTTAAAGATAATAAATTTTCATGTAGAAAGGATGATGAGGTAGGCATGTCTCTGCTTTGCTCCAGTACCGAGCATTCTTTTATTTTACTGTATATTACACTGTTACAATTTATTAAGGAAATAATAAATTTAGGCCAGTCCTTTGGAAAAAACAGCATGAAGGCAGGCCTGTAATTTGGATTTTCCAGTTTAGAAGATGCTGAAAACAATGCTTGTGATATAGTGGCTCAGCAGCCACCATACACGGCTAGTACATACTACAGCTTCTGCTGTTAACACTAGTGGTATTCATGACACGATTAGGCATGGCAGAAACCATATGCTGTGTACAGTCACATGAAAGAACATATGAGCTACTAAGAAATTAGAAATACAAGTTCCTTGCAGAAAGAACATGCTGATCCAAGCTGAAGTCTTTCGAGGAAGAAGTAACAATTTTCACATAAATGGATTAAATTTTATACACTGAAATGTATACAACGTTCCCATTGAAGCGTATAAGCTCCTCCAAGCTAAAAACCGATAGTAGGAATAAATATCCCACCAAAATTAGAAATGTGCCACTCAGACTCATGACACATTTGATCCTACTGCAGCATTTTCAATATATCAGGTGGAGAAGCAACAGGCCATGGACAAGAAAAAGAAGAGATTTAAGGCAATATGAAGAAGTCACAATGGTATTTCACTCGCTAATTGACAAGTTAGTTGGAGAGCATTCAGTAGCATAGCTTTTTTTGGAATAGTTATACATCTGGAAAAATATAAGTTTCATTAGAAAATACAATGTTTTTTGCTTTTTTTCCACCGAATGTGTTGCTCTGAACCTTTCAAATTGGATTGTTCGAAGTGAACTCCTGTGAGTTTATTCCCAGAATTACATAAGATCAACTCAATAGTCACGTTGAACAATGCTACTCTACACATTTTTTTCAGATTATTCATGAAGAAAGACAAACCTTTCTTTCTTCCCTATAATAACAGTCTCATCATAAGACTTGTACTTTTTACCTGTAATGACAGCCTGTAAAAGAAAGCACTCTGTAGGAGTAGTCCCGCTGCAGTTATACAGATCTTTCATGTTTCCAATTGGGTATATTCCACATTTGGAGAGTGAGTTGCTCAATTTGGATTTAGTGGCAGCTGATTTTAACTGCTTTGCAGATAGATACACAAAAGTTAGGGCAGGTTGTTCTCGCTGGAGTTGCTAGAAAGATAGGAACATACACGATCCTTAAGGTCACATCTTCAGTACTGCAGGTCTCATGCCATATATTCTCTTTCCATAGACTCAGTGCCAGCAGCCTAAAAGTACATAGGTTTTTCTCCTTTTGGAAGAAGATATTGGAAAAGACGTTCCAGATCCCCACTCATTTTCATCTAGTTTTCAATTGACGACACTTTTCCAATGGTTTTCAAAGTAAAGATCTGTACAAAGTGTTGTAATTTTGTAACTTCAGTACAATTTCATTTCTTAAAATAATTATGTTCTCTGGTACAGACGTTTCTTAGGGTCACCATGCTGTATCAACAGCACCATAAACAAAAAGCTAAATTGCACCTGGCAAAGATTTTAAACACAGTATTGCCACATTACAACCTGATGCAGACAATTTTTGTTCCTTTTCATCCTAGGCAAGGCTTCTTCTGTTCTCAAAGAGCACAGAGAGGAGGACAAAAAAAAATGAAAAGCTGTATTTGCTTATGTGAATACATAATTAAATTAGAGCTTAATTAAATTAATTGCTTAAACTGAGCATAAATGAAAAAAAAGCACATCTTTAAAATCTAGTAAAATCACACTCCTTGGTCTAGTTTCCAAAATAAATACAAATTTGCTGTGTGATCAGTAGACATAGCTTCAGGAATCAGTAATAGTCCCTAGTTGGGCCTGAAGAGCAGCTACCAATGAGATAATGAATTAAGGAAGTGGTATGGCCTAGTTATAAAATACATCTTGTTGGAGTAAAGTGAGAGCTTAAGGGTAGTTTGGATTGCATCTACTATTCTAAAAGCTTCATGTTGCTAAATTCAGGCAAAGGGCAATGCAAATTGAAATTTTTTTAGCAAAAGATTCTTTTCAAACATGAAGCTAAAAGAAGCTTTTCCTTTGGACTGTCCAGAGAAAAAAGTGAGCTCTCAGGTCTAGAAAGCTGATATACACTTAAACTAATTAAATTATCAAATGTAATGCCTGAATGCTTGGCAATCTTTCTTTGACACTGGGTGTACTGGAAATAATTACATACCATTATGCACATAGCATAAATATATATGCAATATTTGTGCACCCCCTGAGGTCATATTCCATATTATGCATAAATGAACATTTCTACATTTCATGTTGACAGCCTTACAATGGCTGATACTCCCCCTCCATGCCACAGTCCTTTAAAAAGACAAAAAAGACCAAAAAAGACGAATAGACCAATATATATTCTGGTTTTGTCAGAACAAATATGTTTAGAACTGAAAGAAGAAAAAACTTCAGCTGAAGATGGCAAACACCTCATAAACATAACCGACTTGTCACTCTGTTGTGCTAGAGATTACGATGTGAGAAAACATAGCCAAAATTTTTATCAGTTCTACTGGTAGAGAAGGGAAATATCTTGGGTTTCTCTTCTCACCAGAGTACTACTTTAGTAGTTCATAAGGCTACAAATAAAGTGCACGTGAACCGCAGAAAAGAAAAACAGCAGATAATGGTACTGAAATAACATGAGAATAAATGTAGTATAAACGTGCAGAAAGATAGATACTGAAAAGGCACTTTTAAAGCTCGGGATAAAGAGTTCTAGGAGTGGCTAGCTAGACTCTACTGATCTCTTAGCAGCACCCTGCTTTGTAATAAAGCTCATCTCAGTTTGGGGATTTTGCATATTGGGCTAAAAAAGTACAGAATGGTCATAGTTAACCACAGCACACTAGAAGCAGCGGGGATCTTCCAAAAACTTGGTTCTTTCCAAAGCGTAGTGCTCTGTCAGCCCAATAAACCACAAGCAGGAACGCTAAATAACCTGGACGGGCTCTATTAGCTTCATGAAACAAGGAAAGCTGGCTCTGATACAACAATGCTTATACCAGACTTGACTGTCCCAAGAGGA
>JAUBOD010000078.1:1201524-1211650 GCA_032353885.1 Nothura maculosa
GGGATGTTTGGCTTAAGAGGTGACTGAGTCAAATCCCGATGTTAATACGATTTGGAATAAACATAAGGGGGAAGGGGAGGAGCATTTAGCTGTGTCGGGAGGATGTGACACTGCAGCCCCAGCCTGAGCCCGTCCCTGTCGCTTTGAAAGCCCAAATTCAGCTTCTCTGCAAGGGAATTAGATTTGGGTCGTTTCAAAGTGGATGTTTCCTGGTAGCCAAGTGAAGGGCAGACAGAGAAATATTTCCCTTGCCTCATACACTTTTTCTAGTTTTTGATATTTTCTTTTGAGAAATATTGGCTACCGGCTGGAAAAAAAAAGAAGAGTTTCCTGCATTTTTGAAATGCGCTTAAGGGGTAGTTTGGGGAGTCTGAAGGGAAAGGTCCAATACTGGAGATGTATTTCTGGTCTGATGTTGCTCTGAGCAAGTTCCTTATGGGATTTTCACCCCACCAGTGGTGGGCTGCAAATGCTTCATTTCCACCTTTCTTTGGGTATGAGTCTCCTACACAGGCAAAATTGGGTTTTTGTTTTTTCAATGAAATTAGACATAAAGCTATTTATTTTTTTCTCAGTATTGCAGCATCAGATAAAGACATCTTGAAATGATGGCAATTTTCGAAGCAGGATTAACTGTCATGTAAAGCAAACATGACATCTGCAATAGTTTGACAATTATTTGAAGGGATTTAGTGCCTGGCCTGCTTCCCGAGCTTGTATTACCAACCCATGTATGTGATGTAGATGTTAACGCTCTTTTCTTTGTTTCTGGCAAACATTTGTATTTTTAGCTTCACAACACTGTCATCTGAAATGTTTTAATAAACATAGAAATGATGGGCAGAGAAGCTTAGGATGTAAGTGCCGCTGATGGATGGGGCCAAAGTTTGCTCAAGAATCCCCTAAAGACATTGAGAATTTGTGATATTAAGATCCTCTTACAATATCATAGATTCTAGTAGAAGCTCAAATTCCAGGCAGGTTGGGCTTGTGCTGAGATTACAAAGGTTGTAATTGCAGTTGTTGTGCTTCTTCTAACAGGTAACATTCCAGGCTTGCAGCATCTCTGAAGCGAGATACCTCTATGATCAGCTGGCCACCATCTGCCCGATTGTGGTGAGTAGTGCACTTCCATTCCATGGACTGTTGAATGTGCAAAACACCTCAGATGCAAAAAGATAAGATCTGTTTGAGGAAAGACCTCGATGTTAAAGACAAATTTAGTACATCAGAAAAAGTATCAGTGTCTCTTAGTGCTCTGTCACAGAGTTTTTCTATCCCAGAGAAGTTTCATCCGTTTGAACAGTCACCAAGTAATCTACATGCATGCAGTCCTCAGAAAAGTGTGTGATATCACAAATGTAAAGATGCCTTTTTCTTGTCTTCTTTTTCCTTCTTCCCACATGCACAAGGACCCTTCTTTAATTAAAAATAAATAAAGGGAAGGGTTCCTCTGTTCCTCTTAAGGATTTTTGTATCAACACCAGTTTGAGGTTCTGGAAAATTTCAGCTTTAAATGGTTTATGTCTATCCCTTTGAGGAGCATCTAGAAACAGGTATTACAGAATAAAGTCGTGGCACACAGTGAGCTCCAGCTTTGAGTGAGATGTGTTCCAGCTCAGCTGATAAGGTGCGTGGCCAGTAGATTACACAAAATAAAACCATGGCCAGAGGATTAAGTTTTGGAGCTTGGAGGTGTGCAAGTAGAATGCTTGTTGCTTCAACATGAAATTATTTCTTTGTTTCAACTCTCTGCTCCTAAAAGGCTGACCCATCAGCATAATAAAGGAGATTATAATTTGGAGAATGGCAAATGCCGCTTAAGCGACAGTCCTTCCAGGCGGCTCTTTTCCAGCGATAGCTTTTTGAGAGACCTGTGAAGCTGCAGGCTTTGGTTGTGGGCTAGGGTGAAGTGGGTGTCCCCTGGCTG
Organism: Nothura maculosa; assembly: GCA_032353885.1. Taxonomy (NCBI): domain Eukaryota; kingdom Metazoa; phylum Chordata; class Aves; order Tinamiformes; family Tinamidae; genus Nothura; species Nothura maculosa. The sequence goes on from JAUBOD010000078.1 coordinate 1,203,455, forward strand.
CGAGCAGGAGGCTCCCTGTGGCCCCGAGGTTTGGGCTGGGCTGCACGTGCGGCCGTGTCTCGTTTCAGATGGCCCTGAGCGCCGCCGCTCCCTTCTACAGAGGCTACGTGTCTGACATCGACTGTCGCTGGGGAGTCATCTCGGCGTCCGTCGATGATCGAACGCGCGAAGAGAGGGGGCTGGAGGTAAGGGACGTTCATCTTCTGTAGCGCTGAACTCTGCACGTAGACATCAGAGTCCCTGGTGAGGGAATGGGCCTCCCTTGTGGTACCTGCCATGTGGGAAACAAGGTGTGAACATTCCCCTTGGGGGTGCAGCTTATGGCAGTAAATCCTGTTTTAGTTAGGTGCACTTGGAGTCTTCACAGCTTGCTGAAAAAGAGTGTCTGAGGTGAAATTTTCCATTCTTGAAATTGAAATTTTCCATCTAAAAGTTGCTTTGTGTTAAGTGGCAGGTGATGCTGAGTAAAGGTCTAGTAGCTGCATGAAACTGGAACTGCATGAAAGGAGCCACTCGTCAGAGCTTGAACTTACAAAATTTCTCTAAGCAGGAATTGACATCCAAGACAGCTGCATTTTTAAAAATAATAATTTTATTTTGTAAAGCTACTTGAAGTCATTCTGGAAATACCCAGCTTAAGAGCATCTCTAGCGAGGTCTGCGTAATGAAACTGTATTGGTGTGTGTTGCTGTAGGTGTAATAACATTTTCCAGATGCTTAGACTTATTTTGAAATGTTACATTTTTAGATAGGAATAACCAATGTTTTGAAGTGTGGACAGTTTTGTGATTCAAATATAAATCTACAAGCAAAATAGTTAATTTCAGGATGACTTTCCCTCAGCTAATTTAAGACTCATTCTGTTAGACTGCCTTGCACATGCACATGTTTCTATCTGGATTTTCCTTTTATTTTGAAGACTCAATATCTTGAAAGACTTTGAAGCTGTAGTTTTCTTTCTTTAAACAGGATAATAATTCTCAGATAAGTGTCATTAGTGAGCAAAAGTTGGGTGACGTTGTTAACAAGCTGTTAAAATATTGTATTCTTAAATTATATAGCCACTGAAGAACAACCATTATAGAATCAGTAAATCCAGATATGATTCCATAGACAGTTATCTATCTGAATGTGGTGAGAAATACAATGACATTGATTTGACAATAGACAAAGATATCTACGAGCACCTGATAAAGGAAGGTAAGTGTTTGCCTCGTTCTGAGCAGGTCTAGAATGCTGCTTGCACTGCGTGGGGATATTTTGGTTTAAGTTATAGTTTGTGTTCGTTTCAGTCCTTGTGTATCCTTGAGAGCTGACTCCTGCTTAGGAAGCACCCGTGTAGCTTGATCCTGAGAGTAAAGATCGCGGTTTTAATGGAAATTTTGCCCCCTATTTCCAACTTGGGAAGCTCAATGTTTGATACATTCGTGTCTTACCTTTGTGGAGAGAGCAGAGCTGTCTCGGGCACCTTGATACGCAGCTGCATCAGAGAACAGGAAGGATGGCAGCTCCACCAGGTCCAACTGCCATTTCCAACCAAGAACTTTCTCTTTTCTCCTTAATCGTTTCCTTCCCTCCCCGAGTCATCGTTTAAGCGCTGACAGGATGTGGTGGGGTGAGGTGGCCTTGCACAGTTGGAGGTTTTCAGGCTTGGCTCTTGCAAAACGCGTCGCTGGCCGAAGCCGCCTGCGCCTCTCTGAGCTGCCTCTGTGCGTTCTCGTTTTGCAGGTATTGACCACCTCTTGGCACAGCACATTGCACACTTGTTCATTCGAGACCCACTGACTTTGTTTGAGGAGAAAATACACCTAGATGATGCGAATGAATCTGACCATTTTGAGGTTATGTTTGCTTTAGAGCGATTTAATAAATATATACTTGAAATTCCTTTTCTTTATGGTGCTGCTCAGTTGGAGGATGGCTCTATTATCTGCTGATATTCTTTTCCTGCATTTTTTCCACTTACTCTAATTAGTTTATTAGAGAACTTTGCAGTTATAAGCAGTCTTAATTCTGTATTTTTCTATACTGTTTGATTGTTTACTTAGGAGAAGATGATTACTTATACTTTAAATCTAGCAAAATAGAGCCCAAAATCATGTGGACAGTTGTTACAGAGAGCTGTCATCTTTTATGGTTTGCCAAAAGTCGTTTTGCTTAAAGTATTTATAAATAAGTGCATCTCATGATTTATGAAAGCATAACTGTGATAATAAGGATTTTAGATTTGGATGCATCCAATCCCTTATGAAAAGGTCAGTTACTCTCCACCTCCTAGTAATCTTGGATGTAGTTCTCAAGCCTTATAAGAAAGGATGCTGTATTTGTCATACACTGGGATGGGTGGCTACGTTATGGCTTTCAGGAAGTCTTGACACTTGATTTGGAATTATTTCCCTAATTTGGTGGGCTGCTCTTGGGGAAGCTAGTAGGAGTCTAGTGCTCGGTTTAAATTTCCTTGTTTGTGTTATGGAACAGCCAGTTATCTTGACTGTGACATATTATTCCATGTGCTTTGCAGAATATTCAGTCTACGAACTGGCAGACCATGAGATTTAAACCACCTCCTCCAAATTCCGATATCGGGTGGCGCGTGGAATTCAGGCCTATGGAGGTAAGTCAGGAGTCAATGGCGCAAAAGCAGTTATGTGTGAGCAGAAAACCCCAGGCATCCTGCTGTGCAGTATCAGGCCCTTGTTCTGAGGCTGTGTGTCCTCTGCTCCGAATTGCTCGGTGCGAGTGGAGTGGACAGCAGTGTTGAACCAAACAGGCTCTGTGGGAATGCAGCTGCCAGGGGAGCTGCTGTGCACAGCCAGGGCAGCCAAGGTGGGGGACAGGAACAAGGCTCGTGTCAAAAGCCTTATAACCAAAACACGTTGAGTTCCTGGGAACCTTCCTCCTCCGCTGCGTTTCTTGGGACTGAACAATTCTGCTGGCACTGCTTTGTTTTTCCAGGAGTGTTTGTATTTTATAGCTGTCTGCTTCTGAGCTCTCTAAATTCTGTGCCTTTAAAATGGAAATGGAAGAGCTATTATGCATTTGTAATTGCACAGAGAGCCTGGAGCTGCAGGTTATTAGGTAACCTTTTAAACTCGAGCATGTTTTGGCTTTGGATTAAAGGGTTGTTGAAATGTGTGTGCTGAGATGTGCATTTGAAGTCCGTGTTGATGGTTCCAGCACACACGTTACCCTGTGAGCTAGTAGAGCACTTGTGAATACATAACTGCAGGTATCTACATGAACGTGTGAGTCACACTGGTTTTAAACTCTTCCTGATAACTATGTATTTTTATTAACATGTTCCAACTAAAGTAACTTAATCCCTGATCTTTCCACGTCTAGGTCCAATTAACAGACTTTGAAAACTCGGCTTATGTTGTGTTTGTGGTACTGCTCACCAGAGTGATTCTGTCATATAAACTGGATTTCCTCATTCCTTTGTCCAAGGTAGGTGAGAAAGATCTCATTTCAGGAGCTAGAAGCCAAGCAGTTGTGTCGAGTTTCATTTTTACCCTCCACACACTAGGAATTAATATCTGTGCTCTTGACAGAATACTCATTTCTATCTGTTTCTATCTGTTAGTCAGTTTTCTTCTCTACTATTACTTTACCATCAATTCCAAATCAATGATATTAAACAAATGTTTTACTACTATTTAATAGAATTAAGTTTAGCTCAATGGTAAATTGTTGGCAATTATAAATGATTAGCTAATTTTGGTTTGCCTTTCAGGACTCTATTAAAAATAGCCAAGGGAGCCTTATTCAGCCTTGACAGAATTTAGCCAAAAATCTCTTGAAGGCAAAAATGCCTCCTGAAAGCAGTAGAACTGGCCTTGCACTGATGGCAACATAAGTCTGCCTGGCTATTGGGTGCTCCATTTTGGCCCTATGTATCAAAAGTTACTCGATGTAAATTACAAAATGAACTTTTTCCCAGGAGGCCAAACTTCAGCCTTCCATGTACACTAGATTTCCCTCCGAGAGCCACATCTGATATAAAGTTATGCCTCCTTTTCCTTTTTCCCTCTACTCCCATTAATATACTGAAATACATAGGCTTAGCATTGTATTGAGGTCGCTCTCTCAAAGCAAGGGTTTTGTTAGGACGCATACGATGTGTGTTTATGGCATCCAGTAGAAAAGATCTGTCCTACAACAATAATTGGTGGTGTATTCTGACAGTGGTAAATAAAAAATAGCGATTTACATGGGTCAGCACCAGTGACCAGGTGCTTTAAGGCAGCAAGATAAGATCCAGTTCAGTGCAAGAATAGAAGTTCAGCTTCAGGCAGCTCTTCTTGTGCAAATGCTGTATAAGGGGAAGGAAATAAATACACTTAAGAGCTGTGGAGAAATGATACTATAGTTACCAAGAGAAGCAGTTCTGTACACATTTCATTTATTGTCCTTTTTTACATATGCATTATGCCATCAGTATTGCTGCAATTCATTGCTGGTCTTCCAAGGTCTTTTGCTTTGTTTTTGTGTGCAGCAGCCCATTCAATATTTCGTTTTTCCTTGTTGTTCAGTGTGAAAACTGACTGGAATACTTCTCTGAAGCCTTGATTGCTGCTTTTGTTGTGGGGGCTTTCCACATGCCTAACAATAGCTAACTGCTTCAGAAATTACAATAAATCCCATTGTCACAAAGCTCCTGCAACTGGTGTATTTACAGCATGGGGAAATAAATGGGGAGAATAACCTATGGCAGAAAGGTAAAACCTCACATAGGCAATTATTTTAGCATGGCTGTGGCTTGAGCTTTGTTTTCTTGTTTTCTGTTTTGTTTTTATTTGTGGGAGAGGGACAGGAGAGGTCCAGCATGGTTAGTGTTGCATGGTATTTGAGTGAGAACGTGGTTCTTGACACTGGTCACAACTGTGACTGTCTGGCATTTTAACAGAGGAGCAGCACAAGTGATTTTTCCTTAGTCTTGTCAGCGCAGTTGCTGGATGAGATGCCCTTACCTGTATTCCTGAGGCACCTGATGGGGAATTTTAATGAAATGGACAGTCCCTCAGTGTACCAATAGTATCCTGATGCTATTCTTACTGGTTTTGATTGAAATTACAGTGCATGTGGAATGTCTCACAAATAAAGTGCCACTTCTTAAAACTAAAGAATACTGTTTAGGACTGAAAAAGAGAGAGTAGAGAAAGAACCTGAATAGGATTGGAGGAAAAAAATGCAGTTGCTGGAGCCCGCCGAGCCCTTTGGCTTGTTATGTAGCACAGAGTTGCACAACCATCCCCAGCAAGCCTGCCTCTGCTGCTTAAAAGGATAAGGGTTTATAGAGCTAATCTCACCAAATCTCTACTGTCTAATCAACCACGGTTGTGCTCGGCTAGGGTGCTTTTAATCTGCCAAAACAACCTGTTGTATTGAACGTTTCATTATGAATGAGAGTGGCTTTTGAAAACAAAGCTTGGAAAGCTGAGAATATAAGGGATACTTTGCTCTGCACCTAAGTGGCAAACCAAAGATTTCAGCAAGTCTTGGCCTCTTAAGACAAAGTATATATGTCTCGAGACAAAGACATAGTAAAGCGAGGCATCTGGAACTGAAACACTGCGCTAAATCTTGCAGTCCAGAACTTAGTAACACTGCTGTCTACTGATTATTTTTATTATTATTTATTAGAATATTACAATTAAGAGCTTTTTTTACTAGCAATTTCTTTCATATCTAGCCACATGATAGGTATTTGGATTTGGAATAGGTAACGAGTCCAGTCCTGTGTTTACTGCAGTATTGTTTCTGAAGTTTTTTAATGTGGTGGTTACTCTTCTAAAGACTTGTGTGATTTTTTTGTGTTTTGAAAGCAACACACAATGCTTAGGGCAGTGCTGGTTCTCCTGTTCTGTGCTCACTGAAATTGGATCTAGACAGGCAGAGAGGAGTTTGCCACATGGGATGCAGCCTGTTCATCAGAGCTGCTCCTGCTCAAAATGAAAAGATTAGCATTGCCTGTTCTAACGTAGCAGCCCGTTAGTAACCAGGTTACCTTTTCTGCTGGTGACCTAATTTTATGGAATGCATTTGTTCTGTGGTTCTGCACAAGAACCCAGGGTGGGGGAAATGTCTCCATAGCTTGGTCTTGTGTAGTGGAAGAGTAAGAAGCACAGTGGGTCTCCCAAATAACAAGACCAAAATGTGAGATGTTTGGGGAAAAAGTGTCTGGGCAGCCCTAATGTGTGAAACTCTTGTTTTCTTAGGTGGATGAGAACATGAAGGAGGCCCAGAAACGAGATGCAGTCCGGCAGGGGATGTTTTACTTCAGGAAGGATATTTGTAAAGGTACCGGGGCGGGGACACTGCTGCCGCTGCCCACGGTCCCTCGCACCTTCTGTTGGGCCCCTCGCCCCTTCTAACAGCTTCTTCCCTCTCCCATGTGGCGCTCCAGGTGGGAATGCGGTGGTGGACGGCTATGGCTCGGCATCCAACGGCACGGACACGGAGGAGTACGTGCTCATGAGCATCGACACCATCATCAACGGGAAGGTCCTGGCCCCTCTGCGCGCTCGCTCCTTGCCCTCCACCCGGCCTCCCCAGAAGGAGATCGAGCCTCTCTCGTGCTGACTCTGTTCTCTTCTACAGGAAGGATTCTTTCCTGGTTTGATCCCGATTTTGAACTGTTACCTTGAGAACATGGAAGTGGATGTGGACACAAGATGCACCATCCTGAACTACCTGAAGTTAATAAAGAAGAGAGCATCTGGTATGTCTGACAGCTTTGGATAGTATCTTCCTGGCATTTTTCTACTTTGGGCTTAATTAGAATATTTTACTAGTTATCAGTTGAGTAAAACTGATGGGAATTGCAGCTTTCTGATTAAGTATTGAAACATTAGGAACTTGTTTCCTAGCTTGAAATCTGGTCCTCTTTTCATTCTGATCTTAAATGACCACGTGATCCACTTTAGAACTTAAAGTTAGGAATAATTAATACAGCTAGTGGGTGTCTCTGAAATCCAAGCACCACCAATTTGGCTTTTGCTAGAGTGTTGCACATAAATTAGTCCTTCTTCCTCTAACCTGAGTGCTCTAAGGGCATTTGAGGGTGGCTCTGATAGCCACTTATTACTGGTGTGACTGCAAAGGCTCCATTCATAGGATTAAACTCAGGTGTTCTAGAGCGTGAGGCCTTGTCTTCAGCTCCCTGATAGGGAAGCCCTTCCGTATGGAGCAGAACTCCTTAAAGCCAAAGCAGACCAGATTTTCCCTGCCCCTCCATGTTACAGTGGTTTTGAGGATAATCAGTGTAGTGATTTTTCATGCCTCTTCTTAAAGTGCAGCAATATAAGGAGTAAAAGATGCCGGCAGAACATTTTCAGAATTGGGAACAAAAGTCTGTTACAGTTTTATATCTTGCACGTGCAAATCACCCATGTGTCTGCCTTGCTGTAAATTTACTTTTAAAAATCAAGACAAATCTTTTTTTAAAATGAAAAATATTTATAGGTTTTAAATTAGAAGAGTTATGGTGCATTTTATGGTGCATTTTAAAATTACTGTAGAAGCTTCTAGCTAGGGGCATTTGTAAAGCTCAGGTGAAAGGCAGGCCTTTCCCACTGCTGCTCCTTTTCCAGTTCCAGCAGCGCTTCGGGGTGGAAGGCTGCTCCCTAGCGGCCATTTCCCTGGAAAAGCTGCCTGCACCTTCCTGGGCTCCTGGGAGGCTTCAGGTTTCGGTCCCAGGGACAGCACAGACTGCAGCTTTGGTGTTTGGCTTAGCTGAATGAGAGAGAAGAAACAGGCAGGAAGAAAACTTCCTGAGGCCCCTCAGGCGCTGCTTGTGTGGGGCTGGAGCTGCAGAGAACGCTGCTCCAAAGGAAAGGAGCGGGTAGCTCAGGTTTTGTGGGGAGCTTTCAGTTTTCCTTCCTCCTCCAAGAGCTGCTCAGCACCATGTGGCCACCATTCTTATTCCAAAGAACTTCTTTGCTTCACATTGCAAAGGAGTATTTAAGGTGTAGCCAGTTGGCTGCAACAGAAATACCAGAAAGCAGCTCTTGTATTTCCAGGGAGGGAAGGGTAGCAGTGAGGTGAAGGGAAGCTGGGGTCTGCATGGCCTTGGCTGCACTAAACTGAAATGACTTGGCCCAAGGATTCGTGGAAGAAAAAGCGGCCCAGGTTGCTGGGCCGTGGTATCTCTGTCACACGCTCTGGAGTTCTTAGTCTTGCTCAGTCTGAACCCAA
>JAUBOD010000078.1:1211750-1232484 GCA_032353885.1 Nothura maculosa
CGTGGTGCCTGGAAGCGGCTCGTGGTTTCCGCGCTGTGCGTGCAATCCTTCTGGAAGCAGCCGTCCTCAAAAGGGCCGTGATTTTATTATGTGCTCTGCGGAAGCACATAATAAACACATTGTACAAGCACAAAATAAAGCACATAAAATGAATGTTTAAACATTCATTTAATGATATGCCTTGGAGCTGATGCCCCCTCAGGGACCTGGAACATCTGCCCTATGAGCAGAGGCTGAGGGAGCTGGGCCTGTTCAGCCTGGAGAAGAGAGGGCTGAGGGGGGACCTGATCAGTGTCTATAAATACCTCAAGGGAGGCAGTGAGGAGGAGGGGGTGGCCTCTTTTCAGTGGTGGCCACTGACAGGACTAGAGAAACAGCCACAAACTGAAGCACCAAAAGTTCCACAGGAACTTGAGGAAAAATTTATTTCCTGTGAAGGTGACAGAGCCCTGGAACAGGCTGCCCAGAGAGGTTGTGGAGTCTCCTTCTCTGGAGGCCTTCCAAATCCACCCAGATGCCACCCTGTGTTCTGGGTGAACCTGCATGTCCAGAGGGGTTGGACTAGATGATCTCGAAAGGTCCCTTCCAACTTTAAGGACTCTGTGATTCTATGAGTTCTTATACTGTAAAATAATACTTCCCTGCTTGTGTGATTTTGTAAACTGCTTTGGTCCGTTGCCTCTCCTAGTCTTGAGACTTCATTCGCTCTCTCCTGACTGCAAAGCTGTCTAATCCCCATTACCAGCTTACAGCGTGTGCGGATTTCCCTGAGCGCTGCGCGCCGTGGTGCAGACCATCCCTCGGAGCGCTCCGCCCGGACGGCCGGTGTCCTTGTCGCTTCCCTGGCGGAGCCGGGGCCGGCCGGCCGCTAGGTGTCCATGTTGGAGCGGCCCTGTGCCATGGCGCTCCCTTGGTGCTCTGCTCCGGAGCAAGTCCCGGCTCCTGGTTTGTTTAAGGGACTCGTGTTTATCCACAGATACTTCCTGAGTCATTTTTGTCTGAGGGAGAGATACAGCTTCAGGTACACATGTATACAGGTGTATATGTGCACAATTACATGTGTAATACATACACAGATACACAATAATGTGTATATATGTAATAGAAAATACTGCATATAATGTGTAATATAAAAATACACACAGATAATGTGTGTGTATATACTTGTAGACAATATATATGAAAATATGCTGAGATTCAACCCGCAATGAAAATTCTAAAGAACCAACTTCCCTTTCTGCTGGGCTCTTCAGGCATCCTGGCAGTCTGTGCTGATGCCTTATTACCAAAATTGCATAGTTCATACCAGTGGAGGCTTGTTTACCTATGCAACACGTAAGGAAAAGGTTCCATAACCTTAAACCCTGGTGTCCAGCTGGTCTCTAGTTGCTGCTTCACGAGGATGCAGGTCGTATATGTCCCTTGCTGGCCCCTACAGAAGTCTCGATGACTCCTCTAGGTCAGACTAAATCCTGCCTGGGTGAGTAGGTGCCCAGCACATACAAGGAGCAGGGTGAGGAACCTGCCTGCCTTCTGCACGGAAGCTGCCAGCAGGGGGAAGCAGCAGAAAATGCAAGGCAGACAGAACCAGGAGCCGAGTTGTGTGGATCAGCCACAGACTCATTTAAGATGTGTGTCATTATTGAGATGTCCTGAGTGGCTTGGTTTGCCCCACACAGCACCTCTGTTAAATGCTTGAGACCTCGTGCTACAATATGTGTGTAGCACCTCTTCCTAGCAATTGTTGCTGTCTGTTGTGTCTATTAAATGTCTGTATCTGTTAAATTATACTTCAAGGTTGGCCATAGTTTAAAAAAATATGCATCTGTCTCATGAAAACGAACAGTTATTTATTAAATGTGTGTACAATATGCAGAAGGTTGTGTTGTGAATTCGGTGTACAGTCTGTCTGAAACCTGCCCTGCAATTGCCCACAGGAGAGTTGATGACGGTGGCCCGCTGGATGAGGGAATTCATCGCGCAGCATCCAGACTACAAGCAAGATAGCGTCATAACTGATGAGATGAATTACAGCCTTATCTGGAAGTGCAACCAGATTGCACAAGGCCAGGCGGAGTGTCCGGAGCTCCTGGGAGTGGGATTTAACAAGAAGCCAAGTGGGAGCAAGACTGACTCGTTGTAAAGAACGTGTCTTCCACGGGAGGAAGTTGTAGGCATTCTAGCAAAGCACTAGCAAGGGTACTGTGAATCTGGTACAGCTTCGTGGTGTGAAGACCAAAACAGGTGATACTGCACTATAAAATGGGCCAATCTGCCTGAATATTCATTTAAGGCGTCCTAGCGTGGGCATATTCTTTATTGTTAAGGTTTATACAATGTACATGTAAATAGTAAAATATTTTTATGATTAACATCAATGTATTTTAATAACATTGTATCTAAAGTTATTGTGAATTAGCTTGTAACTTTTCTATGCTTATTCTAGAAAGAAAAAAATTGTCCTGAACAGCTTTGTAAATGTAATGGTACTTGTATATTATATGCATTCCAGTTACTGAATGTTTACTGTAATTTTTCTAACCTGGAATGTGCTAAGTAATCTTCCTTATTGTGTATTTAAAAAAAAAGGAGGAAAAAAAAAAGCCTTCTGGATCTACCCAGTTCATGGAAGCTGGAGGCTTCTCCCTTCCCTTCTGATTTTGACAGTATGTGAATGCATGTGCAGTCTGTTTGTTACTCTTTCCAGCAGTTTCCAGCTGCCCCAGGACCTGCCCAGCTGGGAGGAACTGGTCTCTCTGCATTCAGATAACCCAAGTGCATCTGTCTCCTGATAAATTTAGTCTTAGGAAAGAGCTGCCCTATTCTTTATGTAACCTGCAGTTCCTGCATAAAAAATAAGAAGTCACAACATAAAAGCATGGTCTCCCGGATGCATGGTTGCCCTTTTCCCCCTCTCAAGTAAAACGCTGTCGTAGTTTGAAAAATTGCCCAAGTAACATGTGATTTTTAAAAAGCTGCAAGGAGGGAAGGAGAAAGAGGAGGGAATGAGAGCTGAGACACGGATCTCTTTCCAAGGGAGCGGGAGAGACCTGCCCTGCTCTGTGGTGCTCCATAACTGCTCTTTTGCCCCCCTTGCTGCTGTTGAGTCAAAAATGAGTGCAGCACAAAAGCAAGGACCTACAGATGCTTTCTGAAGGTTGAGTTTCTCCTTTGCCCTCGTTATTTTAAGTATCTTTGTCAGCATGGTTGTTTCCTCTAAAGTACTCGATGTAGAGAGCTGAGGTGCCTTTAGAGCTGCAGGTAGGGGCAACCTAATCCCCTCTGAAAAACTGATCATGGAGTGCACTGATCCTTTAAACTGGGAGGCAGTGCTGGGAGCGATTGTAAAGTATTTTCAAAGTAGCCATTGCAGCTGTAAATAAAGCAAATTTATGGGGCCTTTTTAATTTAGCTTCTTAACTGGCTTCAGAAATTGTGTTATGGGTAGATTATGCAAAGCTTCATGCAAGACCAAGTATCATACTCATAAGTATCTTAAGATGTAATCATTTTTAAAAAGAACTAATGGAGAAACTGCAGCGCAGGTGCGTTCAGAGGAAGCTTTTCTGTACTGACATTAGGCTTTGTGCTGTGTCCCCAGGTGTGCGTTAGAATAAAAGAATGCTTTTTTTCTGCTGTGCTGGATTTGTTTTAATCAAGGTGTAAATGGCACTCATATGCTGATTGAGTTCCTGGAATAAGGAAATTAAAAATAAAAATCACAGTGTGTGGTTGTCACTTGCGTGAGCCCAGTGCCCGTCTCCAGCAGTCAGCGAGGAGCGCTGTGTACCTGGCCGGTCCAGTTCACACTGCCCACACACACGTGTTTTTACTCAGTAAAGCTCCTGGGAAGGAGTCATGGCAAATGCTCTACCAGGCCTGCAGCCGAGCAATCCTCATGGCTGTAGTGGGAGCAGCTCCTGCTACCAGGTAAGGGTTACAAGATGCCTTAAGGACCAGACATCTGCTGGGACTGAATCACCTTATTCTTTTTTTTTTTTTTTCTTCCTTAAACTGATAATAAATCGCAGTTCCAGGCTGGTAGGTGGCCACTGTCATATACTGAGGGAGAAAGACATTTTGTTTTAATGCTTAAAATGTGGTTTGAAGTTTATGTGTTCTTGCATAGACATTTCACAGAAGGGTGGGAAAGATCAAGTGCAAAGCAGTTCCTGGATGTTTAATTAAGGAGTCTAGTGCTGTGTAGAGTTGAAGTGTGTGCCCCAGCCTGGTCTAGGTGGTGTGGTAAAATCACACAGGCTGCATCAGAGATGCTTGGGGCAAAGAGCAAGTTCTTGCCATCTCAGTGGAGCTGTTACTGCCTTGGAGGTGACTAAGCAGGGCAATTGTGCACCCTGAGAGGTGGAGAAGCTGCCTTTGTGGAGAGCATGAGAAACCCCCTGGGGCCAGGGCTGGCGGATTCCTGCCCTTGCAGTCACCAGGTGCTTTCAGGGAAATCATGACCCTTCCAAAAGCCACTGAGCAAAGAAGGAAAGAACCACCAGCACCTCAAGTCAGAAGTGCTTGATTCCTTGCCCAGAGCACTCTGCAATGCATTAATCATGGCATTTCCCACAACCATCTTCGTGTCCTCTCAACTATGCATTTGCCCGAACTCAGTTGCAGTGATTGAATCCTCCTTTCGCTCTATTGTCAAGTCAAGGGAACCTATAGTTCTTGTCTCCTGAGCCCTGAACACTCTGGACAGTAACATTCCTCGCCTTTTTTCTTAACAGGCACAATACCTCAATGTAAGTGCCTTTTTTTTTTTTTAAGATGTTTTAGCTACGTTTTTATTGTGTATTAATCCTTTAAAATGTGGTGCCTTTTACATGTGCATGCAGCTGTGCTAGCACTTTGTTGTTGCAGGAGCCTCTTGTAATGTGCCCTGCTCCCGCACATGATAATTGCCCTTACTTTAAGGTGTACTAGAAGATTGCTAGTGACTGCAAGGAGGAGCAGTACTGTTGCATACAAGAGAACAGAAAGAAAAATGCTGAATTGAAGTATTAACAGCAGAAATCAGAGATGTCCACTATAAAAGACCTGATCATTTCCTGCAATTTTCTTGTAGCAGAAAGATGCATGAAAAGATGTAAGAAAAACTTAAATTTGTTAAGTGGTAAATGTTGTAATGAGCTTACTTGTCCCCACCGAAGGAGGGTGGGACTAGTGCACTTGCTGCTGTGGTGCATGTGACAGAAACAGGGACAGCTTCATGGCACTCATCGTGAGGACTAAACCGAAAGCATCTCCACAGCGTTCCCACTTTTGCTGCAATGTCTTTGGTGTCCCTCTGAATCAGAAGCCACCAAAGTGCTCGCTACATGGGGTGTTTTATAGGAATGAGACTGAGCTGAAGTGTAACAAGGGCTGAGCCACAGTCTCTCCTAATTATAACTTAACTACTGAGGCTGAAAGGATTTAAGGGCCCCACTTAAAGTGCTTGCAAAAAAAAAAAAAAATACTAAAATATGTTTGATGTGTTTGATGCTGCCATTGCCACCAAGCAACGCAAAGATGTGGCTTCAGAAGCTTGCTGCCTTGTGCAGGTGTCACTGGCATTTTGTGGAAGTGCAGCCCATCTTCTGAAAATACACCTGAGCAACTTAAGCTCAGATCTAAAGTGCTTGGGCCATGTAATACATAAAACAACTGTTGGAGCTTTATTAAGCAAATTAAGGAAGGAACCTGCAGGCCTCTATGTGTCTTCAGAAGATGGGCTTCATTCAGAATATCCTATAGATATTCTGAAAGCTCTTCATGCTATGCTCACGTAAAGAAGGATGTGTTGTCTGACATTGAGAAGGTAAAAATGGTTACAGTACAGCAAAACAAGGGTATAACAAAAAAAAGTTATTAACAAAATGCTCAGAATTAAAGAGGAAAGTATTGGCTAGTGTGTGATGGCTCCTTGTCAATAACTTCTAAGAGTTTGTGTTCTGGTTGAAAAAAATACTAGTTTATAAAATACTAAAGCAACAACAGTTCTTACTCTGGAGGTATTCACGTCTCCTATTAATGCAATTAGATCCCAAGAAAGCAGCTTCTTATGGAGATAAGAGTATAGGTTTTGAGAGGATGAATAACATCCTGCTATCTAACCAACAGCATCCAGGTGCACAGTGAGGGACTGTTCAGGGTCTGTTGCTCTCGCTTATGGATGATGGAAATTTACTTTTCATTCTCTCCTGAACAGAAAGGAAAGATAATGTATGGGATTTGTTGATAAATTAGATATTTATTATTTGTCTATATCCTGCAATGGTCAGACATTTTTGAGCTCTCTTTATTTCTCCAGGCCTATAATAAAATGATTAAATAAAGATGCTGCCAGATCTCAGTTCTGCCAAACTCACTTTCTGCCACTTAGAGTACAAACTGAATTTAAAGCAGCGGGAGATTTATCCCTTCTCTTCATGGGAAATCTGTGTTGGCATAAAGTTGCTAGAAATAGCTCGGGGCTGGGATTTTATTTAAGGAAGAGAAGAGCTCATGTCCAGGAGAAGAGGTTAGGAAAAGCGGGCAGCAAAGTGTGAAGAAGTGAAGGCTCTGAGCACCAAGTCCCTGCAAATTTCCCTGCTTTTCCCCACTCTTTGGTCTGTGCTGGGGCTGGCTGGGAAGCAGCTGCACCCGAGATGACCTCCCGCTCACTAACATCTTTCACTTGCGTTTATTCTTTCCCTTGAATCATTTACTAGCTTGGCCTCTGTGCCTCCCAGGCCTTTCCCATACATGCACACACACACACAGGGCTGGACATTTAATCCCCGTGAGCTTACTCACAGCATGGGCATCAGAGGCCAAGAACTTGCAGTATTTTTCTTGGCCATGTAAGGGCTTGGGGCTCCCTGCCCAGAGACTGTCATGCAGCTGCCTAATGAAAAACAGGAAAGCATTCCTGAGAAAGCTCTGCACCAAGGGGAAGCAGCACTCAGCATGGCCAGGGCTCTGTATCCTTCACTCCACCCTTGCGGATCCGCGTTGCTCATCACTGGCACCAGCCAAAGCCCATCCCATCCCAGCAGCTGCTGGACAAGGATGGCCTTGACCAGCGGAGGCCAAGCCTGGAGCCTTCTCTAAGAGCAGGGGCCCAGCTCTGGTCAGTGGCAGATGTGCTGGTGTTTGGGCAGTGGGTTTGCAGGGGGTGTTTTGTGTTTGGGGCGCAGTACCCTGCGTGCCTGGGCACACATCACCACTGTCCAAAGTGTTGTGTCTCTTCAGGATGAGCTGTGAAGGAGCACGATGAACCCTGAGCTAGAGTTGCCAACATATCAGCACCCAGAAAGGCTGGAAAGGCACCCAGATCAAAAAGTGCCAAATCCGCCTTGGTCCCAGGAGTAGTGACATGGAAAGGGATGAGAGCTGAGAAGCAACTTGCTAAACCCAGTGTCAGGCCTAGGAGGCCCCCTGAGGCAGGAGGCAGCACATGGAGCTGGGGAGGGAAAACACACAGCCTCTCCTGAACTATTGAGGGGCAAAGGGAGCAGCCTGAGGTGCCTCAGGCTGTGAAGGGCCCTAGTGGAAGGGCCCTGCAGACCGAAGGGCCCTGCAGGCCAAGCAGACCTGACAGGGCTTCAAGGGGGAGGGGGTACATGATAGCAGCAGAAGCTGGAAAGGAGGCCAGCCTGTCTGCAATGCCTCAATACTTCAGGACATGGCGTATCCCAAACAACTCCGAGATGAATAGGAGAGCTCACTGTCAACTTGAGTTAGTTCTTACTCCTAAAAATAAACAATTCTAGCCAATAAAAAACACTCAGCATTAAAAAAAAAAGAACTCTGATCCTACTCAAAGAATGGTACAAAATAACATATCTCGGAATTTTGTCTTTTTTTCCCCCTTTATTTATGGTCAGCCGGGCTGGCACAAGTCCCGTCGCCATTTACAGGGCCACATCTGGGAAGCCCTGAGCAGGTAGCAAGGCCACAGCCTCGTAAAGGCAGCTGCTGCCATCAGCCCTGTGCTGGCCCAGTGCACATCCTGCCCCACGGCTCCCTCAGCCTCTGCCTTTGCTATGTGAAAAGCTGGAACAAAAAGCTATTTCTCAGCCTACCCTAGGAAAGCAAGATCCAAGAGGCAGAAAGGAAATTGGGGAGGGTGAAGCTGGGCAGCCCCACTATTCGAGGAAAGGCCTTGGCTGACGGTAGCACTTGAGCACGGCTGCCTCGCGTGTTTATGGGTTTTTATAAAGCTTTGTAGTGGTTGTCAAGGTGGACAAGGGCAGGCTGTTCTCAAGGCAGAGGAGTGTTTCCTCCAGCAGTCCCAACAGTGGATAATGTGCCAGGCTCGATGGGAATGTGCAGATCTGGACTCTCTCCCCAGCTCTGCCTCCATCCCAGTCCTGCACACTCATTTCTTACCTTTAAGCACAAATACATAGCACATATAAATTTGGTTGGTATTAGCAGTTTCCTTTTATACATCTTGTATCTTACTTGCAGCAGTGACTGTGATCAGCCAGATTTGTGGCTGGTTTGTGTGACTTCTGTGGACTGTGCCTGGGACAGCACAGGCTGTATGTGATTCCCAGCAAAATGCAGAAAAATGCTGAAAATGGGAGATTAAAAAGCTGTATCTTTGTGGTAGATCTCCAGTCACACAAAGCAGCCAGTATGACAGGTCCTACTATAGCAGCTACTTCCGAAAGAATTTTTTGTGGGGTAAGAAACTTACATAACATGATTTTTTTCAGTTTTGTGAGCAGCTTGATTATTTGCCTGGATAGGAAAGGGGAAAAAAATAGTTCGGATGTAACCAGCGAATCTCAGTTGCTCTGCAGCAGAGAACTGTAAAGGGACTTGGGTCACCCTAGTCCAAGAAGCGAAACTCAGCTTCATGCAGAGGACCTGTAAGGAGGATTTTGGGGCACAGCATTAGTAGTGGCCTCTGTCCCTGAGCCAAGGGGGATCCACTAACTGAAATCTGTGGACAGACCACATCCAAATCAGTTTACCCTCCTCTTCCCTATTGTCTCCCTGGGAAGAAGGTCACTCAGGTTTGTGAGCCTATCTGTGATCCCCAGCCCTGTAGCAAAGAGCCTGCAGGTGGCAACCCTGCTCCTCCCTTGGCTCCCGGCCCTCCTTCCCAGACACCTCGCTCTCCTTCCGCTGCTGGTCCTGTCTTAGGTTGCCCTTCCCCCTGGGACCTCTTGGCCAGCCCTACCTTCTCTTTCAGGACGCACTCCCACCCTCTTTTTACCCCTCTTCCTGTGAAATTGGTCATTTCCACAGCTTACTCTCCTGTCCAATTACTTCTTCAGCCCCCATGTAAGCTCTGCTTTCTGATCCGACCTCTCCTCCCTCAGAAAAAGGGAGCTATCTGCCCTTCTCTAGCTGGACGCCAGCCATGCTGCACACCCAGGGAAGAAAAACAGGAGGCACTGACTGCTTACCCACTTCCCTGCTAGGGTGGAAAAGCCGGAAGAAGTTGATGTGTCAGACACAGCACTGACCAGCCTGTAGCACTCTTAAAATACCTTGTATTATTTGTCATCCTGAGGGAAGACTTTGCAAGATGTACATGGCCTGGACATGAGGACCCGGGAAGTTAGAGTCCACCTGTCTTCGGCTTTTTTTGTTCATGTTCATGTTGGGGAGGGGAGGAAAAAAATAAATAAATAAGGGAGATATCATAGAGCACCATTTTGGCCAGACATCACTTATCTGGCTGACCCATCGAAGAGATAAGTTGAGATTTCAGTGTGGGCGGGAAGAGGCAGGTCCGACAAAGACAAAGATCTGTGAATTGCCTGCAAGAGGACAGACATTTGAATTCCTGCTTGTATCCAGAAAGGTGGGGGCACAGACAGTAGAATGGAGAGACGGGCAAACCATGTAAAGGGCAAGACACTGAGAAGGACCCACCAACGGCTGCCTGATCAGGAGATTAGATAGTAAGGAGGGAAATCAAGAGTGTACAGAACAAGAGAAATCCAGGGAAGATTAGATATCAAGGTGAGTGTGAAGCCTGAGAGTCCAAGACGGACAAGGCCTTACTTGGCATTGAAGGTCTCCTTTGTTTGCAAATTTTATCTTAAAAAGAAAACTTAAAAACACCTTTAACTTTGAGCCATTCTTTGCAATTTAGAAGTCCTCAAATGAATGCCAAGAAATGCTTTTACAGTCTTACCACTTTTGGTTTGGTATGCACAAAGTGAGGCAGGTAGCTTCTACATATGTGGTTAAAATAAAACAGGTTTTTGATACATAAATATGAATGCTTTTCCAAAACATACTGACAGTGCCTTCCTACTAAAAGAAAGCTGTGGTTTCCCTCCTCCATATGTCTTTCTGTGTGATACATATGAATTGAAAGGGAAATAAGTATTTATCAGATAGCATGGTAATTTAAAATGGAAAACAAGGTTTTGGTCATTTTGACCTGTCAGTAGGGTGAAAATTATGATCAAAAAAATTGCTGTTGAAAGAAAGGAAACCAAGGCTGGAGAATTGCTGAGATCAGCATGACCAGTGATGAATAGCAAGAGACCTGGGCAGCTGCAGTCAGTATCCAGTCAGGATTGTCCGTATCCCAGAGGGCCTCAGTTTGGCCAGTAAGCAACAGGCAGGGGCAACATTGGGGCCTCCACATGTTGCAGTAAGTGGCCGCTTTTTTCTTCAAGATGGACTCATGAAAGAAGAACTCAGTGTGAGACCTTTGAGATTATGGCACTTTCCAGGAAGTGGAAGACCAGATACCAGGTGCTGTGCTGCCTGAAAAGGTTCAAATATGCATAGTTTTCTTAGGCAGTACCTAAACCAGTTTGTTAACATGTTTTCTAAAGGGCCTCTGGAAAGGATTGGATTCCTGCTGTGCTTTGCTATCATAGTGCACTTAGGAGAACATATATTTTTATCTCTGTATAAATCTGTAATGTACTGACATCTTCATTACTGTGCAATGTTCTGGTTACCTAATTTCAAAAAGCATAAAATAGAGCTAGAGACAGCCAAGGCCAAAGAGGATGATGAGAAAAGTAGATCTCTCATAACAAAAGAGACTAAGTTATTTTCCTAGGACTCCTACTCTTGGAAAATAGGCATCTGGAGTGGGGAATATGGTAAGGGTACATAAAATTAAAGCAACTAAAAGTAAATTGTGAAATCGATCACTGTAAGATGTCATGGACAGCAAATATGAAAGAGTTCAGCAGGATATTAGGTGAAATAATGGAAAATATATAGCTATAGTAGCTAGATAGTGGCATCATCACCACTATTATTATTATTATCCATGTTAATATTCAGCATTCTGATTGGCATTATCTGGGTGCCATCTCTGGTCACATAAGTCCCCAAATTGCTGGGGACATGAAAAATGTGTTAGGGAAGGGATGATTTTGTTCAGGCTCTTCTCCTGAACAAGTCAAGAAGTTGTTATCAGATCACATAGCCCTGCTGTGTATGGAACACTATAGCTCCTCTCTGAGTATCCAGGACTAAAATGTGTTAGGGTGAAGAAAAGGAATGGGATCTTCTCCAAGCAGAAGTGTTGCAGCTCAAGTCTCTTGGACGCACCAGCAGATCTTCCTTCCTCCATAGACAAATGCAGAAAGACTTGTACAAGAGCAAAGAGGGGAAGAGAAAAGAAGGAAGTTAATGGGGCAATTTAATAGGGTTTCTGACACTTCCTCATATATAGACTGGTTATATCGATGGATGTTTTGCATTGCCTTTAATCGTGTCATGTAGTAAATGGGTAGTCACATCAACAATTTTGCTTTAGTTATTTCAGAACAGAGCACACTCCTTTTTATGCTCACCCAGTGATGAGTGATGTTGTCACATCTGCCCCATCAACGCTGCCACTGGTACTTGCTCCCAGCGTTCTGCTAGCTGCCTTTTCCCTAGGCCATTTGCTGTGCCTGGAGGCTCCTTCCTGGTCTTTCAAGCACAAACAAATGTCTCCTCTTCCTTCCAGTTCTCATCTTCCAATGCTGGGCGTGTTTGCAATACTGTTGCAATACTGCTGTTTGCAATACTCCTGAGCTTCTACTGGTCATATAGCAGTTAAGTAAAAAGATAGAGCCTTTAAGCTCTATCTTCAAGGTTATTGCCTGTTGAGACTCTGCAGAGAATTGCAAATCTTTGATCAATTACTGGATAACAACTGATGTGCAGAGTGTTTTATATCAAAATGAGGTAGGCCGCCAAGTTCTGCTTCTGTAACCCGTGTGGCTGTAGATGTGCAGTAACAGCACCAAGGTTACCTGGGTGTTACAGCAACAGTAAATAACAGGAGAAAGTCACCTGGCAGGAGGTTTCTGTAATTGGAATGGGTAAACAGATTATCTGCTGGTATTCTTCTCCGCTTATCCATTCACTGGAAATGTTATATAACGTATACCTGCAGTCAAGGCTTTCTTAAACATAGGAACTGAATTTAATTTGTGAATTTTTTTTGCATAACACATTTGCAAGGCTAATGCATGCCACTTCTGCAGTAAACCTACCTGCTGCCATGTCCGTTCAGCTACAGTGGATATTGACAACATATCTACATGAGACAACAGTGTTTGTGAGGAGCATTTTCTCCTTTTGACTATTTAAAAGTGTATAGAGCTGTATTAACAAGTACACATTTTACAGGAAAAGGTCAAGTCATGAACATTCTGATAAAGACGCCATCCTTTACTAAATTCAGACACTAGGCTATATAATTGTCCTGCATCTAGATCTAAATGTCCTATTCACAGGAGGTATGAGAAACTGCCCCATAATTTCAAATTAGAGCAAGAGAAGAAAGCGGTTATTCTACTAACATACATCTTCCTGGCAAAGTAAAATAGCCTCTAGTGTATTCACATTTTAAAGCCTTTTCCTATCGCTGGAAGATAAAAAGTGTAATTAGGATGAAGTGCTTTAAGTGGTTTCTCTTAAATTATTCTCTTCAGTGGGTAAGTTAGCAAACAGTGCAAGATTTTGAGGTGAAAACTGCTCATTTGTGCTCTTTTCACAGCAAGACTAAAATCATCTCATGCCACAAACCGTGAAGGCTGCAAGGAGACGGAAACCAAGCAAGGGACTGTGCACAAAGCACAGCTCATTCTTTTGCTTTCTAAAAAGTCCTCCACGGGCCACAAAAACAGATTTGTAGCTGCCATCACACGTTTGGCTTCTGTAGTCGCTGCGCAGCAAAAAAAAAAAAAAAAAAGGCTGAGTTAGCATATCTTTTATAGCATTGTAAAAAGTCACAGAATCAGCTCAGGAATATTACAAAGTTGGTAAGACCTCGTGCTTATCTAACAGGCTTGTTCAGCACCCTCATGATAAACACCAAACCTGACAACTGGAAGGGGAAAGGGGGAAGGCGGTTTTAATGAGAAGCACAGGAGTGCTCAGACCACACAACAAAGCGGCCTGTCCGTCTGCCAAGATTAAGGAATGCTCCACGGACAAAGGCAGGAAGTTCCCTTTCCTTTTTCCCTGAGCAAGGCACTAAAGCTGTTTTTTCTTGCCATAGATGTCACTGCTTTCAAACATACATTGAAAACAAAAGGTATTTGTTCTTGTGCGTTTAAAAACATACATATTAATATATATATTTCCTTTATACATAGGAGGAATATATCGTTTTTCTTTCCTCTGTCAGATGTGGCATTTCTCTCCAGGGGCTTGTGACCATTCACGTTTAAGGAAAGCAATCGGGTGTTGAAGAAAACTTCACTTGGGTGAAGTTTTCTTTAAAGCCACAGAAGTAAATGAGCTTGCATGTGTTTAAAAAGAAAGAAGGAACAATGAAACATTCAACCTAGCTTGCCCAAACAGATCTTACCGATCTTTTTTCTTTTTTTTTTTTTAACTTGCAAGGCAATTTGCAACAGGAAAACTGAAACTGCTGGAGAGGAGGAGTTCATAGCAGCAGCAGAGACTCTGCCAGGAGATTAGGGCCCAGATCCTCCCCTTGCTTTGGCTTCTGAAAGTCGAGTAACTGCCCAAACAGAGCCGGGAGAAGAATTTGATCTGTTTTCTTGCACTGGTATTCTGAGGGCAAATTACCATGATTAATGAGTTACTGTTTGTCATCGGAACTGCAGTAACCGGCCACGGGACAATTGCTGGAGGTTGCTCTGCTGCTCAAGCAAAGCCCAGGTCTGCAGCACTGGCAACAAGGACTGGGGCACAGAGGAAGCGCAAAGTGGGAGCTGAGCCTGCGCTTTGGGTGCAAGGATTTTGTCCAGAACCCCCTGGGCAAGCAGGAAGCTGCTGCTCCTGCAGGGAGTAGAAAACCCTACGGACAAGGGGCAGATCCTGCTTGTGCCAGGAACGTGTTCCACCTTGTGTCCCCTGCCTGTTCCTGTTGGGAAATAAAACGTGCTACTTCAGTCTCTGTGGCCAACAAGTTTCACACAATAACCCCACAGGCTGACAGCAATGGGGAAATGGAGGACAACCTGCCATGGTCTGATTACCCGCAATCCTTAAATGCTGGGTGGCACTTTATAATCAGGGGGTTCAAAAAAGGCAGCGAGACTGGAAGTACTTGAGTGCTAATAAGGCTGAATCCATTTTTTTTGCACACTAAGAGCAATTTCCAATCATGTAGGCTGAAGGTGCTGTGCAAATACTAATCAATGGTGTGCTCTACTAACACAGGAGCAAGTGAGCAAGGCAGCAGGATGGGGGCACTTTGTGCCCTGCGCGGTGCCCGTCCCTCCAGTCCTCGGTGCCAGGTGGCACTGCCTGTGCCGGGAAATGAGGAACGGGACCCAGCTCTGTTTAAGCTGTTGGAGGTAACTGCAGCAGGCAGAATGCAATCACGGAACCAGCAGCAGAGCCAAGGCACTGATTAGCACCCTGCAAAAAGTCCCGGGGGCTCGCTAATGATCAGGACTTTTTGATTAGCTGCTATTGCTTTCCATGTGCAGAGCTGCGTTTTGCATTGCGCTCAGCAGCTCCATCCTCACGCACATCCCTACATATGCACATGGGGCGCTAGGGGCACATTTCACACACTACCTTTCTCTTAGGGGTGGAGCATGAGAGACTGCACTTTTCAGCAAGGCCTGGCCTGCATCTCACTGGAAGTGGTCATGGCCACCCATATATTTTTGTTTCTTCTCCTTTTGCCTTTCTTTGGAAGGGATATTCAGGCATTTCGTGCCATTTATGAGGCTGTTATCTCTCAGCTAGCTGTGTAGTTACCACTAGTAAATGTTTCAAAAAAAAAAAAACCCAACTCTAAGCTTATAGCTTCTATTACTGTTTTAAAGTAAGATATTTATGGTTCTGTTTTTACTGCTAGCATTTCAAAGAGAGGATGCTAAAATAAACACGATACGAATGCCTGTATTCTTTAGAGTTTTACGATTTTGTTAGTCTGCTGAAAACTTCTTGTTTCATGCTGCATTTCCTTGCTACCATCTCTTTAAATCTTACATTCCTCAGCTATTGTCCTTCAGATGTCTTTCCTTTGCTCTCTTCACTGTTTCCTCTATGCTGGCTTCTGCGCCAGTTCCACTAGTTTTCAATTTTACTTTCTAAGCTTTCTTTATTTTTCTACTTTTTCTTTTTTTGTTTTGATCCTTTTTCTTCGTTAATTATAATGAATTGTCAACAACCTAAGTATTTGTGATTTTATATATAATGTAAAAAGAAGGGAGGCACAGGAAGGAAGTATGTATTTTTAGAAGAAAAAGAGGATGTTTTGAAAGTACCTGCAGAGAGAGACTAGCAATACTGGTAATGACATTGGAAGAGTCGTGTGGATCAAATGGGTGAATGCTTTTAGATTTGGATTATCTATCTAAAGGTGAAACCTGGCCTGGCGGAGATGCTGATCACAGGGATCAGTCTGTTCTTATTTTAAGATGACAACATGAGAATTCAAATTCACTGTGAAGGAAGAGATTTACATGTTCCTCTGGTGACCTAGTCCCAAGTGCTCCAGTGCTGGACAGTACGGTTACAGTCAATAATCCTGGCTAGAAGAGCATAAACTGATAACATGAATGAGACCTCAATCAGTGGAGCAGTGGATGGACCTAGAAAATGCAGCGCTAGTGCTTCCTAAGACCACCTTGCACATGGAAGAGACCAGCAGATCAGGCCCCATGGGAGGAGGGAGGCAATCTACATTCCCAAACTTCTGGCTAGTCCTCATCCATTCAGCTTCCAGGCACTGCCTTTTCCAACAGGTAGGAGCAAGTCTCTGTGGTATATATGCCAAGCTGCAGTGTCTCACTAGGATAGACTTTGAATGTGGCCAAGTCTAGCCCTGGCTGCTCAAGCTGAACAGCAGAATCTGGAGGAAAGAGATATGGACTTATAAAACAAGAATTGTAGTTTTCCCACTGACTCAAGTGTCTATCAACAATGCTTTACTGTATAAATGCTGTATCTGGCCAAGGGGTGGGCTCTGAGGAATACCAGTTAAGTTCTTTATTCCTGAAGCCCATGATTTGCTGCAGCAGTGTCATAACATACCCTCTTTCTAGTCTTCATTTTCCTTTGCTGAAACATGTTCAGAATTTTGCCCCTCCCGTTTCTTCTCTGTTCTTTACTTCATTCTGAAAGATATGCACTTCCTTCCTGTGTCCTGTCTCTGTATTTTATCTCAAATAAATGTTCTGTTGTGCTACAGTATCACCCGCTCAGAGGCAGAGTCGGGTACATTCGCATCTCTGCTAAGACAAAGCAGTGTGGAGAAAGCACCGTGCAAACAATTAGTCCATATCTACCTCTGTGTAGCCTATGGGCACGCACATCTGATATAATCACCCGCTTTGGGTGCTCCGCAACCCATTGCCGTGTGGGAGGATGGCAAGATTGCGCCCCCAGGACATGATGGGGGGCTGAAGCAGCCAAAACACAGCGGGCCAAGGCCCTGCTGCCTGCTGAACCGGTTGTCTGAGCCTTTCACCAAGAACTCACGGCCTAACCCTAACCGGTAGAGTCTGCCCCAGGGCACGGACTCTGCCCAGGTATCCTGAGGAAAGGGGCCAGGAGGGAGCGGTGACTAACGCTGCCCTAGGGAGCAAAGCGTGGCCTTGATGGCAATGGGCTCGGCTGCGCCGCACTCCTGAGGCGCCTCTGAGGGGAAACGGGGCGGGAAACACCCTGGGGCCACCCAAGGGCCCTGGACACCAGCGCTGGTCCCTCCCGTGTTTCCTTCGTGCTCCTGGAAGCAGATGTCATCCCAGGTCCTTCTGCCTGCACTCCTGTGCACACAATAAACGCTTGGGCTGGATCCCAAGCTTGGAGAGCAAAGGAAGGAGGATTTCCTGGAGTGGGTACGGGAGTGATGCCCTTAGAGAACACAGATTGGTATGGCAGGGACCAGGAATGGGAAATGAGCTCCTGAGATTTTCCCTCATTCCTTACCAGTCTAACCCCATGGTTTCAACAAGCTCATACCTCAGAGGGCTAGATGGCTGCTGAGTAGCTGGACTATAAATTCGTCTCATCTAAGGGCAATTTAGTGGCCTCCTTCACTTTGGAGGGGAGAGCGTATGGCAGCCAGCAAACCACAAAGCTCCCAATTTGCACACTCAAATGTACACACTGTAGCTTTTACAAGGGAAGAGCCCCCTGACTTTAGTGTTGCCAGGGGGTAGGAGCTTTACAAGTGTTTATTGCAGTATTATTGGCCTATCTAAATTCTGTGGCTGCAGCTGCCAGTTTAGAAGGAAAATGGCTAAACGCAGATAAATGAATCTCTGTTATTTTACATGATGAAATTTATAGTCCTCTTTCAATTCATCTCAAAATACAATGTTACATTAAGAACCTGCACCGAGTAGGGATACTGAAATCTTAGATATAAGGAAGGAGACAAGAGTGGCAGGAAAAGTGCATTTGCACGTTCAGCTTTTAGAGTTAGAAAATCCCTGAGCCTGGTGCAAGGTGACCAGGCAACCAGGTTTTGATTTAGAAATGGAAAGCAAAGCAAGCACTAAGGACAACCTAGATTTGAACACAGGTGAGGCTGTGACTCTACTCTTTGGCACGGAAATGCTTCCAACGGCTTCAGTGGAATTCCTCTGAGTTTAGGATGGTCTGAACAAAATAAGAGGAGGGCTTGTGAGCTGGTGGCTGGTGTTTCATGGGAGGGATCACAAGCTGAATGAGTGCAGCTTGGCAAGCAGCTATTTGTCATCTGAAGTTAAAGAACTGCCTCTGAAGTTAAAGAAGGCCATGTTCCTGGTCCTGTCCAGGAGGAGTTTTAAAAATACATCTTTTACTGGGCATATTGGCACATTTTGCAGTTTGTCTGGCAAGCACTAACGTATAAAGCTCAGGTGACTCTACTTGCCAGGGATCATTTGTGAGATCTGTAATTTCACTTTGCTACTTGTATTTTTACAGAATGCAGAAGTATTGTTCCATAGTTTAAAAAGTTCAAAATTATATATTTTTTTTACTTCACAAGAGATTATTCAAGATAGATAAAAGAGTATTTAAAAGGAACATGTGCTAAATATATAAGGAGCTTAATAGCTTTTACCCAAAATGATGCAATTTGTGATGATCCATTTGCTGCATGAAATCCATTTTTCAGTTGTTTCCTAAATCAATGTGAGGCTCATTCCCACTGCTGTTGTATCATGGGCAATTTAAGCAAAAGAAAAAAAAAAAAGAAGTGAGGAGCCTGGTTCTGTGAAAATGTAATCCAGATAACTCCCTGTCAGGCCTGCTCTTGTTTAAGAAATGAACCAGCAAAATTACACTGTTAAGCTCTTTCACTCTGCTCTAAATGAATGTTTCCTAAGATAATTTCAAAAATATTTGAATCTTTTTGACTTAAATGTTTCCTTTATCTTATATTATCCATAGAGTTGGACTATGGAGTTTTAGCGACTATACGTGAATTTTCCAAAGTATGTAGGACTGTACAGCTTCAGCATTGGTGATGAGTGCTCCTCACAGCTGCATGGCTTTGAGGGCTCCTGCCCAGGACATCCCAACCAGCTTCCAGAGCATCCCTGG
Organism: Nothura maculosa; assembly: GCA_032353885.1. Taxonomy (NCBI): domain Eukaryota; kingdom Metazoa; phylum Chordata; class Aves; order Tinamiformes; family Tinamidae; genus Nothura; species Nothura maculosa. Next base: position 1,230,681 of record JAUBOD010000078.1, read on the forward strand.
CACCCTGCTGCTGTAGGGCTGCTTTCTTCAGCTCATTTGTACAAGGTCTCAGGTCAGCTTCCTCACTGCTTGCCAAAGCAGAAGGAGCTGATGAAGAAAAATAAAACTTTGGGGGAAAAAATACAAAAAGGCAAAATGAGAAAAAGCGCCTATTTTTGAGAGTCTGCAAGCAATTAAAGAGGCAAAAGAAGTTAATATTTGTGAAATCCTACTTGAAGTGAGAGGTGAAATAGGTCTAATCTCAGTAATTTCTAAAAAAGGAGACCAGCGGGAACAAATTACAGTAAGTGTTCCTAGCACTCATACCTTTGACTCACATCGTAGTGCTGTGATTGCTTAATCCAAGTATTTCCTTGATGAGGAAAGGGCAGTTGTGTCTTCCCCCTCCTGCCAGCTCTCACTCCTGTCCTCTTCCTTGCACCCATTCTGATGTTTACAAAGCTGAACGGACCCTGTCTATGCAGCAGTGCCAGGAAATGGTGCTGTGCACTGGAAATGGGGTATCTGTGCTTAGGTAATTTGGACACTGCCTATGTCACTTGTGGCCATCTCCCAGTTGGCTATTTTTGGCTATCTCCCAAAATATCTTTTGGTGGAGTTTTGGTCATCTCCCAGAACAGGATCTGGACAGGATTTGGAGGTTAGTGCAATGAGGCGCTGCTCTCAACAGAGAGCTCACATGCACATGCCCTGGTCTGGGTGGTCAGGGGAGAGCTCAGGACAAGTTCAATTCCCTAATCTAAATGTGGCCTTTCTGCAAATCTCTCTTTTTGTTCAGAAGTGTTAGATCTCAGCCAACACTTACCATGTGAATGGCAATAGAACCCTTGGCTGCAGAAGATGACAAGCGACGTGCAGGAGATGCCATTGACAGCACTGTAGACTTGGGCGGGACGAAGCTGACTGTGGTGCCATAGCTTGAAAAGAGCACAGGCAGTGCTGTTGAGGGATGAGTCCACAAGCACCTCCAAAGAGCCCCTCTGCATGGAGAAAAACACAGGAGGTCACACCACAGTTATAAACCTACCATCACCTACTGTGGCCCTTCCACAGTCTTTAGTTATCAGGATGTCTATTTAAGTGGATGATAGATTCCAAGGGTAGGGATCTTATTGATGATATGGCCTGCATGATGTATTCTGGGATTTAAAAGGGGAGAAAAGGGAAGAAAATTACACACATACAGGGCAACAAGCAAGCAAAAAAAAAAAAAAAAAGACTTTAAATAGCTAAACTTCACTTACCTAGAAACTTTACTCACTGTTTGAGCTCAAATGTGATCAGGACAGCAGATGGGTATGTCTTTACTGTGAGCTACCTGGAGGTTGTTGTATGTGCTTAGTAGATATGTTGTACTGTAACATTTAGCCAAGGAAGAACATCTTACAGTTACATTGTGCATGTAATTGATTTTGGGAGCCTTTACCTCTCCTACTAATTCATGACAAAATCCACAGTACATTTGGCAGAGCATTGTGGTGTAGTAAGAAGCACTGGTTTATGTACACACTAAACACAGGAGTGGGCCTGCAGTGCTAATATACACACAGCCGAGTTCAAAGGCTTTCAGCATCTGTGTGGCCCATCCTGTCATCTCTGGGGACAGATATCCCATAAAGCTCCCGTTCTGGGAACATTAAGCCTCCTTGTCAGAGCGATCAGTGTATATGGAATCAAATGGCTGTAGCTTTTGGCTCAGGCTGGGAAAGATGAGGGTTGAGGAAAGGGCAGAGGAAAGGCAAACACTCTGTCTTGAGATAAATGCACCATCTATGTCCAACAAAGCTGCCCATCTGAAGCAGCT
>JAUBOD010000078.1:1232584-1243867 GCA_032353885.1 Nothura maculosa
GCAGAGGAAAGGCAAACACTCTGTCTTGAGATAAATGCACCATCTATGTCCAACAAAGCTGCCCATCTGAAGCAGCTAATGATCCATCTCGCAGCTCACGGCTCACAGGAGCTCCCCAGAGCTGGAGCAGGAGCTCTCTGGGACACGCTGACTGCCAACACGCAGCACCGACTGCGCTTCAGGGTGAGGAACCGGCCACGCTAGCAGTCACTAAACCTCCCTCTCCTGATATCCCTTAGGGAAGACAGCCTCCTCTATCAAACGCACAGGTTATGCTCAGTCAGGCTGTAATTCTGATCTCCCTAATGGACTTCATGCTGCTGCCATTATTAGACAAGTCTTGCTATGTAGGTGGAAGCAGAAAACCTGCCAAGAGTTAGAAAACAGTCAAGATACTATGTGAAGAGTGGGGATTTCTAATGCGAGCCTTTGATGATGAATTCACAGCTACTGCGCTCATGAGAACTGGGCCTGAAATCTAAACTCTGAGCTTTTCTTTAAGGTCAGTGTTGTTGCTACAGAGTTGCAGCAAAAATGTGATGTTCATAAAAAAAGACACGATCAATGATCCATGCAAGCGATGTAACAAGGCAAAAGAGAAGAGGAGGAGGAGGGAGCAGTTACAGCAAATAGCAAATGGGTCTCAGTGACACTTTTTTTTTTTCTTATAAAAGTAGGCCGAAGAAACCAAGATACATTGAAGCTGACAGTTTATTTGGCAGCAGTTCAAAGCTAGAACCTCGTGTTCGTGCTGTGCTGAACTCGCACCTGCTGTGTGTAAAAGGTAAAGGATCAGGAGCCCAGGCTCCTCACACAGAGCAAAGGGATGAGCCTTTCATTCTTTCCCAGCTTCGGGAATGCTCTGCACAGCCTGCAACATGGCAAATAAACATATTCGGTAGCCAGGTGTGGGAAACGGCAACAAGGAGCTGCCTACAAGATGCACGTGAAGCAGAGAATTCCATTTAGTGTTCAAACTAAATGGCCAAAATGCTGTCACTTAAAGCTGACGTGTCGTAAGGGATTATTAAATTACAGGAATGAAATTATTAAAAAATAGACTGCATTGAAGAGCTCATGCTTCTAATGAGTCAACAAAAAGTCAACAAATGCTGCTTACAAAGACCATCCATGCATGTTAAGTCTATACAAAAAGCTCTGTTCAAGTGAAAGATGAGGAGGGTGTGAGGATACTGCCTGTGCTGGAGCCAAAGCTTCAAAGGGTTTTTTGCTGAGCAATGACTGTATCTGGAATTTAGAGCATTTCAGCAATAAGTAGGAGCTCAGACAATTTTCACCATGTCTAATTATAGCCTGGTGGTAGTGATAGTATAATTATGAGTACAGAGGCACTCTCATATACATCCCGTGAAGAGATCTGGTGCCAAAGAGAGCTGTTAGTAAACACAAGTGCCACCCATATGGGCAGAGCTGGTTTAGTGCTCACCAAAACATGCGTAAGGGCTCAGACACCGACGTGAGTCACTGCAGCCAAGCAAGCTCAAGAGCATGAGCAGTAACTGCAAGCTCTTTGTCCACAGCACAAGCAGAGTGGCCTCGCCTCCAGCTCAGCAAGGGAGACCAACGCTGACATGCTCATTCCTCATTCCCAACAGGAAGCAAGAGCATAAACAATTTATTTCCGTGGCTGAAATGATCCCTGGTAACTTGTTAAACTGCAGTAACTTAGCATTTCCGACTTGCAGCTGTCTCCTGTGGCCGCAGAGAAGCCCTCCTGGACATGGGGGATGCCCAGGGGATCCCTCTGGGCGGCTGCTCCGAAACTTTGAAACTTTTCCCCTTACCGTGTTCTAGTGACATGTGTGGTGACCAGGGTGCCTTAAAAGGCCAACGTGCATCAGCTGTTCAAAAAATCTTGGACTACTGACTAAAAATGAAGCAAACCTAATGATACTTAAGATCGTTCTTCTTTTAATAAAAACCTTTAAACCTTAGAGAAATAATTGTGAATCTATACAAGCCACTTGCTTTATATTAATGCTAAATTTTAAAAAAACTGTCAGTTTCAATTTATTTTATGTTTTTCAATCAATTTTCAAAGGATGGCAAATCGCTTCTGGTTTCTGTTTCAGACAGAAGAGTAATCTGAGATGGGCTATATGCTCCTATGGCTTTCAATTTCAAAAAAGTTCAGCACAGCTATTAGGCGTCGATATAGACAAATCAGAAAAAGAGACAACGTTCAGTATAAATGTTAAAACCAGAACTTGCCCTCACAGAAATGACTGAAAAGACTGACCTGAAGAGTAAGAGACAAAACTGTAACAGAACACAAAAAGGGGAACTTGCATCACTTAAAATGGAATTATACAAGAGAAATACGGACAGACAGAAAACAAGGACTGATCTTATAATTCTGTTATTCTCATAAAAGTGGCTACTCGAGTATGTAGTTCCACTAACGTGCCGCTCTGGGAAGGCCACTCACCCAGCTCCTGCAAACTTTAAAAAAAGACAAACACAAGAAACCTTGGTGATAGTGAGACTGTTTAAGTAGTAAAATTTATATTGGTGCCAAAGGAATGGAAACCAAGACTATAGGGCCGTCTTCTAAGGGATCTATAGGGAAAAATGGACAGGTTCTAACAGGCTACTGCTTGGAAACTTTATAAATGTAACAAAATACATGAGCAAGTTGAATGTACAAAATACATGAGTAGTTGAAGCTAAGATTGCAGGTGCAATGCAGTACCAGTAGCATAGGAGAAATGTTAACTTGTCATCAAAATGAAAATGTAAGGCTTAATGAAAACTCAGGTAGAAAAAATGATATCACCAGCTGATGGACTCAATTGACCAAGCTATTTGTCTGAAACAAAGGCCACCGTTGGGTCCCCTTGGGGTTGAGATGAAGTCAGCTTGTAGTGCAGCAGTCATGCTCAGGCACGTGGAGTCCCTCAGCTTCAGGGGCATGTGGTCCTGCTCCACCTCCTCAGAGCCTTCTTCTCTTGTAGGGACTTACTACCTAGGGTCTCATCACAGTCCTACTGATGCCTGCAGTGGGGTTGGAAAAGTCATCATGAGCCAATATCGGGTGGTTCAATCTCCAGCTGCACGGCTTCAAAGAGTCCTCTGAAGACCAAGATGATCAGTAAGCCAGTGAAGAACCCTAAACTACTGGTGATTCAGAATGCAGAAGCTTAAACTTGACACTTTTGTAGTAACTTGTAAAATCTATACCCAGACGCTGTGATTGGAGGACTGAGAAGGCAGAGACCATGGGGTAGAGGTAGGTTCTGTCTTCTCCTGTGAAGAGCTGAAATGATAGAATCATAGAATGCTTAAGGTTGGAAGAGACCTCAGAGGTTATCTAGTCTAACTTAGGAGTGGGATACTTAGGAGTGGGAATGAATATCTGAACAAGTTATGCTGGTGAAAAGTCTACTGTCACTGTCGGAAGCAGGCTGAGCAAGCAAGGGCCTTCGATGTGGCCTGAACTGATCTCCTGGGGAGGGAATATGCTGGGAAGGGCTCAGTTGTGTCAACTGAGGCTTTACTGCAGCCAGGAAGGGAGGCTTCAAGATGGTCTACACAGTGATCCCGGAATAAAACAGCATAAAAATTGCATGCAATAGTTTTAATACAGGAAAAATATTCAGTTATAGTGGTTTTCTCACAGGCAGAGAAGCTCTTCTGTAAACACATAAGACTGAGGAAATAACTGAACCATAAGCTGTACCTGAGTGCTCTGCAGGCAAAAAGCCCACTCAAAAATATGACTGCGATAATGACTTAAAAACTCTATTGACTGTTCAGATAAGAGCTGCTGCCACAAAGTTTAGCAACCAAGCAATGCGAATGGAGCTGTTACTTGAAAAATGCCAGCAAGGAAGGGCAAACTCTGGGCTTTATGTACACGTTTTTAAATAAATCAGAGTCACAAACTACTTTGCTCTGTCTCTTCTGCATTAAGTAGGTATAATTTACTGTTTGCCCTAAGCAGTGAGACAATAGGATTATCTCACACAGTTTATTCTGGCTGTGATTAAAGAGATGTGAGCAGGGAACATGGCTTATGAAGAGCGATCTCTCCCTCTCTCAGAGCTACGGCCACTACTGTTTTTCAGTTGAGGTTAAATGAGAGCACAGGGCCCTGAGAACTGGCACCACAACTGGCTGCCAATAGCCCCTGTAAAATAAACACTCAAACTGCCAAATACATTCATTAAATACCAAGGAACTAAATAGTGAATATTTGGAAAGCTTTAGCATATTGTCGTATCAGAATCAGGGAAAACAACATCCCCTAGGGCTTGGGGTCAAATCAGTGAGTCATACCCTAAGTGTACTAAAATCTGTACCACATTGATCTTCAATAATGGGGACACCCTGATTCTCCTTGTTCATTTTATACACCTGTCCTTCACTCTTGAATTCCTTTACTTCTAAAAGGCTACATTAGCCTACAGCCATCGATAAGGAAACCTAACAAAATTAATTTACATACATATTTTTCTTTTCCAAAATGAATGCTGTTTTGAACTGCTCGTTCAAACCAGATCATCTAATACTCTTAACAGAATACAGCTCGTACTCCTATCAACTCCATTATATTGCGTAACAAAACAGATATGAATCTCACTCTCATTAGTTTGGAGTTTGACATGACAATAAAAAAAAAGAAAATTTGGTGACAGGCCATTGTCGTGCACAATGACACAATGACAAGTCTAAGATTTCATTTGGAAGAATTAATGTTATTTTGAAGGATTAGATGCTGCAATCCATACCTTAAGGCACAAAAGAGCATCACGAGAAGTGCAATCAATGAACAGGCATTCAATTACTAATGCAAAATAATGCAGTTTATACTTTGATCTCAATTCTAATCCACTCTACTGTGATTATCATTAGCTCTTATCACTCTGCTGCAGGAAAAGCTGCTTCCTAGTTCAAGTGACAAAACACACTCTCCCTTGAAGAGCCCAGGATCTTAATTTTAGATGTGCACCAGTCACACAGAAGGGAGTGCACAGACGGAGCGGAGAAGGCCGCAGCAGGACCAGGCTCCCAGGACCCTCTGCAGTCGATGCACAGAGCAGAGTCTCAGGGAGAGATCCAGCCTGGATGCTCTGCTTCTGGGCTGGGGTGCTGCCTGAATCCTGCTCCCTCCCTTGTGCGCTGCAAGAGGAGTCCAACAAGAACCTCTTTAGAGGCTGCGGTGCATCGTGCCCTACAAGAGGCCAAATGTGCCCCAAGGAGAGAGGTAGTTTGAGCACCAGCTTGAACATTGAATACTATAGATCGTGACGAAAAGCAGAGACCAGACAGGGAAGCACAGGATAGTAGGGCTTGGAAGGCACCTCTGGGGACCCTCTGGTCCAACCTCCTGCTCAGGCAGGGTTACCTAGAGCAGGCTGCCCAGCACCATGTCCAGTAGGGCTCTGAACTGTGAGAATAGGGACTGCAAATATCTGTGGTCAAGAGAGATAGTCAGTCACCCTGCCAGTGAAGAAGGGTCTTCTTGTGTTCAAGTGCAATTTCCTATACTTCAGTTTGTGCTCATTGCCTCTCATTCTGTCACCAGGAACCACTAAGAAGAGCTTGGCCCTGTCCTCTTGACACCTCCCTTGCAGATATTGGCACATACTGATCAGATCCCCTTGGATGGAGCCTTCTCCTCCCCCAGGCTTCTCCGCCCCAGATCTCTCAGCCTCTTCTTGTATTTTGAGAGCTTGTTATTTCCTCAGCTCAGGGCAAGCAAAGCTTAGCAGCAGCTGACAGCACCAAATGAAAATGCATACATTCCATATAACTAGGATTAGCAGCATTAACAAGGTTGGGTTTTAATCAAATTTTCTGAGATGGCAAAAAGCACCACACAAGAGAAAAACATACTAGCAACAATGGCAGCAATAACTTTCTAATTATTTGACCTGGATTCTATTTGGCTGGAAATGAAATACTTTGCTATCACGGGAGTGCATCTGTTCTGCCTCTGGGTTAAACCTGGCTCTTTGAATACATGCAAGTTTGGTGTGTTGATGCAGGTCCCAAGCCTTACAAAGTAATCACTTGCCTACAGCACTGCATGTTGCAGGGAAATACAAGAGGAGGAAAAGGAAATGCAGGAAATGACTGTGTTGCTAATGTGAAATGCATGAAAGTTGGGTGGAAATGTAGTCGTGAACAAAAACCTGCCTTCACTCTAGCCGATGAGAACTTCACATTCCAATGGCAGATAGCAAAAGCATTCTCAAAGTTAACAGCTTTAGTTTGTAACACACTTATCTCTCAAAACAGAATGAGCCCGTTCATGGCAGTTTTGGGTTGCCATCTTAAATTAGCCACTTCACTCAGCAACATGTTTATGATGCCTGCCAAGTAAGAAATTGCCAAGAAAACTTGGTCAGAAGCTTCTTCCATAAAGACTGAGCAAAGAGGTCAAAGGAAGCTGTATGAACAGGGTGCAGCATTTAGGATTCTCACAAGAGCAGAAAATGCCATGTTTGGAAGAGAAAAATGCCAAAATCTCCAGGCTTATATGTTAGTCCAGTGTTTCATTCACAGGGAACAGTAATCACAACCCATTTATCTTGCTGATAAAAACCATGGGGACCTGCCACAGTCTGGCAGGAGTGAAGCCAAGGCAAACTAAGGCACAACGGGAGATCTGGGTTATGCTGCAGCGAGTGGAAAGCAATGGCAATTTAGGCCAATCAATGTATTCAATTAATTCCAGATAAATTTGATTCATTTGTTTTTAATCAAAACAAAGACATATATTTTCAGAGTATTCATGATGAACTGCTACTAAATGGGCAAATCTAAGATTGCTAGTTGATTTAAAATAAAGATGACAGAAAAAATGAGGTAGCTCATCTCTCCATAAGGAAGACATTTCAGACTTATTTTCTTGGAACACTTCCATTATTTAACTCAGGCTAATTTCAAATAACATGAATCTTCAACTCTTTAATCTGCCTGATGCCAGAGCGTCCACTGGCTCTTAAATCTACTCCCAGTCATTCAATTGGTTCCCTTGCTATCTCAAATATTAACAGCTATCTAGCCTTTTCCCTTATCACACAGTATGTGCTTGGGGGACAAGTTGACTTAGTAAGGACGAGCAGATCAGCTGAGGTGTCCTGTCCTCCCTGCCACCGATACCTCAGTGAGGTCACTGCTGAGCTGGCTCTGCATCCCACTCAGCCTCTTCTCTCTCTCGGAGAGAAGCATTAACATAACCACAATCTACATGTCTGAGATCTCTGGATGAAAAATGTTACCTAAATACAAAGTATAATGTATTTTAAAGTTGCCTTAGCAATCTATCTAAATCCCTGATAATATTCAATTGGCTGTTTGCTGAACTCCAGCCTCATGGATCCCCCCTGATAAGGAGGCCTCTGAAGCTGGTCCTGAGCAAACATTCCCGCAGCCATTTGGCCAGTGCTCCCTGGGGAGGCTGCGGACGTCCCCTCTCCTGACCAGCTGGCTCAAAGACAAGAGCTGACACTCCGCTTTGCAGCACATCCACGGCCCTGAACAACACCAGCCTGCCCATCCTGCCAAAAGCCTCGTGCCAAAGCTATTCAGCAGGTTTTTCACCCTTTAAATATTTATGAACAAACAACCTACTTGTTTATCTAGTTCTCCTGACCAGGTAACCCCAAAGTGGGATTTCACATGCTGTGGCCTTGCTCTCTTTTCTGACTGATAAGAGCACGAGCGACTTAGGGATGTCAGGTAAGGAGGGAAGTGGCTTGTACGGACTGTCGGGTCATGCTATAACCAGCTTGGCTGAGCCAAAGGGCCCAACTTCACCCAGCAAAAAACATCCCTCCCTTCCCCAAGAGCCCGCTACTCGACTGAGAGAAATCACCAAGTCTCTGTGAGCACCCGGAGCCTCTGTAAAGAGCCGCTCGAATCCACAGCGGATGCTCTGGGTGTGGGTGGGCTGCAGCTCCCTGCGGTGCGTCCCTCTCGGCACTGTGCCCTTCCCAGGTGGATGCAGGTCATGGCTACCAGGGAGGCAGCTATGGCACATGTGCCTCCCACGCCAGATGAAACTGGTCCTCCTGCTCCTGCCCTCCCAGCCTCCATCCGCACCCTCCGCTGCGCCTCTTGGGGCACCTGAGCTCCCAGACGCTCTGCTCTTCTATTTTTAAACTGCCAGATTGAGTCTTAATTATTTAAGCATCTTCCAGACTTAGAAAGCTGTTTTAGCTGTGAAAATTACACTCTGTGCAATCATAACTCATCAATAAACCATAGAAACAAATCTGTTCGTTAGCCTGTTGGGAAGCAACTTTATTTGAAGTGCATTTTAAAGCCAAGCCCAGATTTACAGATGTGAAAAGACCCAGTGCCAGTCATGTTTCAGTAAGCACATGAGATTTTAGCTCAAGTGAGAAGGAAGATCAGATTTGATGCTGATTCCATTGATTCTGCTAGTGGCAAGACAGTTTTATCTTCTCTTAAAGCAGCATAAATACCTCTGAAACAACCGAAATAGCTGAAATTTGAGCTTGGTCTGCTCTGCTTTTTCAGAAGCTTGTGCTCACTTGGGAGTTGTGCCGGCTTTGGTTTTGTTTTCTGGAGTGTAAAACACACAAGGAAAGAGGCTGTGGATGCTCAAGCCTTACTGGGAACAGTGACAAAGCCCCACATCGGACATCCAAACATCACTGGAGGGTTTTGCACCTCCAGAGAGAAAGGGAAATGGGAATCTTTGTCTTTAGGATGGAAAAGGAACTTTCCTATTTATGTGTTGTTACGGGAAGGCTTCTAGAGTAAGGATTTTACTTTGAAGATTATTTTCTGACTACCGTATTGAAATCACTACCATACCTTGAATGTGCAACTGCATTAGCAAATTGTTACTATCAGTAATTATTCTTTCTTTTTTTATAAAAAACTCACATTTTTGCAGAACTTCTTATCTAGCAGCAAGAACAGGCATTTGTCATCTGCCCTGCAATCCATAAAAATACTTTTTATTTCATTAGGAATTTGTCCATGGCCACTTTGGAGATTACAGTTAGTGTTTGGAATGAAACAGTACAAGAGCTGACAGAGTCTATTTGCAGAATGCAAGGCCGCAGAACAAAACTATATCCAGACAAATAAGATTAGAGAAAACAACATGTTGAAGCCCAGATGTTTACTTTGGATAAATATTTTTTTTGTTCCTGTAAAAGTTTAAAGATTGTTTCTGATTAAACTAAGCAAATAAGCTGTTATAACATTGTGTGTTTCCAACACAGCACCTCCTTTAGGAGCTGTTTGCACATTGAACTCGCATCAGGTCAGGCTGGGTTGCAACACAGTTATGACCATGAGCACCAGTGTATTAGTGTAAAAGCAGGTGAACATTGGGTTAACATGATTAATCTCAATAGTTTTAACTGTACAGTCTTATAAGGCTATAGAGGAAAATCCAGTAAATCCCTTTTCCCTCCAACCTCCTAAAATTGCCAACTCCACATTTCATTGCTTCCGACTGAGCCCAGGTATTGGATCTTGAATAAAGTCATGCAAATTGCAGCTCAGCTCCTCTCCTTCGTACAGCAAAGCTGCTCTTTATTTATCTAACATTTTCATTCAATTAGCAAAGAGATAGAATATTAAAAAAGGGGTCATCTTCCATCATGACAGAGTATGTGGCAGAGAGACACTCTGAGGAGAGAGATAGAAACAAATTATTTCCTTTTGGCTATATTGACTGTCAGGCTGCCTTGCTATTGCCCCTTGCCTTGCTGTTAAAATCTAGCACAGGTAATGAGCTATCAGGAGCAGTACAGGGGACTTTTATTTCTTTGCTAAACGTCCTCCTGTTGGCGGGGAGCCAGGGAGGATACACTTTAAGATTCCTCTCCTTGACATTTGACACTATGAGGACAAGCTGAGTATATTCACCCCGATCGCACGACAAAATGCAGGATTGATTATAGGATCAAGCTAAAATTTGGTTCCTTTATTATACGCGGGGATTACATTCGAAAACATTATTATTCTGCAAAGACCATTGCTCAAAACCTAGGAAACAGAATAACCCGATTTACCCATGCCCATTAATTTAGGCCCATGCTTCATCTCATTATGATAGTCTTTAATTACACGATCACGTATTTTTTTCCACAGGGGCCTCCTGCTTCATCGCCTCGGATGGAAAGCGCTCGCTTACGGAGCAGCTCTTGGGTGTTTGGTTTTAACCTTGTTGCTCAGCGCGGGGGCTTTGTTCGCTGGCTGCCGCTCGACGCCTCCTCTGCGGCAGCCTGATTAGCCTCCTCGCGGGCTCTCCCCAGCGCTCGCCACCGTGGCCGCTTATCTTGACACTTCACCACATGTTATCAACCCCCTGGGGAGGCGACTGTAGTTGTTCCATTTCATACACACGACATGGAGACAGAATAAGGTCACCCAGATCCACCGATTCCAGGCACCCAAGCGGAGCCGCCTTGTCCTGATGGGCACGCAGAATCTCATAATGGGGCTGCATGTGGCCAGAGCACAAAATTCCCACTGTTTCTGCAAGCTAGAAGCCGCAGTAACAGGAAAACAGGATTTTTACACCCCATTTTCTGCCTTCCTACAAGTGTGTTAATGTAAAGAGGTACTGGGAGCATGTTGGAAAGGCTGGGCTCAGCATGGTGCTGTGTCACGGGGCTCCACATTGACCGGCATCTCCCCAGGTCCAGCCCCACCACTGCCATGGTGTCACATCCCTCCGCTGAGAGAGCTGCAAGCAGCCCCAGCTCAACATGGCATCACGTTGCCCTCAGAGCCTGTCTCCATTCATCACCGCCATGTCCCGACATGATGTCATGTCACCCTCTGGGCTGGTCTCCATCTCCCCCATCCCAACACAATGTTGGCTCCCTGCTCAGGACTGGCTTTTGGGGTCGCCCGGTCCTGAGCATCTGCTCGGGGCCACAGGGAAGGGACGGGCAGCTTCTCTCAAGCCACTCTGCCGTCGGGCTCCAACATGGCACCAGTTCCACACTCCCATAGCCTCGCTTCGGGCAAGGCAGCGCCCCGCTCCCTCCCTCCGAGCAGGACAGCGGGAGCCGACGCGAGAAAAAAAAAGTAAGGAAACAGGAAAAGGCTTTTGCAGCAGGAGGCAGGGAGCGAACTTGGGGAGCTGGCGGCGCTGCGGGCGCCTCCCGCCGCTGGCGCATAACGGTCCCGCGGGGCGGCCCCGCCGCCGCTCCCGAACCTTCCACGCGCGCCGGATTGGCCCCGGCCGCTATGACGTCATAGCGCCCCCCTGCCCAGCGCGCTTCCCATGTGCCCCCAGCGCCGCTGTGACGTCACAGT
>JAUBOD010000078.1:1298429-1321888 GCA_032353885.1 Nothura maculosa
GGAAGGTTGGACTAGATGATCTCTAGAGGTCCCTTCCAACCTTGTAGATTCTGTGATTCTGTGATTCTGTGATTATGCTATGCAGAATAGCAGAATTAGAGGTATTACATCACATGCAAAGACAAGGAACCAAATGTCAAATCAAGAGAGGGCATGTGCTAAAATACAAGTATTGCCCTGTAAGTGGACAAATAAGAAAGCTAAATTGCCATATAGTAAAGTAACTTTAATATTAAATGATAACACAACCACTAAGTTATTTTAAATTATACACATTGCACATAAAATAGGCCAATTCAAATTTTAAGTAATCCATAGAAACTACAGATTACAACAAAAATATATGAACTGATGATCCTAATGAAAAAAATATTAGGATCTGTTTATGCAGTCAGCAAAATGTATGAGTAAACCAAAATTATATCCTACAACTACAACAGCATCCCAATACCAAAACCATTAAAATATTGCCATGATAATGGTTGCAGATGTAGAATAGTTGCGATTCATTTTACTTCCAGAAAAAAATAAGATAGCAAATACATCATCAATTTTGCGGAGTATCCAATGTGTTAAGGAAAAAACAACAACAACACAAAAAAGAGAGCAAGAGACAGATCAATAAAGCTAATTAATAGAAAATATAATACACTTCACTGCCTTAGAGGTCACAGGTTTAATAAAGAGCTACCAAGAAATGCAGTCAAACTTCTATTTACATAAACTTGAGCACCCCAAACACATCACTGAAAACTGCTCAGTCCCCAAGTCTACAGCTGGTCCTGTTTGTTCATTTTGAAAAATAAGAAAAAAAAACTATATTCCTAGTGTTTGACACCAAAATGATGCTATAGGGAAAAATATGTTCTTAATATCTTTGTAGTGCTCTGCAAACACCTACCACACTATCAGTTAGGAATGCCACTTGGGATCTAACCCAAAGAGTCAGGGGAGTAAATCTGAAATGAAATACAAGTGAAAATTGCAGCTGGCTGAAACTTCGTTCACATGATGCAGAGAGAAGGCTGATACCATTGCTCTTGAATTATAGCAACTCAACAAATCTTCCATCCTGCCTGTGAGTCGTGACCTGATCCCATGAACACAAATGTGGTGGAAATCACATATTTGTCGTCCTACAAAGATGAGTCTAAAACATTCAGTAGTGAGCCCTGACCTGTATCCTTGTCATCAGCAAACACTGCAATGCTCATCCCACAGTGTGTGTGAGGAATAGGCTTCTGACCATGCATCTACAAAGAGGATCTTTGAATAGAAAAGAAAAATTAGCTTTTAAATGAAGAAAAAAAGTGCTAAAAGTGTCTGATGAAAGCAAACAACAAAGATTGAAAGACTAAACTATCCACAGCCAGCGTCTTACCCAATGCAGTCCTGAATTCAGAAATTTGATAACTGAATAAAAATATGAGATCATCAAAACATTCTATATACAGAAAATAGAAAATCATCACAGGCATCAATAAAACTAGTTTAAAAGAATGAAAGAAATGTAAAATCAAGAGTACAAGAACAAACAAAACCAAACAAGGATCAAAATAGTTACGTTTGTCTTTCAAAGTAGCCAGACTACAGCGGAGAAGATATCACTTGTCTCTTTGAATACTGAACTGTGAATACAGCATAAGCATTTAAAATAATGTTGGGTATAGGACCAGGTAATTTGAGAATACATCAGGGCCATGTGGGAACAAAAGCTTGTCTCCAAAAAACAAGAACCATGCCCAGTGCAATTTGGCATAGACAGAAACTATCTTCTCACTAGAAACGTGATGTTTATTTGTAGCGAGGTTGTGTTCTGTGTCTGGGAATTTAATCCAATTACTTCATCCTGGTGCCATAGTTGATCAAACAGAAAGGCTGACCTGGCAGATAAATTTGTTATTTTTAAGCCTATTGAATGTAGCTGGAAAAAAAGCCTCAGAAAAATAAAAAATAGCAGGCCAAGTTTAAAAAATATTCCATAGAGAGCATCGGTAGCATATTGGTATAGTATCTGCTGTCAAAACATACACAAGCTTCTTGCAGCTGTAGTGCAGAACCATGCAAACTGTCACTAATAAAAGGAATATAAAAAGGGGACATGAGACACAGAAAGACCAAGGCCTGCAATAGCTGTCAGGCACAAGACCTTCCAGAAATGCAGCCAGGAGCATCTTGCAGTATCAAAATATATCCTCAGAGCAAGTCATATACTTGAAAGCAAGACATAAATGATGGAAAATAATGAAATGCATGCCAGTGGCAGGACATAAAATATATTAGCGAGAAGGAAGAGCGCTTTCCTGCAGCGCTGCCCCATAGCTGCCACATGCATCGTGGTGTCTCATCTTTACAAAAAGCATTTATGTTTTCTCCAGCATCATATGTCCTTCAGGGCACACACCAGACTTCATACAACACTCATTATCTTTTCAGCCTCAAAGTCATAGCTTAGGCCATAGCACATAGCTTAGCACTATGTCTCGCACAGAGGCTGCTAGTTAGGGAAACAACTGGTACAGACATGACTGCCATTTCATGGGGTTACTGCAGCAGTTTAAGCAGGCTGTGACAATTATCTTTAATCTTGATGGGTCAAACAAAAATGGTGGAAAGTATATGATGGCAGTCACTTCCTTAAGGGTGAATTTCATATGGGTACACATCAGGTCACAGAGACTTGGCTTTTGGAAGGGATGAGGGAGGTGACTGTGATTGGAAAGAAAAAGACTGAAGACACAGGACTGAAACAGGAGGGTTTTGCTCCAGGGAGCCAAATGCTGCTGTGCGCAGGCTCTGCCCTCCCCAAAGTAAAAGTCAGGATATGAAGAATGAGTCTCACCTCATTGCTTGCCTACCTCTGATGTAACGTTATGTTGACCTAAGATACCAGCATCCACATGCAGACTTGTCTGTCAGCCAAAGACACCTAGTTAACTCGGGCCCTGTAAAGGGCTGCAGGCTACATCAGAAATCAGGTAAAGGTTGCCATCAACTGAGAGATGACACCAAGGAGGGGAAAAGGAAGACAGATAATAGCACTGAAGGAAGGAACCACTTTGCAGAGCAGTGAACAATACAAGGGAGGAGGCTGATCCTGCGACCCCCCTGGGTAGCAGCCTGCAGCCACAAGTCCTTGCGTTTCCTCACAGCCTGGCACCTGAACAACAGGCAGCTTCTGCGGAGAGGAAACTGCTTTCGCAAGCAACTGTTTTGCAATGTCACATAGTGTTCTCTGAAATGTCAACCTGAAAGCAAGAACCCTGGTAGGGCTCCAAATTTCTTTTTTTGCCAGCCCAAGATCTCTGATGACTACCAAAGAATCAAGTTTTTTTTTTTTTGTGGTTATGGTTTGAATGGCTGTCCTTCCAAATTAGAGTCTGCAGATTTACATTGAATCAATTTAATTTTTGCAATCACCTAAATTAGCAATACACAATCTCTTTTATAATCTATATTCTTATTTCTAATAGTGACCAACACCAGGTACTTGTAAAGAAAATTAAAGAAACCTTCCTTAGTTTTGCTAGCTAAAAATTGCCATAAGGCACCAATATGAAGCTTATAACTCTTTCTAACTTGGATTTAATATATTTTAGATTGCACAGATATAAGTATTAAATATGAGTGCTTCAAATGTATTTCAGTTATCTTGTCTAACTTTCAACCTTCATTACATAGTACAGCAATACAATAGTAATGTTCTAAGACGAAGATCTGAAGAAGGAAGTAGGGCAAGTCTTGCAGGAAGAGGAAAAATCTTTCATTAGGCCAATGAGTATTAACTAAATAGTGATTGAAAAGCACATTAATTTCCCTCAGTTTGAATTTGACAGCTGTTGTCACTTTATGGCTCTAGGCTTTTTATGTCGTATTTATGCCTTCATGGAATCACAGATGGTTGAGGGTGGCAAGGACCCTTGGAGACCATCTAGTCCTGCTGGCCTGCACAAGCAGGGACACCTAGAGCACGTTGCACAGGATCACATCCAGGCAGGTCTTGAGTATCTCTGGAGAGGGAGATTCCACAACCTCTCTGGGCAACCTGTTTCAGTGCTCTGTCACCCGTAGTCAAGAATTATTTCCTCATGTTCAGATGGATTTTCCTGTGTCTCAGTTTGTGTCCAGTCTTTGGAGTTTGTGGTTCCCTTCACAATTTGAGCAGTTTTTTCTTGTTTGTTTGTTTGTTTTTTTAACTGTTTAATGTCATATAATGTCAATTAGTTTGCTCCTTGGAAAGTCAGTGAAGAAAGATATGCTTCTAAAGAATCAGCTCCCCTATCTGACCTGGCCAGGACTGTGGGAATGACTTGCCTCTGCAAGTACATAAATGTACATGGAGCTCCCACTTCATGCTTGCATTAGACACCTATGTTTCAGATAACTGTAGGAATTAGTTGGGAGGAATGCTATTCAACAGAAGCTGTCAGAGGACCTGTGTAATCCTCAGTTTCAGGGTCAGAAAGAACTACCACAGCTGCTTATGTATTTTTATGTGCTTTTGTATATGTATATACTATAAAGTATAGTATTTAATGCAGTTATTCCTCTGTCATGTCTGATTTCTTGATAATATTTTCCTATGCGCATCTTTTCTTTTTCAACCACATAGTCTCAAATCTTTCCAGTTAGACCAGTAAACAGCCATTAACCATACTGTAAATAAATGATAAAACCAACGTGGGGGGCAGGAGCAGAAAAAAATAAAGATAAAAGTAAAACAAGTCTCCATCAACTTTAAATTATTCAGTTACTGATTCACCTTGATCTTGCTCCTTTGTTACATATCAGCTGGATGTATGAGAAGGGAGAGGTAGCTTGGGGATTTAGGAAGAGCTCCTGGCTCCTGCCCCACATTGCTGGAGTGAAGCCCATGGAAGGGGAACCCCGAGGTTGCGGAAGAGGAGCAGAGTGGAGTAAAGAGAAAAAAAAGAATAGGAAAAAAAGGAAAAAAAATCAGACTTCAAAGTCTGTAAAGCTGTTATACTTCAGTAATTAAAACTACACACATAATAATCAAAGATGTAATACACCACACCATCATGGTATTATAAGTTGAAGTTTTTACCATTGGCAAGCATTTATCATCATTAGGAGCATTTAGCTCCTCGGCAACAAGGAGCTAAATTTGTGTTATTTGCTGACACAAGGCTTAAAACTTTTTTTAAGACATATTTCTCTAAAATTAAATATATCTTTCATTAAATTTTAATTTTTTTTGTTTCATCTTTATCGATTTAAAGTAAAAGAGGAAATGATCCATAGTAAATTATTAAATTTTTCTTTAAGAAGAAGGAAATTAAAAATCAATTTCTGAGCCAGCTCCTTTTGGAACACAGTTTTAAAAGCAATGGGGCTGCCAGTCTAAATTAATTACATGACAAATCATTTTCATGTTTTAGAGTGAGTAATACTCAAGGGTTATTTGTTTAGTACATTCAACTCCCCTTTCCAGTGCAGCTCAGTTTGTTTTGTCCTGACTTTATTCATTTTCACTGTAAGTACAAATGAAAATATATGAAGACCTGTTTTTTTTACAGATATGTGTGTTTCAAAGCAATGTTGTTCCCTTCTCCTATATTCTCCCATTTCCCATATTCTGACATCTTTTTTCATTCCTGTTGTGACTTGGTTGCTTTTGAAGTAGCCACACTTTGCATTGCTAAGTGTGCAATCTGGCACATTTTATTTCTTCTCTTCCTCTGTTGCCTTCAACACATCCTCAATGGCTGTAGATTACAGGGACCTCTCTGAAATCACGGCAGCTTTTCTGCCTTCCAGAAGAAGAAAACTGGACCATTCATTTTCGGAATCACCCTTTCTGTCAGTAATAGAGATGCCCATCAAAGGAAACAACTCCTTAAGTATTTTTATGTCTGTGATCCCTGAAAAGAGGTGACGCTGAAATTCAGCACAAGGCAACCGCCCACTTTACAAGACCTCAGAGGGGAACTGTTGGTTTTAACAACCTTACCAGGGTTTTTTTTCTCCACTTCAGTCTGCTGTTGAAAATGCAAGTACCCCAACCTCCCTTTTTACACTTCCCATGGCCCACGTAGCTGATAAGCTCTCAGAGATGTCAGCACTTTTTGGAAAGGGGTTGCAAGAGCAATTTCATCTGACATGGTAGAGCAGCCCCCGCTTTGGTGGATGTAGCACAAAAGGGGGCACAGTGACTGAAGGAGCCCCTAGGAGCTGCAGAGCTCTGGAAATTACTGAGCTTGACCCTAACCCCACATATAAGGAGCCTGACAGCAGAGTTATAAGGCTATACACCCAGTGTAAGAGGAGAATGAGCAGAAACAGGCAGATGACACAGGCACAATTTGCTTGCCTTTACTGATGCCTCTGTAAGATCCCATCCTGTCTCTAAGCTATATTTTCCACTGCATTGTTGGCTTGCAAAACCTTTAATGGAACAAGTTTTTCTGGCAGAAGAACACTGATTTTTATCTTTAATGAGCAGCCTCTCTATCATTTTGCTTCAGGAACCACCTTCCTGGTTGTAAACTGCTCAGGAGTGCTCACAGCCAGTCAACTTCAAAAGCAGCCAGTAGAGACTTTCTTGCTAAGTTTGGGAAGGAATTCAAATATGCTGAAAGGTGCAGATGATGTTGCTATGGAACAGGAGGACTCTGCTTCCCGAAATGGAGAAATGGCAAGTTGGGATATCAATGACATCAAACTTCCCCAGGTATGTGTCTGTATCTTAGAAATTCATCCAGTCCTTCCCTGGCTTCTCCATTTCACTGCTCTTCAGTACTGTCTCAGTGATCTATACCTCACTGTCTTTACTCTCTTTGTCACTCTGAGCAATGGCACAGTGTTTTGCTGAAGAATTAGACAACATCTTGCAAAATGTTGAGCTTCCTGGACATTTTTATATAAGTGTATTATCCCAAGAACTGCTTATACATTGAAAATATTTATGCTGCAGGTTTGTTACCTTTCTAGTCCACTGGTAGATGAGATTGAGAGAAAACAGGGAAAATAATTGTCTCCTGTGCTGGAGATTATGCAGTTGGAAGCATGCAGGAAACCAGCACAGAACCCATGAGCTGCATTGAACCTGGTGCTAAGCCTGGTTGCAAATGAGAGTCCAGGCAATTTGGGCTACATTTCCATGTAAAGGCAAGGAAATGTCAGCTTCATGTGATCTGTGGAAGTCTGTGGATGCTGACAGAGCAGAATAGTGACCTTTTCCTCCCCCAGTCCATTTCTAGCCCTCTCCATCCAAATCTCATACATGTCCACCACTGAAAACCTAAACCCCAGCTTCCTGTCCGTGTCCCTCACCACACCATGTTTATATATGACCGATCCCGGTCACTTCTGTGCTAAGTCACTTTTGTGCACCCAGAGACTCCCTGTCCCAAGCTGCCTCCTTTGCTGCTCTCCACTCCAAGGTGACCTTCCTCTGAACTTCAGCCTGGAGGTTCCCCACACCCTTCCTGCCCTCTCAGATGGTTGCCACAAGAGCACAGGCAACACAGTCTTTTCTCTTCTTAAAAACACAGTTTTTCTCTTCTTAGTTCATAGTCCCTTCGTCATAGTGCCTTGAGGTGGCCAGGATCTGCAGTTTCAGGGAGGTCCTACTAAGTCTTTTGTATCCCTGTTACCACTAGCCTTTTTTTCCTTCAAAAACAACCAGAGAGTGTCTTTCAGGCTTTATAGCTTACTGTATTTTACTCGTGAACTGTGATGTGACTGTGCCTTTGAGATGATGTGTAGTCAACTTTTGGCCCTTTTTTCATGAAGTTTTATTTTTACTGCTCGTCTGAATATTTATTAAAAGTATTGGTTGATACATCCATGATAGGGAAAATAAAACCTGATGAAGATGTTCTTTATCTTGGACTTCCTAAAAATTGCTGTGGAAATCTTCCATAGCACATAAGCCAAAAGCAACCAAAATCCTAGACCTGGCAACATACCAATTGGCAGTAGGCTCAATCTGATGTAGTGTATGTCCTTTTTCCACAGTGAGTCCAGCCAAATGATTCAGTTTAACACTGTTGTTAATGGTCAGAACATCAAAGCAGGATCTTTGCCATGAAAGGTAATAGAAGTTAGTCAACTAGTGACTGCTGTGTGCAAGGAAAGTATGTGCAGTTTTACGTCAACAGCCCCACCTTCCTCTGCCGAGATGGCTGTGTGTGGAGCTGGACTGGACAGAGTGAGAGCAGCCGGCTGGCCAGGTCTTCTGGATCCAAAGGTGGACCAGGTCCATTATGCTCCAGGTCCATTAAGTGGTAGTTTCTCCCAGGCTAAAACGTGGCTTCCTCTGGTCTCTTAACAGGATGTGAAACACACAGACTGGTTTCAAGAATGGCCAGACTCCTATGTAAAACATATCTATAGCTCCGAGGACAAAAATGCTCAGCGGCACCATAGTAGTTGGGCAATGAGAAACACCAACAACCATAACTCTCGCATCTTGAAGAAGTCCTGCCTTGGGGTGGTGGTTTGTGGCAATGACTGCTCAACTTTGGATGGGAGGAAGATCTACCTAAGACCAGCCATATGTGACAAAGCTCGGCAAAAACAACAGAGTAAGTAATACTACATAAAGGCAGCAAGAGCAGCCTTGGGTTCTTTATTATGTGATAGTTAATAAGTGGATGCTACATAAAAGACATTGAAGTAGAGAAGAGTCATTGAACTAACTAGCCTTTCTTCTATCATTCCCTATAGTCAAACACAGCTCTGGATTTTGAAGCAATTCATTCAGTATTTATTGTTGTAGAGGGGGTTGCTTGGTTGCTTGCTTTCTTGGAATTCAGCCTGTCAGAATGTATTTTTGCAGCCTAGTTCACAGAAACTCCTGTGTGCCTCTGGCTCCTGGCCTTCCCAGACCCATGAATAAGGCTACCAAGGAAGAGGGACATAGAGGGAGCTTTCTGCTGTGCTCCTCATGCTGGCCTGGGTGTTGATGTCATCATTTTAGGGGCTCATAAGGAACTCAGAAAAGTTTTGCAGAAAAGATGTTGCTCATGAACTATCATGAGTGGAAAGTAGACTGAATAGTGATTTTGCAAGAGACAATGCTATGCAAGCAGAGTAAAGGAGATGGATAGACATTTTAATGAGAGTATTCCAAACTACTTTTTGGTGGTTGATTAGAACTAGTGCATATTAATTTCTGGAAATGATGAACATTTTGGAAGAAGAAAGATTTTAATCAGGATCTTGCTGGGTTCAGAAATGGATGCTCTAGAAAAATCTGACAAGAACATATTTGACATACCAGACATTTCCAAGTTAAAAAAAGAAAAAGAAAGAGAGAGAGAAAGAGAGAAAGAAAGAAAGACCTATTTTTTGTGCATTTGAAAGTTTTTTGCATAGTTTTTTCTCAGTGTAGTTCCTTAGTCCAGAAACAAATGAGCAGCAATCCATTACGCACAAATCACTGTATCAACTGGAACTTACCTGACTTGATACTGCATAGAAAATATTTCTGTATTACTATTGTGTTCCAGGGAAATGCTGTCCAAACTGCAGTGGACCCCTGCGGCTCATTTCCTGCCGAGGCCATGGTGGTTACCCAGTTACCAACTTTTGGAGGCATGAAGGCCAATTCATATTCTTTCAGGTCAGTATAAATTTGCCTTATGTTATGCAAATTAATTTAAAATTACAAAGACTATACGTTATAAAGACTATGGTTTTTAGATCAAGAGAAGGCAATTCTTTGCTCCAACAAATAAGGATCATTGTGACAACAGTGACCAAGTGACCAAGTTAACCAGTTGCAAGGACAAAATAGTTAAGAATAAGTGGTCAACGTCCTGAACACCTGATCAAACTTTGAAGTTAACCCTACTTGAGCAGGAGGCTGAATGCTCAAGAGGTCTCTTCAAACACAAGTTACTGAACATAACCACATAGGAACTAGCAGATCCTCAAAGAATCAGAAATGCCATGTTATGTTAAACCCTTCTATAGGGCACTACATAGAAGTATGAAGATATCTTAGAGCAGGAAATGGTTGTACTGAAGGATAGCCCATAGGAAAAAAAATATACACAAATATGTACAACTCTTACCTGTAAACAATGTACTCAGATGTTTGGATAATGTGCGCTGGTTTTGGAAGGTGTAGTCTTAGTTTGTCTAAACACTGGATTGTCTCCTGCTTTCCAGGAGATTAGACCTCATTAGGAGCTAGCCAGCAGTACTGATATTTTATGATGGTCTTTCAGTTACATGCAGATTAAATCAAATTAGTTTTCCATAGAATGGAATGGAGATTAGTTTCCTGAAAACCACTGACTGAAACTTGAAATGATGGAACCAAGGGACACTGTAGCTAGGGCTCAAATGGCTTCAACTGGATATCTACTGTCGGGGCCTTCTTATGAATGCATGCATATGTACTGCACTGTTTTCAAGATTTCTTAAATTTTTTGCCCTATCAGACTTCATCTGAGACATGTTTGTGAGTTGAGCTGACATTAAGTATGTCTCATTACATAAAAAATATTAATCTAGCCCATCTAATTATTCTTGGGCTGTGCTACAATCCTGCTCCCTTAAGATCAAAATCAAAGTTTTGCTTTTAAGTTTAACATGTCACAATTCCTTTCTAAAGTCCAAAGGGGCTCATGATCATCCACGACCTGAAACAAAACTAGAAGCAGAAGCAAGAAGATCAATCCAAAAAGCACAGACAGCTTTCTCTCCCACTTGTCCAAGACTAAAAAGATTCCAGGAAATTGAGGTAACTTTTAGTATTAATATGTTAACTTACTGGGTTGATTCATGATCTGGAGTGGCTCCCTGTGGAGAGAAGCTGGCGTTTGACTCTGTCCATGGCCATCTCACATTTTGCCACAGGATCAGAGAGGCAGAGATGGGGCTCAGCATGAGAAGGAGTGCCCTGAGCTCGCTATCAGCTTGGCTCAGTGTTGTCATTCCCTGTCAGCACCATGGGTTGGGACAGCTGTCCCCTTCAGTCCTGCTGGAAGCAGGAGATTGAATCCATGCTAAAGAATTTGACAGCAACAGAAAGCAGCCTCAATCACATCACCCTTCTCAGAGGCCCTGACATTGTCTTGGCCAGTGCAAGCTAGTGCTCATGGATAAAACACCTGCATGAATCAGGTGGATAGCACGTGCCATGGACCATCCCTCATTTGGGTTTGAAGATGCTACATCAGGCTTGGGTCTCTTCATCAGACAGAGCTGGCCTTGAACTGTGCCCTTATATGCATCATGTCATAAGCAAGGACAGGGAATATGAATCCTAATCTAATATTGTGAAAATGCTCCTTGGTGAGCTGCAGTATGGCACTCACTTTGTTCCACTTCAGGATCACCCAAGAGCTGGAATGCAGTGTGGACACAGCCATGTCTTTAGTCCAGCCACTGATGAGAGCTCCTGAACTTGTTTTATTTAGCATCATGGGCATAGTTTTAGTGTTCCAATTCTTTCCTTGTTTATAGGCAAGAGTTGCCTATAGAAAACTTTTCTGCAGGTTCTTTGTTAACATTATTTTTAAAGCAAATAGGTATTTGGTCTAAGGAGTATGAACCCTGAAGGAGAACAATTAGGAGGTTTTAACTGGGTTTAATTTACATATTGATTGCACTAACCCATAAAAAATGTAACAAATGAACACTTAAAGACTAGGAAATCCTTTTGACAAAAGCAAAGCTCAGGAGGAAAATTTGTATTGTATACACACCAATACAGCAAGTGCACTATTTTGTTGTGTAATACAATATATGATATTACCTAGATGATAAGCCAATTATATACTGCATATGACATCTCAACAAAACATTCTTGTCATTTACAAGGCAAATGCAGAAACCCTTACTCCTTTTTCTCTGGTCCCCCAACCTTAATAAAACCCATTTAGATCAATAGCTGATTTATTGGCAGACTCTGTACTCACCAAAGAGACAAACCTGGGGGTTGCCTATGGGGGAAGCTCACATAGATTCTTTGGATGATAGGACCCTGTGTAGTTGCTCCTGTGATTCAGAGCAGTACCATGACATTTCAGTCCATTCCTCAGAAGCAGTTTTGTTTTTGGAGTAATCCATCATGTTCTTGTTCTTGCCATGATCAGTTAGGATAGGATAAACTCAGGAGTCTGATTGCAGATGCAAAATCAGCATCGCTGAAGCTGTCTTTTTAAAAGATTCTACTTCAGTGTGCTTGCAAGAAAGTGGAAAGGAAAATTGCAGAAAGTACATAAGCCAAAAATAGATCAAGTGAAATATAGAATGTTTTTTGTGTGGCGTCAGCTGCTCTGTAACTGAAGAAGGGCTGGGTCCTACATAAGGTTGTTGGAATTTCTTCTTATCGTAGGCTGAGAACAGCTGAAAGGAGCTTTGCTACTCCAGTGGTCAACAAGTTAGAAAATGACTATAATTAAAGGGATATAAAAGGAGAATTATAGAGAACAGAAGCCTATAAACTCTATTCAGAAATGATAGCACAGAATATATGTTTTACAGAAATTAATGTTTGTAAAGTTATAATCCAATAACTAGAGCATTCAAAGAAATTGCGAAATATACAGGAAAGAAGGCCTGGCAGAATAACTCTAGTGTTCTCATCCTTCCTTGAATGTAATTTGTATTCATGGTGCAAAAATTTTAAATATAGGAAAACTAATCAGTTAAAAATGTAAGATTCTTACAAAGCTGAAGAATAATATAGCTGGAGTGAAAAGATCTCTTCACAAAAAAAAAAGTCACTTAAATGAATCTTAAATTATTTTTCCCAAACACCATAGGAATTATTTAAATCCTGTGAAATCAAATAAATTAAAAAAAAACCATCATTTTCAGATGTTACTTCAGTGTCTGCTGGCACCTGATTCTGAGAGTTGTGAATGACTGACCTACAATTTATTTAGTTTAAAATAGGATTTGAGGCAGGGGAAAAAAAAGAAAAGAAAGGTAAGCTAAATCTTACCTTAACAGTGATCTTCAAGGCCTTTGATAAAGCACTAAAAACCTAGCAAAAAAAAAAAAAAAAAAAAAAAAAAATGCTAGAACTGCTCTAAAGGAAGGCTCTTTAGCTGACTCTTTATTAGCTGTATTAATTAAATGCATTCATAATGGCCTCTTACAGGAGGGTTTTTAGTTTGTCTTGCTGAACTACACCTTTTCTAATTTTGCTAATACTCTGCCCCTTGCTTTCCCAAGTGCTCCACAGGTGAAACGCAGCCCCACGCCCCTTTGCCTTTCCTGCGTGTCAAGACGGGACCTTCCGTTGTCGCTGCTCACTTCAGCCGCCCTGCAAGTGGGATCTCCTCGGAGCGAGCACTCAGTGGCAGACTGGGAGTCTCACCATATGTGGGGCAAGGTGCCGAGGCTGGAGGCTGCGACAAGCTGGGGGACCCTGTGGCTTGTGGCCCCTCGGTTGGCTCCATCGAGCTGCCGCACTGGGACAAGGTGCTGCCGGCTGTGCCGCGGGGCTGCCACAGGCCTGCGCTCGCTCCAGCCCACCTGCCCAGCGAGCCCCTTTGCCCTGGCATCCACCCAGCTCCCAGTGCACCACTCACTCCCAAGGATGGCTATGAGCCTCTGGGCCCCACCGGAGATGCATCCCACAGGGAAAAGCGCCACGCGGTCAGTGGTGGCCTGCCCTCCTTGCCATACCTCCTGGAACAGCAGGAGTCCCTCATCATCCCGCCTGGTGCCCACCACCACTGCGCGCCTCTGAAAGCGAGAGGACGGGCCTTGGATAATGAGCAGCAGGGTCTGAACCTGGACTGCTGCAGCAGCGAGATGTTTCTTAACATGTACCCTTTACGGTGACTGTACTGAAGCCTCCTCCCTCCATCCACCTCTGGTGCCCATGTCTCCACTCCTGCTGCAAAGTGGACATTGACACACTACGCTCTGACTCCCTCTTCAGTGCCCCTTGGAGACGCAGAAAAGGGCTTTTCTGCCCTTTGTGATTTTTTGTTGTTGATCTTTTCTTGCTGTTTAATTGACCTAACAAGAGGTATCATCCCTTCCTACAAACCACTTCACTGCCGCTCTGGTTTGGAAGTTTTTAATCTGCTGTCGATACTTTGCTTGTTCTAGCACATACAATTACTAGGACTAAGGAAAGTATAGATAAATGCCCTCAAAGACCATAGCAGCTGCCTGTAACCCCTATGCTCTTTCCTTGTCTTTGACGTGTGAGTTAGGTCTCTTCATCGCACCAGTCCCACGAGTGTCTTACTTGACCTAATTGCTGCCATGTAGATACTTAGGTTGCCTCAGGGACCTTTTTCCAGTCACTTTTCAGTTATTTCATTGCAGATGAATCTTTAGGTTACTTTCCTACATGTCACTCAACTTTCCCATCACCTCTGCAGTCTGTGTTTCACCTGGAACTCTCAGTTCCCTGTATGTTTGGCAAAGTAGGGTGCCAGACATGCATCTTGTTGCCTAGAAGAAAGCAGTGTCCCATGCTTCCGTGTGTTCCTGAGCTTTTGGAGACAGATCCAGATTTTGTAGTCTGGACTCACCCCTGCTCACACTCTAAATCTGTCAAGCCCAGACAACACAAAGGGAAATCATTTTTTTTATTGGGATGAATTTGGGAGGAATACTACAATAAAAACTCCAGAGTTCTCCCACTCTCAGAGTGGGACATATCTGGTGTCTGTCAAACAGGTTCAGTGTTACCATTTTTCTCTTTTGTCTTTTTTTTTTTTTTTTTTTGCTTGTTTTCTTATCTTTGGCTTCGCTTTTCTTTGTTTAAACTTTGGAACACATTAGTTATTAGGGAAAGTGCTGTCATTACAGAGCGTGGGTTTCAGAGGCATTTACAAGACAAGGACAAATTATTAAATGTTTCATGTTTATTATAATTTATGAAATAAAAGATGAGTAGAGATTATTTAATATGGAAAAAAACTATTTGTAGATCACAGCATGGCAGGCTACAGTTGCACATGAAGGATCAATTCAGAAAACTCTCCTTTAATCTGTTGGATACTTCAACACAAATATCAAAGTTTGTGTGTTATATTGTGGTTGTTCAGATCAAAAACCTAGTGAAGAAAATTTTAATTAAGAGTAATGACATCCTCTATCTTTTAAAGACAAAAAAGGGAGCAAATCAGAGTTGTAGGTGCTCCAGGATTTGTGATACACAAGGAGGGACAGAGAGAAGATGCCTCTGGGCAACGTCCCATAACTGAGATTCTTCTGCGTCTGTCAAACTGGCTACACTGGCGTGGAACCCACATAACATGCTGACCACAGCCCTATGCCACTTTGCTCCTCCTCATCTCACCCTTCCCCTAAATTCTTCAGCTCCTTATTGCACTACAGCTACTATTGCCTCCCATCAGTGATACCGTACAAACTCAGCACTTTTCCAAGATACATGCCTGATGAAATACTCTCCCCTTTTAAAAATGAGGGAACCAGGATGCAGGGTGATTTAGTGATTTCTTCTAAGGTGAGGCGCAGGAAGGTCTCCAGATTTACCGGAGCTGCCAGTGTCAGTTTGACCTTCCTATGCTCTTGCACTGACTTCTGTATTGGCAGTAACTCCCTCCCTCCATTTTTGGTACAATCAGTACCTTGGGTCAGTATCGTGCCAAATTTGTAATCATTTGGCGCAAAGTATTAAGATACCCACCCATCTCATAACCTTTGTGAAAATAACTTTAATACACTTGAGATATGTGAAAGAAAAGTGAATGGAGTGGGTGCCCTGGTTATGAAAAACACAGAAGAAGCAGAATTGATGAATGCCTTCTTTGCTCAGTGTTTACCTGGAACACTGGAATCCCAGGCCCTAGAGATAAGAGAAGAAGCCTAGAGGGAGGAAGACTTGCCCTGGGTAGAGGAAGATTGGGTCAGAGAGCAATTAGGAAAACTTGATACCCACAAATCCATGGGCCCTGATTGAATGCACCACAGAGTGCTGATGAAACTGGTGGATGTCACAGCTAAGCTGCTTGCCATCATCTTTGAAAGGTCCTGGAGAATGGAGGAGGTGCCTGACAACTGGAAGAAAGCCAATGTCAAGCCTGTCTTCAAAAAGGGCAAGAAAGAGGACACAGGTCAGTCAGCCTCACCTCCATCCCTGGAAAAATGATGGAACAGCTCATCCTGGCTGCTGTCTCCAGACACGTGAAGGAGAAGAAGGTGCTTAGGAGTAGCCAGCTTAGATTCACCAAGGGGAAATCCTGCTTAACTAATGCTGAAAGCCTTCTATGATGGATTGACTAACTGGATAGATGAGGGCAGAGCGGTGGATGTGGTCTATCCGGACTTGAGCAAGGCTTTTGATACCGTCCCTCATAGCATCCTCCTGAGCAAGCTCAAGAGGTGTGGGTTAGATAGTGAGGTGCATTGAAAACTGTCTGGATGGCAGAGCTTAGAGAGTGGTGATCAGTAGCACTGAGTCCAGTTGGAGGCCTGTAGTTAGCAGTGTCCCTGATAGGTCAGTCGTTGGTCCGGTCCTGTTCAACTCATTCATTAATAACCTGGATGAAGGCATGGAGTGCTCCCTCAGCAAGTTTGCTGATCATACCAAACTGGGAGGAGTAGCTGATACCCCCGAGGGCTGTGCCACCATCCGGAGGGACCTGGACAGACTGGAGAACTGGACAGTGAGAAACCTCATGAGGTTCAACAAGGGCATGTGCAAGGTCCTGCACTTGCAGAGGGATAACCCTGAACACCAGTACAGGCTGGGGACTGACCTTCTGGAGAGGAGTTCTGTCGAAAGGGACCTGGATGTCATAGACAACAAGTTGACCTTGAGGCAGCAGCATGCCCTTGCGGCCAAGAAGGCCACTGAGATCCTGGGGTGCAAAAGCATCTACAGCAGTTTAAGAGAGGTGATCGTCCTCCTCTACTCAGTCCTGGTAAGGCCACATCTGGAACACTGTGTGCAGTGCTGGGCTCCCCAGTAGAAGAGGGATATGGAGCTGCTGGAGAGAGTCCAGCGCAGGGCTACCAGGATGATCAGGGGCCTGGAACATCTGCCCTATGAGCAAAGGCTGAGAGAGCTGGGCCTGTTCAGCCTGGAGAAGAGAAGGCTGAGGGGGAACTTGATCAGTGTCTATAAATACCTCAAGGGAGGCAGTGAGAAAGAGGGGGCAGCCTCTTTTCAGAGGTGGACAGCGACAGGACTAGAGGAAAGGGCCACAAGCTGAAGCACCAAAAGATCCACAGGAACTTAACAAAAATGTCTTGACAGTGAGGGTGACAGAGCCCTAGAACAGGCTTCCCAGTGAGGTTGTGGAGTCTCCCTCTGGAGATTTTGATTGAGATCTTCAGTGGAGATCTTCTTTCATTCTCCTTGGACACAATGCTATGTCACATGCTCTAGGTATCTCTGCATGCGTGTGCAGTGGGGTGGGACTAGATGATCTCTAAATCTCCCTTCCAGCCTTCATGATTCTATGATTCTAACATATGTATGTTGCTACTTCAAGCCAAGGTAAGTTTAAAACTGTAGGCAGTTATAAGAATTGGACATGGAAGATACCACCACACATTTTTTCCTCTGCCATTTGAACAAAATATGCTGAACACTAAAGTTATTCAGGTTATCTTAATGAAGATATACCAATTTATGGGTGGGGAACTACTGATAAGCACTCTGTAACCTCTTTCTCTGCAGGAGAAAAGTGTTTTCACGGCTACAGCAATGCACTAGGAAGGCAAAAGAGACAAGGAGTTTAGGATCCCTCTGATTACATAGACAATATTTTATGTTCTGGCTTATCTATCCTTTAGACACTTGTAGTTACTATCTGAACTTATTTGGTTAGTCCTACATGGCATGGATAGTCTTCGCTTACTACATGCCCTGCTTCTTAACTCTGAAAGCTTTGGCCTGGGTACTAAAGGGCTGTTCTTTGGATATTAGGATTAATCTCTGTTATTGCTCAAATATCTCTCTCTATATATATTTGTATATAAAATGGTTCTTCTGAGGTCATCAGAAGCATCATCATTTCAGGATAATATCATAACACATACTCAGAATAAGATATGTGATAAGACTGTATCTTAAAGAAACACAAATGTGTCCCTTTTTTTTTCTTGAGTAACATTTAAAGTTGAAATCTAAACATGTAACGAGAAGGAGCTTGGCTGTAGCTGGGCTCCTCCATTTTAAAAATATTTATCCTCAGAATGTCATTGCAAGAAGGAGAAATGCTTCTGTGTTCAGTTAGATGGATATGGACATGAGAAGGCAGAATAGGGACTTCATCCATGTTTCCCAGAGTAAATGCCCTGACCAATTTCTTCTGCCTTTCTGTCCACAGAACCTCTAGCTTTGCATGTGTAAACAACTGCATGCCTGAGTACAATCAGATATTTTCATTTCCAAACACTAGTACATAAAAAGAAAAAGTCTTTTGGCAGACTGAGGCCATAAACTGCAAGATTATGGGCTATTTTCTAAAATGGGGACTGAAACTTTTCCTTCTATGTTTAAAAGAAATGAGTGTGTCAAACTGTTGGGGATAGGAAGGTCTCCAAGGAGGCACATGCCAAGTAACTCCATAGAGACCTTTCTCTCAGCATGGCCTTTTGGGATGTCTGCTGTGTGTCCCGGACAGAGCCTTCTTCTCCCAGGGATGTTGCTGTCCCCATGTCCTACAGTGCACAAGATATGCACATACACGAGACAAACTTCAAAAACTTTTATGATGAAATACAGCTCTTCTCAGACCAGACAGGTGCAGGTTTCAGCTATTTCTCTTTGCACTAGTTGGGCACTATGATGCATCTCTGGAAAGTCATCAGAAGCTCTGACTTACTGGGGACAGCCCTGACTGCAGCTTTCATGGCCCTATGGACAACAGCATCAGTAGTGCGGACTCCACAAGCATCCACTGTTCTCCTTCCCATATTTCATTTTCTGGAAACAACATAAGATGGTCCTTTGGGCAGCAGGCAGCTCCTGAAGCAAGACTTGACAATCTTCCCTGCAGGGGCCAGGCCGGGCCAGGAAGGGGCCTTGGGCAGCTTCTCACACAGAGCAATTCCCTCCCCTCCCCAGTCAGCAGAAGGAAGCAAAGCTGCCTCAGACGGCCCCTTGCAGAGCAGAGTTTTCTTCATTTCTCAAAATCAGCTCTGCCAAGATTAAAATTCCCAATTGTTCACATAATTCAGTAATTGTGTAATCAGTGACTTATTTCCAAGGCTTCTGTTACTAAGGGTTGTTCAATATATTTGCTCTTCTAAAGACAAATACTTATAAAATAGTAATACAAAGAATACAAACCACAGCACAAGCAGTATCCTCTTGGCTTTTTACTTTTTGTACCTGATGGAAACTGCTGGTCCAGGACCAGAGTTATGAGGCCACCAAACATCCAGAGCCTTTTTTGCTTCCAGAGAAGTTAACAAAAGGCCATGAAAAAGGGCAGGCCATTCCTTCATCTGCAAATAACATCCTCCCTCGCACAACTCCCTCCTCTCACTGCACTGAACAGACCTGTGTTTTCAACCTTGAGCTTGGAGGTTGTTTCCATTAAATGAAAACAAAGGAAAACAAAACAACCTCAAACCCACTTCTTCCAAACTTCATCAAAACTTCAAAACTAGTTCATTAAAAACATGCTCTTGAAGCTTGGGCTTGGTTCCTTGGATTCTGAGTTTCCCTTGTGGGTTTTTTTTTTTTTTTGATATCTAATGATATAATACCATAAAAAATATTTTAGTAGTATAAAAACTATTTCTGGTAGTACAGAAAAAAAAACCAGAGCACAAGCATACTTTCCGTCCATGGCAATACTAGCAGTGTCTCTTTTCATTCACTACCTGCTTTCATCCAGTGTGTAGGAGTTTGATATTCTTCAATCTTGGATCCTTCTGGGAAATTTATCTGAAAGTTGGTCAGCAGGTTCACAAGCTCTTGGTGGGAACTGTAATTCTGACAGCAGGGATGCAAAATATCTCATCACCTCTGTAAATAGTCTGTAAATCCTTCTGCAGGTACTAACAGTGACAGGTTTTGTCATACAAACGTGTTCTGGGGATAGGGCACTGAAGAGCATGCAGTGCAGTACAGTTGCATTTGCTGCTGCAAGTGGCTGTGATTATCCAGATAAACTCTGTAATGTGCTCTTGTTTTCCCCATCAAAATAGTCTTTTCATCTCCACAGTGACTGTAGCTTTACCAGTATTTATCCCATCTTAGTTTTGTTGATGGCTAAAAGCAGAATTGTAGCAAGTAAGCAAAAGAAACTCTCATTAACATCCTTGCTCAGGATCTCATTTCTTCAACCAGAAATTTTATCATCACGTCACTGTGATTAGCAAAGTGGCATCAGGGGTGACAGCCAGCCATGACAGAGCCTGTTCAAAAAATTATTAGGGAATTTAAGTGCCAAAATTGTGATCCAGAAAGTCTTGATCTATCCTAGCCTAAGTACAGACAGGTGGCTCTCATTTAGTAGGTGTAGAATTACTGAAGCCTTAAACAGAATCACAGAATCACAGAATGGTTGAGGTTGGAAGGCACCCTTAGAGATCATCCAGTCCAACCCCCTGCTCCAACAGAGACACTTATAGCACGTGGCACAGGGCGGCATCCAGGTGGGTTTGGAAGACCTTCAGAGAAAGAGACTCCACAACCTCCCTGGGCAGCCTGTTCCTCTGCCACAGGGCTGTTTCATTTGAGGGCTCTGTCACCCTCACAGTAAAGAAATCTTTCTTCAGTTGGAGATGGAACTTCCTGTGTTTTTAATTTATACTCATTACCCCTTCTCCTGTCACTAGCCACCACCAAGAAGATTTTGGCCCCGTTCTTTTTATCTTCTCCTCTCAGGTATGTGTACATGTTGGTAAGATCCCCTCTCAGTCTTCCCTTCGCAAGTCTAAACAGCCCCAGCTCGCTTACTCCTTCCTCATATGATAGATGCTTCAGAACCTGCACTGAGTTCACCTTCCTTGTGCATGAAGAGCATTATGCTCAGCTGCATAGCCCAGAACATAATTCGCCTGTCTAAGTCCATCTAGTGTTTCTCTATATCCTTTTCTGGTTTGTTAGAAGAATCAGGTCATACTCCAGTTGTGGGTTTTGGGGTAATCCAAGCCAAGATCACTTCTCTCTGAAATCAGGATGGTTTCAACATCACTATGGCTATCACTGTCCCACCAGGTGTTCCATCATCAGTCCCTAAATGCCTCACTCAAGCCAGTGCAATGAAGAATGATCAGTCCTCCCAGGAACAGTCTTATGGAGCAGAAGATGGAGAGCAGTGGTCCGGGTTGTCCCTATGACTGCACTGCAGCTCTGCTGCCAGGGCTTGAGCTGGGGAGCCATAATCTGTGTCCCGGACTGTTGTCCAGTGCCTTGTCCCCTGCTTAATGCATGCAAATGGTGCCCCAGCCAGCCTTGAACTGGGCAGGCTCTTAGCACTGCTGAAACACAAGGTCCCCTCAAAAAATTAGCCGTTTACTCTCAGGCACAAGCTTTCCACCCTTTCTCACTCTAATACTTCCCTAAGTAGAACTTCTACTAGTCCTTGAATGCTGCGGCAGGGCAAACAGCACTCCATTTAAGAAAGACAAGGCAACTAGGCAGCTCAGACCTTTGGAGCTTAGCTTAGATGTCTGCATGGTGGAACTGGGGTGGCAGTGTCTTTTCTTTGCTCACAAGCAATACCTTTCATTTTTGTTTGGGTCTCACTTGTTCTTCAGAATTGTCTAGTCCTGATGAGAAGCAGAATAGCAGTTTAAACATAAGATAATCATAAATAATGCTGGTCTGAAGCTCAGAGATCACCATCTGACCAACAGTGTGCCCGTAATGATTTGCTTATCCTTGGGATGCACAGTAAACATGGATGCTTAAAATTCTGTGCATGAACTTGATCTCATAAGAAAATTCTCTAAATTTAAGTCCCTTAAAAAGAAAGAAGAAAAACTGGATTCACTGCTTTGCACATACCCAGACAAATACTCATCTTATCATTAGATTTCCTTTTTTTTTTCTTCCTAGTTTTTCAGGTTCTACAGACTTTTTTAATGTAAAATCTTTTTAAAAAGGACATTTGAAAGGGGCACAGGTTCCAAATGGAGCTGCTGGCAACAACAGTTGTTCTGTCAGATACTATAGAAAGTTTAGAAAAATCTCTCCCCACCCTTGCATCTTTCTCCTTTATTACCAGTGGGAAATGCAGCTTACTTTAATAACTTTAAGTTTATTTTTCCCAGACTTTATTTTCCAGATCGCCATCTGTCTAGACATTGTCAATTACTAATATGTGTACTCATGGTAAGTTAAATGGTATTCAATATTTTCTTTTCAATGTGATTAAATTTCAGGGCAGTACTGAAGTGACCCTGTAGTAGTCATGTTTGTCATTTAAGGCAGATGTTGCATCATCCAAATCAGATTAAGGATCTTTTCATCTTTTCATTGATTTCTCTTGAGAACTAGGTAAAGGAGGTATGAAAAGGTCTTCCTGAAGGCTGCATAAGAGGAGCTACCTTTGCCTTAGTTACCCCACCAAAAAAAAACCCCTCCAAAACTGGTGAAGTGAGAAGACAGAGATTCAGCTGAGAGACTGATGAACCCACATTGCTCACTAAAGAGAGAAAAAGCAACAGTTTTTGAGAAGCCATGAGACTGATGATACTCACCCTCATATGAATCTGCGCAGGAAGCCATTTGGTGCCCTGGAAGAGAACAACTACATTGACCTTAGAGACCCTTTCCACTAAGCAGCTCCTAGTGCAGCTAGGCCTTTTGGCACATGGGAATTGCTGGGCAGAGGTGGCCATGAATCAAGTGAGGAGGAGGGACTCGGGACACCAGGGAAAAGAGCAAGAAAAGGACCAATATTTTGCCTTTTCCTCCTTCAGATTAGTTAGAACATATACACATAACACAACAAAAAAGTATCCCTATAAATACACCTTAATCAATCAACCGCGGCTAAAAAACATTGCATTGCAAAGTACTAAAAGGAGCTAAACTTTCCTAACAGAGTTGGAAGCAGCATTTTCAAATAGGTTTACGTGTTTTATATGGTTTAGGGGGAGATGTTCAGTATTTCTTAGCAAAGTTGCTCTACAACAAATAGGTTCACTAGTTAGGGACAACTATCTAATGTGCGGAAAAAAAGGGCAAGTGCAGGGTCCTGCCCTTGGGAAGAAATAACCCCAGACACCAGTACAGGTTGGGGACTGACCTTCTGGAGAGCAGCTCTGCAAAAAAGGACGTTGGTGTCATGGTGGATAACAAGATGGCCATGAGACAGCAGTGTGCCCTGGTGGCCAAGAAGGCCAATGGGATTCTGGGGTGCATTAAAGAAGAGTGTCTCCAGCAGGTCAAGAGAGGTGATCGTCCCCCTCTACTCAGCCCTGGTGAGACCACATCTGGAGTACTGTGTCCAGTTCTGGGCTCTCCAGTACAAGAGGGATGTGGAGCTACTGGAGAGAGTCCAGCACAGGGCTACCAGGATGATCAGGGGCCTGGAACATCTGCCCTATGAGCAAAGGTTGAGGGA
>JAUBOD010000078.1:1340647-1350654 GCA_032353885.1 Nothura maculosa
CCGCCCGCTCCGTGCCGCGGCCCCGCGGGGGGAATTAGCAGAGTTCTCGGTCGGAGAAGCGCACCACGCAGCGCGAGAACCTGCGGGCCCGGCGTACGGCAGCCATCGTGGCGGCGGTGAGTGAGGGGCCGGCGGAGCGGCGGCCGCCGAGGGACGCGGCCAGGCGAAGCCGGCGAGGGCAGAGCGCCGCCTCTCGCACGGGCCGCTGCCGGCCGCGCGGACTACGCCTCCCGGCACGCACCGCGGCGCTCCCCCGGGCCAATGAGAGTCAGCGGGAGAGCAGTACCTGCTGGGAGGTGTAGTTCCCTATGCGGCGCTAGGCTCTCCCTATTCGTGCGCCCGCGTCACGTGGCTGGGCCCTTTAAAAGCCGGCGGGCGGGGCGCTGCCGCCATTTGCGCGGGCGGCGCTGAGGGGGGGTAATGGTATTGGGGCTCGCACCGCTATGGTGTGTGCGGGCGCCTCCAACTGCCCCTGCGCGCTCAGCCCTAGCGGTTAGGGGCTTGTTATTTAGACTGTGTGAGTACCCCAAAGCCCTGCCTTAGCAGTGTGTTGCTGCAGGGGTTCGCCGTGTGGCTGCGAGCGGACTCTGCTGTCAGGGTAGTTACGCGGAAAGCTGCACACGGCCAGGAGCGCCCAGTGCTGCGGCTGTGTGTAACAGTGCCAGGAAAGCACAGGAGCCTCGGTGCGTTGTTGCATGCTATCTATGTACTTTCTGAGGCCTTCCAAAGACTTCAAAACTATTTCACCTAATTTGCAATCTTATTTTTTGGGGGGAAAGGGCAGAACTAGAGTATATATATGGAGTACTTAGGTTATTCTTCCTTCATCCGTGATTGTGGTTCTTAAGTATTTTTAGCAGCAGAAGGAGCTGAGCTGCTGGAGGTGAGATAAAGGGACAACTCCTGCGTCACCAGCTCCGGAGGGCTGGAAAGCGCCTGCCCTAGGCTCAGCAGCTGGTGGGGAAGGGTGCAGGCAACGGGGAGCAGAGGGGAATTAGGAGGGATTCTGCTGGATATGTCTCATGTGAAGTCAGTGGAGGCCGTTAGGCCATTCCCCCATCCCCTTCGGAAATGAAGAGGCTCTGCCTTTAACCAGGGCACAGTGGTGCTGTTAATGTCACGGTGTACAAGCCTGTAAGGTATTGCAGGGCTGACTTGCAGTGGAATTCTCTTTGGGATTACCATGCCCTTCAGCTGCTTTCACTGCACATTGAGTGTGCCTGTCGGTAGTAGGGAAATTCACTTTTAATTTTATATTCGTTTATTTAAAAAAAGTGTAAATATTTGCAAGACTAGCTTCTGTTTAGATCTGGGGAATCCCAACATGCCAGACCTTTACGCATCTCCATCAGAGCTTTGTGAATCAATGTGTGTCCTCTTAAATAGGTGTGTGTTTCCCTGGCATAAAGCATTGCCCCAGGGAGGAGCTGTGGCACGCTCTGGAATTAGACAACCCGCCTTGTAAAGCCTTGGGAAATACCTTTGTTTGGTGACCATTAAAACCTTCATGAAAAGAAAGCGTGAAGCAGAGCAAAGACTCGCAGGATTGTTGTGACATTGGGGTGTCACGATTAGTTATTTGGGGTGAATTTGTGCTGCTTTTCCCTCTCTGCCTGTGGGTGCTGGTGCTAGAGCTGGTACCTGGCAGGTGAAGTAGCCCATGTACCCAGGGCACAGAGCCCTACACGGTATCCACACACACAAAAACAAACAAAAACCACCAATTTTGCCACTTGTTAACAATTTAGTGATGCTTCTGTATCCCCCTGCCGCTTGGCTGCCCCAGCTCCGCACGGAGGTGGGAGAGAGGCGATTGTTGTGCGGGGATTTCTTTTTAATTTATTTAATGACGGTCAAATCCTGCTCAGCCCTAATCCCTGCCGG
The DNA here is from genome assembly GCA_032353885.1 of Nothura maculosa. Taxonomy (NCBI): domain Eukaryota; kingdom Metazoa; phylum Chordata; class Aves; order Tinamiformes; family Tinamidae; genus Nothura; species Nothura maculosa. The sequence continues at coordinate 1,342,532 of JAUBOD010000078.1, forward strand.
GGAGGAGGGCGCAGAGGCCGCGCGGCCTCCCGACCCGCTCTTGTCCGCCCTCGTTTTTTGTTTTTTTTTTAATTATTATTATTACTCATTTATTCCGTGTGGAGAGGGCGCCGCGCGCCGCCCCGCTCCGCCCCGCCTGCGAGGAGGAGGAGGAGGAAGCGGCGGGGAATGGCGGCGGGCTAGGCCTGCCCGCGCCGCGGCCGTTACGCGGCCGTTGCGCCGGAGCCGTTACGCGCCGGAGCCGTTACGCCGCTGCCGTTACCGCAGGGCAGCACGCCGGTAGGTGCCGCCGCGCGGCCTGGCCGAGGGCCCGGCGGGCTCGCGGCTTTGCGCCCCGTGGGGGGAAGGAAGCACCCGGGGGCGCGGGGCCCTGGCCGCGGAGCCGCCGCCGCTCTCGCCTCGTGCCGCCCTTGGTGCACAGGCAGCAGCCGCGGCCGGGCCGCCCCGAGCCGCCCCGGGGCTGTGTGCGGCTCGTGCTCGCCAGGTTGGGCGCTGGGAGACTTGGTTTCGCTTTCAGTTCTCAGCCCTTCGCATACCGGAGGGGCCTCCCATGTGCGTGCGGAGATTAAAATAGTTCAGGGTTGCACTTGCCTTCGGAAGGTCTCCGTGGCATAACGGAGAGACCCGCCTTTAAAGGGGCCTTGCTCGCTGGCTTGTATGGGGGTACATTATTTATGGATGAGGTAGGAGGGGTGGGGGGTAGTTTTACAATGTTACGGAAATCAAGCATTTTCTTCTTCTTTTTTTCCTTGCATTCCAAGACATTTTCTCAGTTAGCATTCGCATCATGGAAGCCAGACAGTGAGTGCCTCTCACAGGGTGCACTTGGCTGTGAGGATGTGGAGCTGCCTGTTGCAGAGCCCTGTGCCCTTTGCAGTGGTCTGAGGGCTGCTCCACTGATCTGACACGCTCTGCAGGATTAAGGTTTGGGTTAGTGCACTGGTTCACTGGAGTGAGGCAGCTAGAGGTGATAAACACAAGACAGAAGTGTTGTGAAGGAAACTGTTTTTTAAAAAACAGCTGCACTGGTAAGCTCGGCTTTATGATACTGATTTAGTTAACAGAAAAATTATTGTCTCCAGTGGATTTTTGTACTAGTGGATTTGTTCTTCTACAGGAATCCTCTTGAATTCTGTGCCTCCTAGAGTGTTTTAACATGCATTCCTTCTGAAATCTTTTGTCAATACTTAAATTATTTTCCTCTCCTATTTCTTTCCCTTCCTTATATCCTCTCCTAGCAATACTTGAATTCGTTTCAGTCACATTTGATAGCTGGGCAGGGATCTTGGAGAGTATTTCCAAGGTTTGTGTGAATCAGTGGCCAGGGAAAGGAGCAGGGGGCCTCAGCTGGTATCCCTGGTGAGTGATATGCAGGATTAGATGTTCACATCTTTAGTCAAGAGACATCAGGCACGAGATCTATCCCCGAGGAGCGATGTCATGTGCTAAGTGTTGTGTGTGTTTTGGTTTGCCATGGTTATCAGCATAGGAATGGCTGTGTGGATGGCGAGCATGCAGCAGCTCAGTGCTCTGGATTGTGAGCCCTGTCTGCCCAGTTTACAGCCTCCAAACACTTTTATTAGCAGAGTATTTGCTGAAAAATCCACAAGCCCCACCTGTTTCAATTCCAAGTTACTGTATAAAATAATCTGGGTGTTAATAAACACTATGCAGGCTGGGAGACTATTGTTGGTTTTATCATTATTTGAAATTTGCAGTAAGGATATGACTAAAGGTGTGGAAGCCCAAACTTTGGAGTTACTTCCCAGGCCTTGCGCAAAGACCAGGGAGAATTCAGTAAGCATTTTACTGCCATTTGTATGGGCAGGCTGGGTGCTCCTTGGCAAGTGGTGCACAAGGTGGGATTATTCCTCTTGATTTGAGGTGCTTGGCTGTGGTTCTTTAGTATGTGGAGAGAAGTAGGCACTGCTAGAGGATGCTTCCTGGGGTTAAAATGTGAGGGACTTGCTGATTCTTTCTCATACATATGTCTGTAAAATACAGAAATGGTGTTCTGTCACCGTGTTTCCTGCATTTCATTTGTTTCTATATCAGCATTAGTGGGACTGGTAGGCTGAGCAAACTGAATAAGAGGAGTATTGGCAACATTTTGCACTGCTAGTGCCTTCAGTTAATGACACAGTGTGCTTGACAGGTTTCCATCGGGGAATTCTGCTTTATTCTGAGCATGTGATTAATTTATCACTCGTAGATTACATTAATTCCAAGTAATAAAACTAATGCAAAGCATAGGAAATATTAGCAGCATTTGGAGTGAATAAGAGCTTTCTAGTTTTATGTCTAGCGTTCTGTATATATATATATATATAATGTAGAGATTTTGCCTAAGAGTACATATGGCTGGCTGTATCTGGCAAAGAGGCTTCAAAGACATGAAAGTTGGTTTGTTTTATCTTGATTGCAGTGTAATCTGTGACATGGTGAATTGTTCATAATTTGGTTAGAGTGGGTGCTCTGCCATCTTACTATAATGCTTCATGTTTTTATCCTATTTCTAAGTTGAGAGATTTCATCTGCTTCCAGTACCTGCATCGCCTGTCAGAGGTGTCTGTCTGTGCCCTGTAAAGCACCTGTGGTGTAAGAAGGAATGTGAGGAACCTGGTTATATCCATATGCAGGCAATAGGAAGTCAGGACAAGTATTTGTGTATATCTTAAAATATCTCTTGGAGGAGAAAGGAGCCTGCAGACGAGTTCTCAGAGGGGCACAGAAATCCCATGGTTTATGTTCCGTGCTTTCAGACCAAAGCCAAGCCTTGCAAACGCAATCCCTGCAGCTCTTCCCTCTGTGCTGAGTGCCCTGTGTTCTGCTGCCACAGGCAGGACTGGCTGCGCTCGGGGGCCTGAGATGCGCCGGCCGCCCCGCTCTGCTCGCCATGAACAGGTACACGACCATCCGGCAGCTCGGTGACGGCACCTACGGCTCGGTCCTGCTGGGGAGAAGCATCGAATCCGGGGAGCTCATCGCCATTAAAAAGCAAGTATCTTCATTCATTGCTCCAGAGGTTATAGGACTTGTTGGGGGCAGAGCTACCCCAATAGGGACTTCTCTAATCCAAAGCTGCACAGAAGATAGAGGGTGAGATGTATAGGCTTGGCATAACAGCATTCAGATGAGACAAACCAAACAGTCAAACATGCATTGTCTATATTATATCCTGCATTTTGCAGTGATGTTTTGGAATGTACAGCTCCTTTGCTGTCTCTTCTGTGCAATGTAATGTTTCATGGTGTAATTTCCAATCTGATGCCAGTCCTGCAGCAGTTAACATAGTGGATCTCATTGTCTGTTATCCATGTCTTCACATATTATTACTTCGATTAGATTTGTTTTCAAATTCCTTGAGAAATCCACTTAATTTTCTCATTCCATCTGTGCCCCTTCAGAAATGACCTCAATGTATGAATGGCAGATTTGACCTTGTGCTAAGAGACAGCCCAGAAGTATTACAAGCACTTTCCTGCAATACCAGCTGTGACCCGGGGACATGGCTGAAAGGATGGTCAGGACAATATTGTTTTGTATGTGCACTCAGTAACTGGCTCCAGCAACACTCTAAATTCTCCATGCCGAGGATATTTTGCTTGTTCCGAACTGTACAAGAGACTCTTTTTTTTTCTCTCTTTTTTTTTTTTTTCTTTAACATCACGACAGAAACTTGAACTTTTGGAACAAGCCAGTACGATGGAAGATGATACTTGTTTAGTTTATATTTCACTGCCAGCCCATTGTTAAGAACAAATGGGGCATGGTGGCTGGAAGCATGAGACAGCAGTTGCAGAGCGCTGGTACTTGAAAATGAAAAAAAAAAAAAAAAAAAAGTCAAGCCCTATGTGAAATAAAAAGCAAAGTCAGTCTTAAGCTACTTAGCTGGAGCAGGTTTCAAATTGGAAAATTTGTGTAATAAAAAATAGCACTGATTTCTTCCTAAAGATAGGCAAAGACTCAGATCTTCAGAAATTGCCCTGCTCCCACTGAGATTCAGACTGTGAGCCCTCAAGTATTTCTGTACATTTAACCAGTGCCCTTTTGTGTGTGTTTGTGTGTGTGCATATGTATAAAAGCTCTGGTTCTGTCTTAAAGCCTAGACTGTGTGTGAAAGAACTGATGATTATAGACTATCAAAATGAATCGAGTTTGAACAAATGTATCCACAGTTCACACACAAATACTCTATTCACAGTTGCCTTCTGGCTTAAGAGGAAGATTGGGGAGGGGAAAAGGACCAAAAAACCCCACATGCCATGTCCAGCAAACTTTTTTCCTGTTAGAGCAGTGTTCCTTAAAAGCAACATTTGAAAAAGGATTGTTGTAATAGGTACGACTGCAAAGCAGAGTGAGAAATGTGGGGAGCACTGCAAAATGAAGAAATGCAAATGCATTCCTGAAAGATGGGAAAACTGCAAAGAATTGAAGATCTGGAGTAGGGGTGCAGGAGGAATATGATGAAATTGGAGGTCATGTAAAGTGATTTCATTTGGCTTGGGTCTTCTCTAGATATGTTTGAGGATGTAATCTGATTTGTTTTAACATGTTGCACTGTTTTTTATGACTAGACACCAGCCCATGGGGTTGCCTACTGGAATGAGAAATAGCTTGTAGTTAAAGGTTCTGACTTTCTTGCAAGATGATCAGAATAATACAAGACTGTATAATAATAATACTTGATTTTGCTACAGCACAGCATGTCTAGAGATGTGAAGGATTTTTTGAAACAAGGAGTGCTATAACTCCTTATATTTAGATGGTGAAATTGAATCAATAAGCTGTAAAAAGACTTGTGGATCTTGGACTATAGCTGATGTTGACAGCTTATTACTGTTTTTCTCTGCTGTTTTAGAATGAAGAGAAAGTTTTACTCCTGGGAGGAATGCATGAATCTTCGAGAGGTTAAGGTACTTGTTTCATTCAGTGGCTGACTTGGAAATACAGAGAGGAATTTTCCAGTTTAGTTTTTACCCCATGTATTAAGTCCTCCCAGAATGAGCTGTGGAACATGCTCTTAATACTTCTCTTTCCTGGCTTGACATTTGAATTGGATGCTGTTCTGCAGTTGTATTTAAAAAACAAACAAACCCTCGCATGGTTATAGAGATGATTCCTCCTTGCAGTCAGTATTGAGAGACTATCTTCTCCTGGTGCACTACAAAATGTGGCTTTCCTGCTGCAAAGCCTGGAGCTGCTTTGGGTGTGCTTTTCAGCATGAGTATTTTTATGCCCTTTGCTTAGCGGTATTCCTGGCATATTTATGTGTTTTTCTGTATCTTTTTTGGAGGTGCATTTGGATGAAATCCTGCCACCACAAAGTTCTAATTATGTCTTTTAAGGAACTCCTGTAATTTCCAATCCTTGTTATTACCATTTTAAACAGGCACAGAAACCTCAAGTCATTTTTCTTCCACTGTCATGTGTTTTATGGCATTGCTACAACAAGAATGAGTAGAAGTGAAAAACACACTAAAAGCCTAAAAAGAGGGGAGAATGAGTTGCTAAGGGAGAATTTCCAGGGCTGTATTTTGTCCTAAATCTGACTTGAGTCAGCAGTGCGAGTACAAGAGGGAAGCTGTATGGGGGGAAAGTGCAATTGCCCTCTTGGCTGCTACCGGGCCAGAAACTTGGCCTTTGAATGACTGTCGGTGCTGCTGTACTGTAGGTATGTAGGTACCTGCTGTACTTGCAAGTGCTAAGATTTGAAAGTCTATTCTTTATTTTCAGAGCCGAGATTTTTACATTATTAAATAATTTTTGAAGGCAAATATTTACTGAAGTAGTGAATTAGTTAAATATTTTTTTTTCTTAGAAATACTTGTCTAAAATCCTGTTTGTATTCTCTCTTTCTAGTCTTTGAAGAAATTAAACCATGCCAACGTAGTAAAACTGAAAGAAGTAATCAGGGAAAATGATCATCTCTATTTTGTGTTTGAATACATGAAAGAAAACCTGTATCAGTTAATGAAAGAAAGGTATGTAAGAGCATCACCCATAACGAATACTTCTTTAATGTACTCATCCTCCTTTTTTTAGTATACCTGTTACTTCTCAGAGGACTTTGTCATCAGGTTAGGCTAAGTTGCCTATAATTTGAAGCTGTGTGCCACAGTAAGAGCCATGGCTGTCTCCTTGGAGCATATCTATGCCACTTCCATGCACTTTCCATTTCCATGCAGCTGATCCAACCTCCACTCCTTTTTCAACGAGAGGCAGTGGTGCAACTTGTTGTTGTAGTGTTGCCTTAAAGTTTTGCTGAATTTTGCATGCACCAATTGTTGCTATTATGAAATGATGTATTTAAGAAATTTTCAGTTTATTTTTAGCCAATTAAAGATTTATCACGACATTTCTTGAAAGCGTTTGGTACATTCTGCTTCCTTCTGAAAATTAAAAAAGGCAGATGCCTGTAAAAGTATGCTATGTTTTATTTATTTATTAACATTTGTTGCAGTTTAGATAAGCTCAAACTAATTACCCACTCTGTAAGTTAAGCCTTTAAAAACACGATTTAAAGTCGTGGTTAAAATCTCTTGTCTTGTTGGAAGGGACTGAGAGGAAACTTTGTTCTTTTTCTGCTGTTGCTTAAAAAAACCCCAGCAAGTACAAAAATCTGACTCGAGTGTCTGATCTCACTTGTAAAGTATGTGATGATCATGTTTTTTTGGGAGGAATCAAGTTCAGGAAATTTAAGAAGACTTGAGCCTCTTTCATTCTCTATTAGACTCTTTCTGATTAAAATTGCCACTGATCTCCCCCAAATCCTCTCTGCTGTATTCTGGAATGTGCCGAGGCATCTGGTACAGGGTGATTTAACCCAGAAAAAGGGGCTGTCATAAAAGCTCCCGCTGTCGCTGATCTTGGCTAAGTATTTTAAGAAGAGGCTCTTGTCACAGAGGGCAAGGGTGATTGTTTCTCAGAAAACAGAGAGGAAAGAGCTGGTAAATACTGACATGGGAAAGTCAAGTGAAGTGTCTTCTGAAGAAATGAAGAAACGCGCAGTTAAAACTACCAGAATTAACAAGAACCTGTGTTATCTTGAAGTGCCTGATGCCGATTTCATTTTAAAGTTGGATCAAGTTCACTAGTTTTCTTAGTTGTGTGTGTGATTTTTTTCTTAAATCACTGTCCCCCATAGTCTAACATAACGTAATATGGCAGTTCTACCAATTACTTAAGTTTTCCTGGAGCAATAAACTATATCAAAGCACATAAAAATGTGTGTCACTTTTGTTTTCATTGTTAGCTTTAATATTTGGTTCATGAGCCTGCGTAAACTGATGCGTTAACTTAATCATTAACTGTTAACATCTTCTTTTATTTTATTTTTTTTTTCTTGTAGAAACAAACTGTTTCCAGAATCTACAGTTAGGAATATTATGTATCAGATCCTGCAAGGACTTGCATTTATCCACAAGCATGGTAAGCTGCTTTATCTAGAAATGTTTCCCGTTTGATTGAGGTAATATCTCTCTGAATTTTTAAATGAATGCATTGACGAGGTCTTTAACACCCTTGTTAAAAGGAGAAATCAAAAGAATGATAGGACATTAGAGATACAGATTACAGAAAATACCATGTAGGTGATTGGAGAGTGTCTCTTTTTTAGCTGACCGATATTTTAGTTAGAAAACTTCCTTAGTTCCTACTCAGCAGATTTCCAGCAGGTGCTGGCCTTTTTCTAAAACTTGCCTAATATTACTGATCACATTTCTTGATTGGCTTAGGTGACCCCAGAGTTTAGGAATGAAGAATACCTTGCTCTCTTTCCCTATGAGGTACACACAGATATGTTTAAACTGCACATTCTTTTTAAGATACACTTAAAACAGTACATTTGAGTGATAACCAGCTTTTGCTACATTCCATCTAGTTAATGAAAGCTTTAAAGTGGGGAAAAAACCCCACTTAATTTGTATTTATTTTTATTTTGTTTAAAAGAACTCTTGAGTTTTTTTTAATTCATTGTACACTTTCCAACACAATTAGAATCAAAGTAGTATTAAAATGGTGTAAGTTTAACTTTGTGAGGAAGCGTCACTGAAAGAAAGCTTCCTGACCAAACACTCTGAATTGTTATAAAATGGAGACTTGTGTGTACTGTTCTTTGGCCT
>JAUBOD010000078.1:1357231-1382199 GCA_032353885.1 Nothura maculosa
CACATTCCTCCTGCCATTCAAAAAACAAATAGAATCTATCATCAGCTGTCTTTAAATTAGTTACTGTTTAAAGCAGTTCAATATCTGCAGCTTTAAAAATTCAAACTGAAAACAAAGCTTTTTTCATTTTCTTTTCCCTTTTATTTGGATTTTGTATTCAGGTATTCAGTCCCTATGAATTGAACTAAATAGGTTCTAGCTTTGGTAAGAGCTTTGTCCAGAGTCCCAGGCCCACTTAGACACCAGGAATGACTGACTGCACTCCCAGAGCCCAGCTCCTGGAAGTCAGTCCAAAAGATTCCAGTTCAATGCCAAATCTTGAAAGTTCTAGGAAACCTTAGGGGAAATAAAAATAAATAAATAAATAAAAATAAAAATAAAGATGCTCACATATTTCAAAAGCTAGGATGTCATGGAGAAATAGAAATTACCCTCCAGAAGTGTGGTTCATACCTGTTTCCCATTCATCTTTATGGTACTCCGAGGTGCCAGGCTCCTGCACACAGACATGGGGGATCACCAGGTTTCTAGTGACCACAGCAGAGTTGTGTCTGTGGTGTACAGGCTGCCTGGGGCTCGGGTGTGAGCCCGCAGTGCCCGCTGCTGTCAGGGCAGCCCTGACAAGCTTTGATACCCACTATGAGGGGCATGTTGTACTGACCTCCTTGTGCTTCCCTCAGGGCCCGTAGGATCGAGTGCTCTCACTAGTGGCTACATCCCTTCCTTTCTGAAGAAGGAAGTAGGCTCTGCTGGGCAGAGGGTTCAGTTGGCACCAATTGTGGATCCATCTTCTAGTAAGTATCGTGCTAAAGTCATCTTGGGCTCTTCCTTGTTTCTCTAACAATGTACATACATGGCACTAACCTACTGTTACATGTATATGTACACACATAAACCCACACCCTGTGTTTTACATTCTCTACAAGTACCAAAGTGACTAGGACGCACATCATGACCTGTCAGAACACTATGGAGAAGGAGTAGGCTTGGTTTTACTTTGTTGAATGAATTATGTAGGTTTAAGCACAGCTCTTACTTGATGAGTGTGACTGAACGGGACCTAGAGGCTGGTGTGAGTGTGGCACACAAACCCCAGCAGCTGCAGAAGGATGTACAGAAATTCATCTGTTGTCACCTAGAAGGTTTAGAGGCTGCATCCACTGTGGTTTCACATCAGCAAATTCTATTCAGAAAGAAGCTTCTTCCCTGAAGAAATGAGATTGTAGTCCTGCATTTAGTTATTTCTTAATGTAAATGGATCCTTTCTGAACCTTTTATACCCTGATATTTTCTCTTGTCTTGCAGATTATGCTTCTGTGAACTCAATAGGGCCCCACCTTGGACGGCCACCATTTAATTCGCCCTCGAGAAGCACGCCCAGGTTAATGCCCCTGCCCCCACCCGCCCAGCCCATCCACGGCCGCATTGACTGGTCCTCCAAGTATGGAGCTCACCGGTGACCTACGGAGCGGTGCAGGATTCCCGGGAGCTGGGGACCAACAGGACACGAATTGATCCCATTTCGCAAACCTGTAGATTTAAAAGAAACAGATGCTCTATGAGACATGCAGAAGTTTTTTACTTTTATTTGTATTAATTTGACTACAGTCTTGTACCTTTTTGTATAAAATTTATTATATAATTGGGTCCAATTATTTTCATAAATCGGATGCATTTTGTATATATGGTTTAGGGGAGTTGCCATTTTTATATGATAAACTTTTATAATGAGCTTTTTAAAATTTTAACTTTTTTCCTTTATTGGAGATTTTTATGGAAGTGGTAGTAGAAGGCAGAGGGATGCAACACTGCAGTGGAAGCAGTGCCATGGAAGGGGCTTCCCGACACCCTTCCTGGGGACCGGGCTCTCCATGGGGTTATGGAAGTGGTTCCAGCCCCGTCCTGCTGTGGCCCTGCTGTTGCCGTCCACTCGTTTGCCTCCCACAAGTGCCGCCCTTTGCAGCCCATGGGAGGTTGCTGAAAGTCCCAAGTCCACAGGAGACTCTTGAGGGGATTTATTTTTGCCTTTACAAGGCTTTTGTTGGGCTGCGGTCTGGCTTTGCAGCCCCCTTCTTGCTTCCCATTGAGGGCTAATGGGAATTTGACCTGGAGGAGCAGCAGGAACAGACTGGACTGTTCAGTTGGCTGCTTCAGCCTGTGCTTTGCTTTTGCCAAGAAGCAAAATGTGGGGCCATCTTCTGTTTGGTGACGGGTATTCAGTAGATCTGTTCTCTGACCTAGTGTGTTTATTTGTCCTGCTTCTGAGTCAGTTCTTGGCGTAGTTCACTATGAAATGGAATTTGGAACCTCTTCTTTGAATTTTATTTTAAGCTTTCCTATTGATTTCTAGAGGAGAAAAGAAGATTCTGTCTTTTTTTGTTTTTCTCCTCCAGTAGGGAACGTAGGATCTGAAGACCTATTTAAGACAGTACTGACTATGACAAAGCTGGTTTCACAGAGTAGTATTGATAACCAGCAGCAGAGTTCAAGAAAATAGTACCTGTGCAGTTGACTGATTTTTGACACTATTCCCTCATTCCTACCCCCTGCTGCTGCAAGTGAGTAAGCAGAAGTTTTTTTCACCTCAATACTTCACTTGCCATGAATGAATGTGCCATTTTCCATAAATTAGGCCCCATTTTTCTACTGGAAAAGTGAGAGAGCTTACCTTCTGGTCTAACTAAAACCATTGTAAAATTGATTGATTATACAGACACTGATGCAGTTCTTTGAAGGGGGAAAAAAGTAACTGGGTCTGAAAGAGCAAAGGAATTAGTAGGACATAGACTTGGGGAGATGGCCACACAGCTAGAGGATTGAGATGTGGGGCCAACGTCCATTTAAATGGCAGCCCCAGAGCTTTCTCAGGCAGAGGCGGTGGGTCCTGGGGGGAGGCAGGGGGCAGTTGCCCGTGTGGCAGGACGGGCAGCTCCTCAGTGTGGGAGCGAAGGTCTGCGCCTGAGAGGAGTGGCCGCGTAGGAGCCGTGTGCGCCAGGACGTGGGGCGTCCCCCTTCCCCAGGTACCCATTCGTAGCAAATACTGATTGTGGGCGCCACGTAGCTGCCCCCAAAGCAGTGATGCTGCTGCAGAGCTGAAATCAGTGACACTGATTTCTAAAGCACCCGCTCGTGGGGTATCTGGGCAAGCAGAGAGGAAGAGGTGTGTGTTTGTGTGAGAGCCAGATAGTTTGTTGTCTTCTTTTCCTCTCCTGGTCACAATAAATATATATGTCTAGATATCATTGAACCCCTGTTGCTGTCATTGCCTATTTAGGGCAGTCTGTTTAGCAGGAGTTGAGTCCTAAGGCTGTGTTAGTGGGGCCCATCCTGCAGACACCAGCCAGCCCCTTTGTCATGAACTCTCTGGCTTGGCTGGCCTGAGCGAGCTTAATACAGAGAGCTCTGCAGGCACCTGGGTAGTTCTGTGATATTTTTCATATTTGCTCTCTTATTTCTGCTGAATATGTGAAATACTTCCCATCACTAAAGGGCTAGAGGGTGAATCTGGACCTGACCTGAACTTCCTGACCCTTCATCACCCCTAGTGATTTCCTTGCATAGAGCACTGAGCTTTGGGGTTAGTTCAGCAATAATTTTTCTTTTTCTTTTTTTTTTTTAATAGTAGTGAAGTCATTTGTTATATCTTTTTCCTCAAATTAAACCCTTTATTTTGGAATTGGAATGGTTTTAACTTCAGTTTGGCAAGGAAGAACTGTGATGTAGGAAGTGTAATGACAACACTCTGTGCTCTCTCTGCTTGGGCAAATTCCTGATGAAATTGGAGAAAGTTCTGTTTGACCAGGGGCTACCTTGGCTGCATATTTTAATGTGCTTTCTCAGTGTGCAATATAGGTGGAAAAGGCATTAGCCTTTTTATTGTACTGAAATCTGGAAAAAAGGCAAATGAGAATTTATCGTATGCAATGCACTACTTTGTCTTGAAATTCAGCAGTATCTGTATGCAAACTGTTCTTTTAGACATCTGTTGTTTACATTTTCTCAGGCTTATGCATAGCATTTAATAATGACTTGGAAATGAAGGAACCTGATAAGGGGACTTGTGCACCTCTGTAAAACCAGGTTTTCTTAAAAGTCTTGTGTAAGTGCCATGATATTAGCCAAAAAAAAAGAAAAATACCATGTCCATGGTATTTCTATATCCAGTTAAGGGTATTGATGTGAAAAGGGTCATCTGTAAAACAGATAAAATATTTATTGAAAGAACATCTCTGAGCTTATGTGGAAAGAGAGTGAAATTGTCATGGCAAAAAAAGATCTTAAAGAAATAACAGTTCTTGTTGATTCAGTGTTTTTGTTCAAAATTGTTATAAATGTTTGTTTCAACACTTCTGTGTCAAGTCTCCTGCCCAGAATAAAGTTACTCTTGAAGAAATACTGACTATAGTGTTGAACTTTCCTTTGTGTTTTAAGAACAGCACTATAGTTTGGTTCTTAAACACATACACACACATCTGGTGCTTTCACACGTGTAATATCTCTCGGTACTCCCTGAAACTTGGAGAAACACTGAATGAAAGATGTGTGACACCTTGGAAAAAGGACATAACTGTAATGCCTTGCAAGTTGTCCCTTCTCCACCTTCTCCCCTCCTTTGAAGGCAGGAGGAGCTGAAGACTACTGGAAACCAGCACATCGAGTTACTATCTGGTTCAGTAGCCTTGAAATTAATTGTTCAAGGGACGAACTAGCTGTGAAAGTGCGAGGAATACTTTCTGAAAGAAATACAGTAAAATAGAAAGTGTTCTCAATTGTAAGTGGCATGTCTTTGTAGGGGGAGAGTCCAGGAATTTGCAGATGGGAGAAGTGATAAAGTGAGGGAGCCCAGCAGTGACTGGAAGGAGGTTAAACAAGATTAACCAGGATCGGCTACAAGCCCCTCCCCAGGAAGTAAAAAGGTCGAGGAACTGCGTGAGAGGAATAAAAAAGCAGAGGGGCAAGGGCAGCGAGTGCAGTGCAGGAAAAGAATGGCAGACTGCCACGTGCAGCGCCTTACTTGGATGTGTCTGCAGTCTTGGAAGCTTGACTACCCTACGTTCTCCTACAAATGGACCTTGAGCTTGTTTGGAGGTTCTAGCAGGGGAGCGCAGCTACCGTATACCCTTGACCGATGAACGGTACGTCTCTATCGGGGAAGGTCGTCCTCTTCGACCGAGCGCGCAGCTTCGGGAGGGACGCACATGGAGCGGTGAGGGAGGAAGGGGACACCCGCCTAGCCAGCCAGATCAGCCGAATCAACCCTGGCGATCAATGGGGTGACAGATGTCGCAGCCAGATCGCCCTCACATCCGAGATTCTCTCGGTCCGCCGCTGTATATAAAGGTCTAAGGGACCGTTGTCTCTCAGCTTAGGGTGACCTTCTTCCCGCGCAGAAGCTGGACGATATTCAGAATGGGGCTTCTTTGCTCTGCGCAACACGCGTGACCTTCGAAATGTGTCAAAATCACGAAAAACACTGGCAATTTTTAAGTTATTTTTCCTCCCAAGAAGCCGTTGGGCAACATGCAAAATTGAGGCTCCCTATTGGCCGTTGCCCGTTCTGTCACTGCCTGTGGATAGGGAGGCGTGGCGGCGCGGCGGCTCCTTTCGGCGCACTAGGAGGGTGCGTATGCTCGGTTCGGTTCGGTTGGGTTCGGCTCGGTTCGGTTCGGTTCGGTTCGGCCTGGCTCGGCTCGGCTCGGCTCGGCTCGGCTCGGCTCGGGGTGACGCTTCGGCGCCCGTCGCGGCCCCGCCACCCTCGGACCTCGTCGCGCGCGCGCCCCGGGGGCGGCCCCGCCGCGGTACCCGCTGCCCCGTGTGCTCCGACCTCCCGCTACCTGCCCGAGCCCTGTCCTGCCCGAGCCCTGCCCAGGGCCTGCCCAAGCTCTGCCCGAGCCCTGTCCTGCCCGGCCCGGGGCCGCCACGGCGCCCAGGGCCTCCAGAGGCCGCTTACTTATTGATTTATTTATTTATTCTTCGTGCCTACAAAGGGGCTCTTGCAACACTGTGAACATTGTTTTGGTGCCAGCAGAGTTTTATTCGCAGGCTTAAATTCTTAATCTGAGGCACAAAGAATGTCCCAGCAGGGGAAGAGCGGTTCAGGAAGGAGCTGCCGCCGGGCAGCTCTGTGCGGGACGTAGCCGTCCCCAGCTCTGTGCGGGACTGAACTGTCCCCTGAACCTCCCTCGGCCTGTGGCTCTGCTGGATGCAGCTCCTGCTGCTGTCAAAGCACCCTAGTTTTCTAAAGGCCTCGTTTATAACGTCAGTCGGGGACTAAAAATCCTCTCTCAAAGCAGCATCGTGGACTTAAGTGTCTTAAACCCCCATAAAGTTATGCAGTAAAGACTAGTAATGGGAAGAAATTAAACCAGTACAAAAGGTGTCGTGAACAGTAACCTGCATATTTCCATGTTAATCTTGACTCTTGCAGAAGAAGTTGGCTGCTCTTTTAAGTTCCAGCTCTGGTGATCCAAGGCAAGTAGGGGATCTTGGATCATAAGAAAAGTGAGAGCTTTTGGAAGCAGGTGTCTGTGCTTCATCTGATTGTGTGTTTAATTAATCCCTAGAGGCTTCTGGAGGGTTTGATGTAAAGACTGTCGAAGAACTTGCCCAACTTCTTTTCCCCTCTTTGTTTGAAACATGGGTTCTAGCAGTGGTTGTAGAAACTCTAGCACTGACTTTTGTATTTTATTCTCCTTTGAAGGATTTTAGCAATTTCTTTAGTAGTAATTTTAGTTTCTCAGTGGTCACCTAAGTAAGAGCTTGCTATATTTTCAATTTTGGGGAGAATGAAAAAAACTTACAAAACATTCTTGCTGTGATTTACCTGGGCAACAATCAGATCACTTTGAACCAAAGCTTAAATGCTTTGTCTAAAATCACTTATATTTTTATGAACTGCTACTTCAACTGCTGTCAGATTTTTATAATTGCTCTTAAATGGTTATGTCCATGTAAGTATTTCAGGTGACCCGAAGTCTGAAGACATGTCTGGGAAGCCGAAGCTCTACTACTTTGATGGCAGAGGCAAGATGGAGTCCATTCGGTGGCTGCTGAGCGCGGCCGGCGTTGAGGTGCGTTCTAGCGTTTTGGGCTTTAATCGGCAGCATTGCCATTGAGGCAGGTCACTGAGCAGCCAGCAGTGAAAAAGTATTTAAGATGGGAATTAAAACAGCATTCCCTAGCACTATGGTCTTGTGTGATTCAGGGTTGCTGCTTGAGCTCAGCTCTGTGGGACTGCAGGACTAAGCTATCCGTCCAATCCCAATTAAACCCCATCCTTATTCTATTTTGTCCTAACTTCTATGACGGGTTTGAGGCTTTTCTCTTGCTGTGCTGGATTTGCCTGTAGCTGCAGCTTCTAAATACAACAGACTAGGAAGTTTTAGCAGTGCTTCTGCCCCTGGTGTGTCCTCCTGCGGAGCACAGACCTGCACTGGAAGGGGCCCTGATGGGTATTCTGTGCCTGGGGTGATGCTGAACAGTTTGTCTGTTCTTTACAATGTGACCAGATGCTCATTGCCTTTTTTTTTCCCTGTTCTGTCAGTTTGAAGAGCAGTTCCTGACAACACGGGAGCAGTATGAGAAGCTCCTGAAAGGTGAGTCCAGATGAAACCTCAACAAATGTGTGATCAGGCTTTCCAGTAGCCTCAGGTAAGATGCAGTTGATGATGCACTTGGGATTTCAGAGCAGTGTTCTGCTTTTTCCCAGGTGTGGACAGACATAATTGAAGATTAAATATCTTCCAGTTGTTGTTTTTCCCTTTGTCTACTGCTGCCCTTCCTGTTTATGAAAATTGGCTTTTGGTGACTTCAGATCCTGCCATTACTTGTGGAAAAAGACCCATAGCAAATGTTTTTGTGACTTACCTGTAAAATGACAGGTTTAATGTCATGGGCCCTGAGCGTTTGTCAAGCTGCACTTGAAATTCTTTTGTCAGAGTCCAGGAGAGCCTCGCTGATGAGCAAGGCAGTGTTAGGCAGGAGCATGTGAATTTTATTTCCTTCTGTGCATCTCCCCTGCTCCCACATACTTACCCTGAATTTCAACAGCTTGCAGAAGGCTATCAAATTCATTGAATGTCTTAATATTCCCATTTGGGAATATGACAACTGCTTTAACTGAGTTTCGGATAGTAGAACAGAAGTGCATTTTTATACATTTATGTAGGATTAGATGCTCTGTATTTATGTATCATCTCTTGTGCTCTCTTGTTAAAGGAGATGATACAATAATCCAGGGGGGCTTCAGTGAGCTGATTCTGTTTGCCAGCGCAAGATCTTTGTTCGCTGGCAGTCACAGGAATGGCATCCCAATTAGTAAATAATCAACCAGCAATTAGTGCAGCTGAATGGAGTGCACTGCTTGTCCCAGCAAAATGCTACTGTGTTTCCCCACCCTGAGGGTGCAGGGGGCTTCTCAACCTTGCAAGGAGTGACCCTAACCCAGGAGCATCCCAGGTAGGGAGGGAAGGAGGGAGGGATCCCCCCAGTCCATTATTAATCCATGATAATTTGGAATTGCTCTCAGAAAATTGGCCATAAAACTGGGTGGCGTCTGGCACGGATGGGAGCCCTGACCCAGACGTGCAGGGCTGGGACAGCAGTTGGGGTGTTCTTGTTTCTCCAGATGGCTCGCTGCTGTTTCAGCAAGTGCCCATGGTGGAGATAGACGGCATGAAGATGGTGCAGACCAGAGCCATCCTCAACTACATAGCAGCCAAGTACAACCTCTATGGGAAGGACCTGAAGGAGAGAGCCCTGTACTGTAACCATGTTCCTCTTCTTAATTTAGTACATGAACTTAGGCGTGCCTAGAAGTAATTGCCATCTGTGACCTGCAGGGTGCCTCAGCGTGCCTCACCCGTGTGAGTGACACACACAGAGCCTCTAGTGCCTCAAGTGCTCATGCTTGGGATGAAACATTTAAGATTGGGATCTAGATTGATCTGGATGGCTAAACAGGCCTAGGATAAATTTGTCTCGTGGTGCCCCCTGTTTCCCTTCACTGATTCTGAAGGAATCTACTGTATTTGCTCTCTGAAGTTAAAGACCTTTAATGCCTGTACAGTCTTGTTGAGAATTAGTGCTAGGCATTGGGCAGGTGAAGCAGGAGCAATATTGCAAATAGGAGTGAGACTCAGATTGTGATTCATATTTTTTTGTTCGCTTTTTAATAGACGGAGATTGTGATTTGTGTTTTGTTGTTTACTTTTTAACTAAAAGAATAATATTCTTTTTTGTTGGTTTGTGGGTTTTTATTTGTATTTTTCTGTTTGTTTGTTTTTAGGATTGATATGTATGTAGGAGGCACAGATGACCTTATGGGCTTTATTATAAAATATCCCTTCTTGCCAGCTGACGGTAAAGAGAAAGAACTTGCCAATATAATTGAGAAGGCCACAGGCAGGTACTTCCCAGTCTATGAAAAGGTATGTAGGAGCAGCACTTTGATCATTGCTCTGGGAGGATGACAATGGGAATGCTGGATGTTTTTCTCAAAAGCAAAGGAAACGGAAAAGAATCAGTACAGCACTTTACCACAGAGTGTCCTACCGTTACAAGGCTGCAGAAATGAGTGAGAGGTCAAAGCTTGTGAGAGAAGAGATGGTGGATGAAATGCAGAAATCCCTGAGTGGGACTCCATTGGCCGAGCAGTTGGATTGAAGGATCCAAATATTCCTTTAGGCTTAAAAGTTTCGTGGTCCAGTAAGCACATGGATATGCCTGTGTGAAATCTGAAAAACAGGAAATTGCATTTTTAAGAAAAAGAACACTGGATAACTTGCCATTGCAAAGTTAGGGCAATTAGCTGTTTTAAAACTGCAAGAAGTTTGAAGTCACAGATGCATCTAAGTGACTTCTTAACTGCAGTAGCACGGTGAGTCTCAGAAATTGCCATGGTTTTAAGCCCCCTGGGTGGATGGAGGAGGAGCAGCTGGCACCGAAGAACTCTGATCAGAACCGGGCGCACTTCATGAGCTGCACTGGGGTCTTGGTGTCTCTCTAAGAGATCTAAGAGGCCGGACCCAAGGGGCTCCCTCAGCTCAGGCAGGATGAGCTGGCCAAAATAGCTGCTCACTGATTTAAAGGCTGAAGGGAGGAGTGTTTCCCACTGACACCGAGCTCGTTGGTTTAAACGCTCTGCTCTTCCTCACCGTGGTGGCTGGAGCTCCCTTCTCCCCTGTGCTCCACTCGTGCCTTGCCAGAAAGCTTTGGATTCATCACATCTCTGTTTACATTACTCATTTTCCTATTCAAGTTCTATATACAGAAAATTTAAGATGTATTAAGATGATGGGAAAGGAGAGAAAACCAAGGAGTTATCTAATCACAGAATTTAGGATTACCTCCCTGTATAGGAAGAAGGAAGGATAGGTAAAAGAAATCTTGGGATTCTAGATCACTGCTGTGAGGATTTCTCTATAAACTGATCAATGAGTGAAGGAACTAAACTGACATCTCCAAGACTAACAGTATTCCTACTCAGATGGAAGAGGAAAAGGTCAGAAGAGGAGACAAGGGATGGCAAAGGAAGGAGTACCTGAGTATTTTGAAAACATCAGCCAGGACTTCGTTCTCCACATCTAATCACTTTCATTTTTTACACTTGTAGATTTTGAAAGGTCATGGACAGGACTTTCTGGTTGGCAACTGTCTTAGCTGGGCAGATGTTCATCTTCTTGAAGCCATTTTAATGGTAGAAGAGAAGAAGTCGGATGTTCTCTCAGCATTTCCTCGCCTGCAGGTAGCTGCACTAAACACCCTGCTCACCAGTGACAAGTGCTCTTTGGAGTCTGTCTTTAATGTTTGTCTCTGCTTTCATTCTGCTGCCTGTTAGGAAGGCATCCTGCTGTTCTGCTCTCCTTAGGAAGAGCATCCTAATAGATTTCATGTGGAGAATGCATTCTTTTTTAGAGTAATTCCTGTTTAGATCTGAAGAAACCTGCCCTGTGACTTTTTTACTTTCATATTTTATCCCATCACTAGTTCTGTGATGCCTTTCAGTAGAAAATATTTTGCAGATCACAAGATGTGGTTTGTGTAAAGTACACGCATATGAAACAACTGTTTCCTCTTTGTCCAAGCCTCTAAGCCAGAAGAGACCTTTTCTCTTAAGCTTTTAAGTTTTTAAAAATAAGAGCTTGGGGAAAAAGGTAGTAAACTTCATGTCAAAAATTATTAAAATTATAATTAGACTCGATCACACAATACTTTTTAAACCTGCAGCAAGTACTTATGGTATTTAAATGCAGGCTTCACTAGTAGCAGCGTAATTAACCTTATTGTTTCCTATTTCTTCCCCTGCTATCACTTCAGTCACATGTGGCAGTGCTGCCACTTGATGAATGTTCTTCCGTGGTGTCCCTGCTCTGGCCATGCTCTTGAGTAGGCACTTGCCTGCATGAACAGGGCACACATTGCCACAATGAGGTCTCTTCCAGTGAACCCCTCCTTGTTCACTTTGAGAGCGGTCCCCTGATGTGATATGAAGGCATCTGAGAAAGTCATTTCACAAGCACGAAGGTGCAGAAGTAGCGGGGAAAAATATCACAGTCTTAGACACAAGCCTTAAACGCAGTCTTTGGATTGTGTTGCAGCTAAATAGTGCCCTCTACATTTAAACTCTTTGCTTGCACAAATGAGTCTCTTTTTCCTGAATTACCTTCTAACCTTAAGTACATATTTGCTTTCTTTTAGGCATTTAAAGCAAATATAAGCAACATCCCTGCAATCAAGAAATTTCTAGAGCCGGGAAGCCAGAGAAAACCTGTTCCTGATGATAAATATGTGGAGACAGTGAGAAAAGTTCTCCGGATGTATTGATGTGCAAGCAAGTTAACATGTCTGCCTAAAGCTCTGCTTGGCTAGAGAAACTCATACAAGTTTAAGAAAATGAAGCAAGTTGCTTTTAAAAGCGGTAGGAGGAAGATGCTTCTCTTTTCAGGTCTGCTGGACATTGATAATACGCCTGAGTGGTCTGCCTTATGTCTTCATAACTAAGAAAAAACTTAATTAAGGAAAAAATACAGAATCTGACTGACAAATATCATTGCTATGTAATGCTTGAATTTCTATATTTAGAGGACATTTTCTAATCAATACACTTACTCCTATGTGGTCTTGTTATCTTTGGCTTATGAATAAAGGTCGCAGCTTGTGAGCTTCATTTTATTATTCTTTTCATAACTTCTTTGCTAACTGAACATCTCCTCCAGAATATAAGAAAATGTGTGTGAGTGCTCCTGTGGATGAATATCTGTCATTAATAATTTTGAAGCCTGTGGCCAGCAGAAATGAAGCTTTTCTTTGTGGCTTGTGGCAGTGCTAGTGTGAGGTGTCTGCATGAGAGCTACGGTGCACCTGCTCACATGGTCCCCACAGCCCCGGGCTCCATGGGCTATGGCACCTTTGTGACAGTGTCGCCTTTGGTATGTAATGGAAAATTTTAAGTATCAAGCTCTGACATTCAGCAGCCAAGTGTCTGGCTTTGGGCGTCCCTTCCTACTCTGACTGCAAAACCAGGAGCGACTTTGTGGCTATGCTGCAGGTTCCAATTCCTTCATCTACTCCTGCCTTGCATTTCACAGCAATTTCCACACTACAGCAGAGCACCTCGAAGCTCACACACAAGGGCAGGTGGAACAGAAATGTAATCCTCCTTCTGCTAAGAGAGTTCACCGCATCCTCAGCCTTAGAAGCCAAACTTTAGCACACGTGACCTCAGCTGGGCCTCAGATCGTTGTCTCAAATTAGTCCAAGCACAGATCAGCTCTGCTGTCTTTGTCAAGGAAGAAACTGCCTTACTCAACTCTTGCTGTTATCCAGCAGGGAGTTCTGTTATAGGAGGAATTTGTTTTCAGGTTGACTCGGGAGAGAACTGTTTATTCTGGGCCACTTTGAAAAGGTGCTTTGAATGTGTCTATCTTAATCAGGCAAGTACATTGCTTGTTTTTCTCCTACCATCGTACATAACTCATTGCTAACAGTAACAGGTGCTGCTGATAGAGTGTGGTGCTGGGCTGAGGCCGGAGCATGGGCATCTCCAGGGCCCCCGCGTCCCTTCAGAAGGAGCAACTTCCGTGTTGCATGGAGGCCTGCTTCTCCTCGCAGCACAGCAAGCTTCTTACAGACAAGAAACGTGCACGCGTGAAGGTCCAGGCAGGAAAAAATGTGAAATTTAGAGTACAGCTAGGGTAAGGATTTAGGAGGATTCACTGATCTCTCTTTACCTTGCAGAATTATCTTATTTCTGATTATATGTTTGGCTGTCATGACCAATCTATGCTTTGATATGAAGGCAATAAGAAATGCTGTTCTGAAGCATATCTGTATTTGCTTTGCACTGCCCTTGGGAGGAGCAGTAAAAACCCAGTCCCATAATCACGTTTCTAACACAAGCATATTTATTGTGTGCTCCCATTAACCTCCCATTAAGCTCCCATTGTGCAAAGTGATGAAAAGGGGCTTACATGTAAGTTAAAGCTGCCTTTATGTGAAGTGAGTGCTGAACTCTGTAGTGTTGCCAACTAGTTGGGCAAGATGAGCCAGATTCCAGTATCAAACTCTGACTGAAAACTTCTTTGAAAACATGGGAACAGAGGCGGGTGGTAGAGGTTTGCATCTGGCCCAGTGCACATGTGATTGACTACTTGCTTTTTCCTCTCTTTTAATGTGTCGCATACCATACGCACAGTTCCTCTCTTCTACATAGGCTTTATTTCTTTCTTTCACAGAAATGGGGTCCTTCTGTACATGTGAAATTTATAAAATTGTCCAGATATGCAGAAGTACAACTAAATGTAGATTCAGATGAAGAATATTTCCTTCAACTCTGCACTGGGGCAAAACTAGGAAGTCTTTAACTTTTAAATTTTTAGAGACATTTGCCTTTGGAATTAAGCTATGTCCAATCTTCTGTGCCTGTCTGCACTGAAGAGTAGATCTCCATCTGTGTTGAGTTAAATGCCTCCAAAGGATTAAATGACAAGAGACCAAAAGGCATATGTGATCAGAGACCAATAACCTGTGTACAGCTTGTCTCTCCTCAGTCACTAAATGGCCTACTAGTAGAGACGGATTCAGAATGCTCATTTTTCTGTCTCAAAAGGCAAGAATCGGTCTTCCTTCCAGCAGATAGTGTTACTGCACAGGGAGCTATTATCTTTAACTGTATTTAAATCACCTATCATAAAGTACCTCATTTTGATAAGGTAACATCTGATTCAAGAAATCCAGGATACAGCTGATAATTTGATTTTCTTACTGCAAAATTCCCAGTAACCAAACTACTGTTGGTCAATATCAGATTAAAATAGGAATGAAAATCCTATTTTCCTTCCTTACATTCCCATTTTCAAAATCTAATAAGCTAACTTCAGATTTA
Source organism: Nothura maculosa (assembly GCA_032353885.1). Classification (NCBI taxonomy): domain Eukaryota; kingdom Metazoa; phylum Chordata; class Aves; order Tinamiformes; family Tinamidae; genus Nothura; species Nothura maculosa. The sequence goes on from JAUBOD010000078.1 coordinate 1,371,615, forward strand.
AAGAGCCTTAATCAGTCTTAGTTGTACTAACTACATATATACATAGTTGTACTAACTGCATACATACATACTTAACAGGTTCCATAGCACCCACCACAAACCAAAGAGGAAACACACTCCCATGCAAATAACTATCAAAATATAGAAAGCAATATATGAGTTATTTAAGATTTTTTTTTCATAATAGAGGTGAAAACTATTTTTCAGTTGTCCTTGAAGATTTTTATCTCTCTCATGTTTATGTAAATCTTCCTTTTGACCATGCAGCACTATGTAATTCAATAAAAGCTCAAGAATCTAAATTGTAAGGTTCTGTATACCGACAAGCACCTTATTTTAACGTATTGCAGATTGGGAGCTTTATCTCTACATAGATTGTGCTCCTCTTGGACATGCCCCTGCTGTTGTTTAGGTTTGTTCTGGACATGATGCTGAGTTGGTAGGAGTGATGCAAGATGTCCTTCAGCTTGCAGTCCTGCAGAAGCTGCTCTCACTGCTTTTCACGCCCTGAGCTCATCTCTAAAAGGCATTGGAGACCGTGGCCTGCTCAGCTGCATCTGTACCAGCAAGTGAAACTGGCCCAAGATTCTTCTCTGTCCTGGCAGCCAGCTGGTCTGGTGCAGCTCTATGCAGGCAAACTTGTGCCCCAAGACAGGGACCACATATGAGCTACTTACTGGGAATGGTCTCGTTCCCATATGAGGTATTAGAGCAGCATCTGGAACACAGCTAGTTGGCACAGGCCAAAACTGTCCGGAACACCACTAAAATAGTGAGTGCTAACACGGCCCTCCAAGCAGTAATTGCAATTGTGAGTACGTTGTGGAGCTGGCTACTGCACTCTCTGCCTGCACCTGTACCTGGACAGACTGGAGAGCTGGGCAGAGAGGAACCACCTGAGGTCCAACAAGGACAAGTGCATGGTTCTGCACCTGGGCAGGAATAACCCCAGTCACCAGTACAGATTAGGGGTTGACCTTCTGGAGAGCAGCTCCACAGAGAGGGATCTGTGAATCCTGGTGGACCAGAAGTTAACCATGAGTCAGCAGTGTGCCCTCGTGGCCAAGAAGGCCAATGGGATCCTGGCCTGCGTCAGTAGAACTGTTGCCAGCGGGTGGAGGAAGATGATCTTGCCCCTCAGCTCTTGTGAGGCCGCACTTGGAGTATTGGGTGCAGTTCTGGGTTCCCTAGTACAAGAGGGATGTGGAGCTTCTAGAGAGGGTCCAGCGGAGGGCAACAAGGATGGTCAAGGGACTGGAATATCTCTTTTATGAGGAAAGACTGAGTGACTTGGGCCTCTTTAGCTTGGAGAATAGAAGGTTGGGAGGGGATCTAATTCATATATATAAATACCTGAAGGGTGAATGTAGGGAGGATGGAGTCAAACTATTCTCTGTGGTGACCAGAGATGGGACAAGGGGAAATGGGTACAAGTTGAAACACAGGGAGTTCCATCAGCATGTGAGGAGGAACTTCTTTCCTGGGAGGGTAACAGACTCCTTGAACAGGCTGCCCAGGGAGATTGTGGAGTCTCCTTCTCTTGAGATCTTTCAAACCTACGTGGATGCCGCCCTCTGCTACGTGCTCTAGGTGTCCCTGCTGGAGCACGGGAGTTGGACTAGATGATCTCTAGAGGTACAGCAGATATAGCAATGAGAAGGGTTTCTACTGGGCACTGTGAGAATGTGACTTACCAGAACTCTGCCTCCTCATTCTTGTCAATGGTATATGCCTTATAATTATAATATGTAATTTTAAATTATTATAATTGTATTATGAAAATAAATATAATCATAAATTTAGAGAAAAAACTAACTTCAGCAACAGAGCGCATTTAGTTGTCAAATAGTGGTGAAATGCTATGCTGGAAGCAAAATAAATACAGAACAAAGGGAAAAGTCTTCCTAGGAAGACTTTTTATCAGCTAGGGTCATTGCTTACTTTGAGAGCTAGGAAAGATTTGCAGGCAGAAAAGTCAGCCTCCAGAGTCCTTAATATCCTGTCTTTAATATCCTGCCAAAAGGTGAAATGTGGCTTTTTCTTATTTATGACTTTCTCATAAGATCTCTTTCTTCCGGAGAAGGACAACAGGCAGAACTAGGGTTGTTTGCAGTTGATTCTTGGGCATGAGTTGTGGAGATATTCAGTGTTGCGATTTCTAGTGCAGGTGACCCCAAGAGCAAAGCAATGGCAGGGCTGTGCTGGGCCACAAAGGTGCTGTGAAATGTTGCAGTTTGAAAGCCGTAGTGGTGGCGAGGGCAGAAGGAGATATCAAATCAGTATCAGATTCACAAGCAGTCTGTGGACCGTAGGTCTGATCGCCTTCCTAGGAGCGAATTGAGTTCCCAAATAGCGTGAGCAACTATAAGCTCAATTCTGGCAGTATCGGATTCACGAGCAGTCTGTCAACTGTAGGTCTGATCGCCTCTCCCCAAACAAGTAGTCGAGTTCACAAACATGATTTATTCAAACACAACATTTACAAAGCAGGTTTCAAATGTCAGTACAGGAAATTCTCTACTACAGTGTGGGGTTTTATAGCTAGCTCTGATGTACAAATGTGCAATCATCACTCACCCCAGAAGATGAGAGAGGGCTCTCGGTCTTGAGTCTCCTCAGGTGGCATTTCAACCCAAGAGGATGGTAAAGGGATCAGCCCATCCACTGTCCCAAGAGTTAGAATGGAGTCTTGCCTCCAAGTTGTTAGTCTTCAGTTCACCTTTTATACTTTATATTTAGGTGGAACTTGAGTGACTAGAGTCATTAATATTGTTATTGATTGGTGAAAAAGTTTCTTGCTTTCATTTAAAGTTGCAGTCAATTTAAAATCTAGAGTGCATGCTCAGTGAGGGGTAGTTGTACCTTAGAGGCGGTCACTTTTGGAATGGAGGAGTGTTTTGACATTATAATGAGCATATAATGAGCAAAGTTTAAGCAAAGTTCATCCGAAAGGAGTGATTTGCCACTTTTCTGACTCAGCACCAGACTTGTTATCGTATATCTCCCATTGGACAGCTCCTGTGTGGCTTATCATCAGCGGCCCAGCACAGGGAGTGCAACAGAGTTTGGCGCGGAGTCTTCACTCCACTCCATCCTCCTTTACTCCCATTTGTGTCTGTGAGGAGGGCAGATTGTGTTGCCCAGGCAACTGTGGAGGAGCTGAGTCCGTGCGTACCATCCATCCTGGAAGCGGCAACTGTGTCTCACCCCAAGCAAGTGCCTGTAATGCCAAAACTTCTGTTAGGCCCTAGTTTTCCTCTCAGTTCCCATTTTCAAACAATTCTTCCACAGGGGCCTGGTCTGGTTCCCGTAGGGCTGCTGCCCTCCCGGCTTCCTCCAGCCTTAGGAGGCAAGAATTGGAAGCAAAGGAGAAACTGCCTGGGATTTGCTCAAGATCATTTCCTGGAGACTTTCATCCTGAGGTCATTCATATCCCCATTGTGAAATGCTGTGTTTGAATATCAAGAGCTCAAGCCTGATGGTTGCAATTTGAATAACAGTCTGGGTTTTGTGCACAGATTTTCAGATTAGCTTTACTAACATCCTAAAACCAATTCCCTGCTACAAGCCCCCTTTGTGTCTGTATCCATTGACTTTGGATTTTGATAATTTTATCTGGTTAATTTCATCTGAAGTATAAGTAACAAAGTTGAAGCAGTTACATTTCATTAAAACAGAGTAGGAAATATATATTTTTTTCTTTTTCTCCAGCTATAACTGAGCATTAGTTTTGTACATCCAATTTGCTCAGTTAATACTATGAATTGAAGACATAGGTTCAGTGTTGTTATAAACCACAAATCTATTTTTAATACCAAAGTATCACAGACTGTATATAGATATATGTTTGTTGGAAATGTATTTTAAATTGGAAATGTATTTCCAAATAACTGGGCACCATTATTCACTAGTTTGGGTATTTTTGATGTACAGCAGACCACCAGAAAGAACAGTTATTGTTGAAAAGTTGTGTAAGGCAATGAATTTTGCTGGTCAGTCTTTAAGGAGTTACTGTTATGCTGTAAAAAAAACCCAGAGAAGTCTGTGATTTTCTCACTATTTTAAAGTTTCTCACCTTGTAATTGAGTGACGGTGCCTGCTAATTCCACCACAAGAACCTGGATAGATGGCTGCTACAGTCAAATTAGCAGCTTGAGTGGGGGAACAGCCTGTCTTGGATGGCACTTTAAGTTTGGTGGTGCCAGTTAATTAGCAGTGGGTAGTTTTCATTCATATTGGCTGTAGGAGGAGCTCCAAAGCTTAAAAGTGAGAAGAGCTTATCTCTGTTAGCAGAGCTTGAGTCAAAGCGAACAGGTATGTACCAGGTTTTCAGCTTCCCTTCTGAAAATGTTAGAGTTTTTGTTTATAGGGAAGCTACCTCTGCATAGCTAGGGCTTCTGTTGAGGTAATATAAACTCTTTGCAGTCCTTAGTCCATGTGCAAGATAGGTTAAACATGGCTTGATTGCTACTATTTGGAAGTTGCTGGAGAGAGGAGGAAAAATTTTGTTTGTTTACTTAGGAATGGAATTGTGCAGATAGTTCAGCCTTGAAAAAGTCAGGCTGTAACCCACTGTTTGCAGTGAGAGAGGAGATGTGGGGAAGCAGAAGTGAGCTGGCAAGTTGTGTGAAATGCTCTCATGTTTGCTGCCAGGCCCCAGACTGCCTTTCTGGATGTTTTTAGCGCTCCAATCATGGAAGTATTGAGTTCCTGTACATGTAAAATGATTTCCAAAACTCTTCAGCTCCTCAGCTTTTGTTATGTAAAGCATACATGCTTTTTCCAAGAGGTTGACATCTCGCATATTTGGCATTTGCAGAATGTTTTCCTCCATCTAAGAAAGACAAAGTCTTACTTGTTATAAGCTGTAAGTAACTGCTACCAGTTGGTGCAAAGCACCTGCTATGGTGGCTTCAGGCTCAAAAGGGATTCCCCTTCTTGGGCTCAGAATTGCATGCTGACTTCAGGCTTCTTCAGCTTTAGCAAAGGCTGCCTGCTACTTAGCCCCTACTCGAAGGCAGCTTTTTTTTCCCTTCTGTGGTATCTATGAGCTATGGAAGGTATCCAAGATGTGGGATCAAATTTTGCTGGTACCCTGTAAACCCTAGGAGGGATCCTAGGGCCTCACCTATAGACATTGGTTCAAGGAAGTGAATAATGGTCTTGATTTCTTTTTGTGGTATTTTCCCCTGGGGAACTGATGAGAGTATGCCTAGAAAGATGACTTTTTTTTCCTTTGGGTTGACTGCCCGCCCTCTGTTGGTTGACACATGTAGGGCCTGTTGTGGTTTGATGTGGAGCGGGGTGGAAATTTAGGAAGAGATTAAATCCTTTGCATTCCAGCCGATCCTCAAAGATTACAGGGACTAGAGATGGCTGAACTCATCTCTTAATAGGAATACCAAATACTGTGGCAACTGTTGGCCCAACTCAGGAAGTACCGCTTTCATGAACAACCTGTTGACTCTAGGTCTGGTCGCCTTCAAACAAGTAATTGAATTCATAAATAGTACGCTCAGCTATAGGCCCAACTCTGGCAGTATCAGCTTCACAAACAGCCTAACAGTCTATCAACTGCAAGTCTGATTGTCTTCAGAACAAGTTCACAAAACGAGTTCACAACTAGCACAATTTATTTAAATGCAACATTTAGATAACAGGTTTTGGATGTCAGTACAGGGAATTCTTTGCTACAGTGTAGGGTTTTTAGTTAGTGCCTAGTTTATAAACATGCAATCATCACTCACACTGGAAGTTGGGAAAGGACTCTCAGCCTTGAGGAGTCTCCTCAGGCAGTGACCTGACTGGAGGAGAGGAAATGGGTTGAGCCTGTGGACTGATCTAGAAGTTATGATAGAGTCTTCCCTCTCTCCTCTTACTTCATTCCTCCCTTTGCTTCGTTCCTCCCTTTGCTTCTTCCCGCCTACTACCCTCCTTAGTTCACCTTTTATATATTTTCTTTTACATTTAGGTGGAGCTTAAGTGACTCTAGTCATACATAATTTTGTTATTCATTGTTTTAAAATGTCTCCCAAGTTAATCAAAAATCTAGAGAGTATGGTCAGTGTGGAGTGGTCCTTCCTTGGAAGGGGGTAACTTCTAGGATGAGATTGTGTATTGATATCATAATGAGATTAGAATGAAGAGAAGTTTGAGCAGTCTATTGGAAGGGACTGATCTGCCATCATTGTTGGCCCAACACCAGACATCTTATACTACTGTGTGGCTTATCGGCTGCATGGTGTGACCAGGTTGCTACCTCTGCAGGGAGTACAACAGTTTGGCTGCAGGTCTTCACTTTGCTCCACCCTCTATTCACTCATCAGCTGCAGGCACCACCAGGTTACCACCTCCACAGAGAAGCCAACCATGTTTGGCCATGATGCCTCCATTCTGCTCCACTCTTTGTTTACTCTCATTAGTGTGTGCTAGGAGGGCAGACTGTGTTGCCAAGGGAATCATGGAGAAGCTGATTCTGTATATACCAACCATGGAAGTGGTAATGATTTCCCGCCTCAGGCAAGCCTTTTTAATGCCAAAATTTCTGTTAGGCCTCACTTTTTTTCTCTAATTTCCCCTTTCTTGAGCAATTCTCTCACATTGGTGCACAAAGTACTCTTGGTGACTTTCTATTTGGTATTTTGTGTTCTTTCAAAGGTCTATTTACTAGACATTTTTTAAATACTGTAACATCGGTTACTAATTTTAAAAGTTCACGAGCTTAGTGTATGCATAGCATTACTATATAGCCCCTCCTGCTTCCAGATACTGAATTCTTGGCTTCAGTTTCTTGTTTTGTTTTGTTTCTTTCAGTTGGCAAGATGTTCAGGTGTTGTTCTTCCATGCTGCTTTCAGTGCTATTAGCAGCCTTCTTGCAGTACCTAGGTTCTCTTCCTGGCAATGAGAGAAGAACGCTGAGGTAGTGCTGAGTTAGCAGTGTTGGGATCTCTTCTGTCAGCCAGGGAAAATCACTGTTCTGTACAAGCAGCCACTTTTATTATTGGAGCAGTTGGAACTTCTCCTTCACTCTTTTTCTATTTTTCAGGCTTTTAAAACAAGAATGAGCAACATGCCTGCCATTAAGAAATTCCTGCAGCCCAGCAGCCCAAGGAAGCTCCTACCAGATGACCATTATATAACAACTATGCTGCGGGTCCTTACCTAAGATGTCAATCTATATTAATCTCTGTAAAGCCTGAAATACTAAAAAAGTCCTAGAGGAAGTAGGCAGCTCTGTAAATTAGCACTGTTAGAGTGAAAACCGGTTGTAAAAAAATAAACAATGAAATAATTTTTTCTGCTTACTCTGGCAATCTGACAGCAGATTTATTTCTCCTTTTTAAGAAATTACTCTTTTCATTTCTTTGTCACCTGAATCTAGACACACAAAAAAAGATGCAAGACATTTTTGGCACCAACTTGAAAACCCATTCCATGAATGGGGATTCAGCTGATGCCTACAGGATAAACACAGGTACATTTGGGCCAACATTTAAGATCTGACAGCCTCATTTTATTGCCATGCCCTTGTTTGATGTGACTTCTAGAACTATATAGTTAAGATCTTGAGCCACCTTGATGTACATGATGCTCTTTAGCACAGAGAGCACAGAGCATCAAGGGCATGCCAGGTTCTATATCTACGTACAGGCCAATCGCGTGGGGAGAGAACCACCTCCAGTGAGAAGGAAAGTCCAGAGGTTAGAAGTGTGGAGGTGAAAATAGGGAGGAATCTCAGGTAAATTGGACAGTTTGGAATTTTCCAAGAAGACACAAAATAAGGCTACAGCCTAAGTTGGAGGGGGAAAGGGAACCAAAGAGAGGGAACAGCAAGGAAAGTCAAGAAGTACATCCTCTGCTCTGAGGAGTTGAATAGGCTGATATATGGACAGATAACTCTACAAGCAACAGCAATCAGGTACACTGAAGTGGGTAACACCCACTTCAAAATCTCTTTATCTGCCTCCCAAGGAAATGTTAGGAGTCTTTGATGGTAGTCAGAGAAAGATAACTAACTTTCACTGAGTGTTGTTTTCATTTTGGTAAGGCAGGACATTGTATTTGTTGTTCAGATCTTCATATAAGAAACTTCTTGCAAAAATACTGCATGTCCTTAGAATTCAAGCTCTGCAGCACACAAGACACACAAGTCTGTTTCTGGGTAACAGACCTTCTCTTCTTGAAAGTGTTTGGAAAAGAAGCTAATGCCTTTCCCATGTCTGAAACCAAGTGTTAAGTCAGTAAGAGAATGCTGAAGAACCATTTTTACTTCATGTCTTTCTTCCCTCTGCCAGACTAGCTTTTGCACACACATCTCTGGGTTTATAAAATCATTATAACACATTGTTTATGGGGAAAAATGTCCAATCCATGCATGGCTTGGAGGGTGTCATACAATTTGGAGATATAACTGTGAGCTGAACTTTTCAATGTGCTGAATAAAGGCACCTGTAGAATGGAAATAATCCAGGTTCTCATTTCAAATGATATGAAACACTGGTGTGAGATTTCATTTCTACAGCAAGGCAAGTCTGGGCTGGTCTAATCCAACCCACTTGTTTTAATTAGTCACTGTTGAGGCTGCCTTATCTACAGTCCTTATTCTGCCTGCTAACACAGCAATAAGACACAAGAGTTCATGTATGCACCTGTTTCCTTTATGAGTATGTCTTAAATATTTGCTTATTATTTCCAAAAGTTTCAAACCAAATTAACTTAGGTTTATTATACCAAATTACCATCAGTCTGTTTTTCTTTATAAACAGAGGAAAATGTACTGTAGCTAGTCATACAAAATATTTTTCTGTGCTATGACAAGAAACCACTCCTAATTTATTAGGCTATCTTTGAGGTTTCTCCTAGTTTTAATCCCTGCATGCTCAGTCTGAAGCAAGTAGGACTTAAGGGATCAGATGCCCTCAGCCATGCAGGATAGAAATGACATCTCTACAGCATTTTGAAAATCTCACTTCATAGAACTCGTAACATATTTTAGAAAAGTCCTAGTAAATGAGGAGGCAGATAGTGTCCTAATTTTTCTCTCCTTTTTAAACTGGTTCTATGTTGAGAAGGACTTGCCTAGGATCTTAAAGAAACCTCTGATGTAGTCAAGAATGGGAAATTTCAGCGATAGGATGAATTAGACTCTTGACTCTTCTCTACCCTATTCAAGACAGAGGTTTGAGAGGACTTGTTTCTACAAAACAAAGCTTTCTGATGCCTTGTTTGAGGCAGCATCCATCTGCTTTTTGAGTGCATACCTCTTGGATTTAGCTTGCATTCCTCTTACCTGAATATAAAAGATCTCTAGAGGTCCCTTCCAGCCTTAACCATCTTGTGACTCTGTGACAAATGCCTATGTAAGGAAGATGAGAAACAAGGTTCAATTTAGGTTTCAATAAAATCAGGATAAATGAGTCTTACCCAAGTAGTCCATGGCAGGATCAATATTCTTATTGAACTTGAGTTTTCTTATCTTGCAGTTCTCTGATATAGGCATTAAATCCCTGAAAGAGTCGTTGCTAGACATAGGGGTGTTTACCAGAGTTCTGAGTTTAATCTTCGTCAGGCTTACAAATGATTAATCCAGTTAGGCTACCTAAGTAAATTTTGATTTGTGCAAAGCTACCAGACACACCTCAGTGCACTGGTCTGTGCAAAAGTAATTTAAGTTCTTGAATCTTATTCTAGATTCTGGGTCAGGTTTCAGGCTCTTTAGTTCTGGACTCCCCAGGATAAGAAGAACATGGAGCTTCTAGAGAGGGACAAAGATGTATGAGGGACTGGAGCTTCTCTCGTATAAAGAAAGACGGAGTGAGTTGGGCGTTTTCCCTGGAGAAGAGAAGGCTGAGGGGATCTGATCAATATGTATAAATACCTGAAGGGTGAATGTAGAGAGGAAGGGGCCAAACTCTTCTTACTGGTGACCAGTGATAAGACAAGGGGAAATGGGTGTAAGCTGAAACACAGAAAATTCCATCTGCATGTGAGGAAGAACTTCTTTCCTGTGAGGGTGACAGAGGCCTGGAACAGGCTGCCCAGGGCAATTGTGGAGTCTACTTCTCTGGAGGTCTTCCAAATACAATGGGAGGCAGCCCTGTGCCATGTGCTCTAGGCATCCGTTCTGGAGCAGCAAGGTTGAATTAGATGATCTCTGAAGGTCCCTTCCAACATTAATCATTCTGTGATCTATGGTTCCGGGATCAGTAAATAAAGGCTGTCCTCTGCACTTCTGGCAGCTCTCTTCTGATAATTGTATTTACTTTAAGGAGTAAATAGAGCATAAACTCCCTTGCACCCTCCTGCCTATCTAATCTCACTAGTCAATAACTTTGTAAACATCATCTTTAGAGTAGGTCATCATCTACTATTATAAAATTTGCTGAATCACCCTGAATCTTATAGTAAGCTTGTATATTATTCTTGCATTACCCATCAAGGTTGTGTGAATTTTACTCTATCAAGAAAGGTATTGTTACAGTACAAGGCCCCTTTCTCAAGGTCTTTCCCATAGAAAAGAATTAGTGGATCAGTAAAGAGACAATTTGTAAGAAGTACAAAATTGTAACATATTTAAGTGAGAAAC
>JAUBOD010000080.1:74122-86758 GCA_032353885.1 Nothura maculosa
TGGACTTAGTGGCGCTTGGGTTGGACTTAGTGGGGCGAGGAGAAGGGGCAGCTCCTTGCTGGGTTCTGCCTCTGTGCAAGGAAATGATTGGGATGGATGGGGAAGGGAGCAACTGTGGCATCACAGTGGTGCAGGAGCTTGGCTCCTTTCCTGCCCAAATCCCGTCTCCCGTGCCGCTTCTCTCGGATGGGAGCTGAGGTGGAGCTCCCATGAGGTGGAGCTGTCTTCTCCAGCCGCTTCCCAGGGATGCGGAGCCGCCCTTTGCACCGCCTGCCGCTCATCCCTCTTTGTCTCCTTTTCCTAGTCGTGGGACATCTTCTTCCGCAACGCCAACGCCGGCGCCGCGCCAGGCACCGCCTACCAAAGCCCCCCTCCCCTGAGCACCAGCCTCTCCGCACTGTCCCAAGCCCAGTTCCTGGTTCAAGCACAGCCCAACGTGGACAAGCTGGTGGAAGACCATCTCGCCGTGCAATCCCTCATCCGGGCGTATCAGGTACGGAATTCCGGAGCTCTCCCAAGGCGGATGCAGCAGCAGCTCTCAAAACACCCTCCGTTTAGTGCATGCGGTGCAGTTGGCCTGGGATTAGGCAGGCCCGGCTTGGTGCTCCGCTTTATTAAGGGCAGTTGCTGACCTGTTGGAGCTGATGCATCAGCTGAATGACAATAGGAAGATTAAAGCTATTGTCACCCTGGCCAGCAATTATCACAGCCCAGTTGAACTGCAGATACTGGAGAGCTTTTCCCATCCCCAAATCCCTTGGTGCTTGGAAACAGCCTCTCTTTCCTGCTGAGCTCCTGTGGAGCTGGTTATCGCTTCCTGCCTGGCTCCAAACTGCTTGGAGCAGGGATCCTGTTTCCCGTGTTTCAGATGGGCTTTCAGTAGAACTCCTGGTGTCCTTAAAGGAAAATTTGGGAAGGTTTCCTTGTGATTTTCCCGCTGGGCAAGGGCCACAGTGCTGCTGTCCTCCTGCAATGAAGCCTGCTCAAACCCTGGGGCAAAAATCCCAGGAATTAGCAGGAGGTTAACGCTATAAAGGGCAGCACTGGGAAAGGCAGTGGCTCCATGTTGCATTTCCATGCAAAATCTCCCACGTGATCCGCATTCCTGCCGCTCTCGGAGCGGCGCTGACGGGAGATGCCTGCTCCTGGCCTTGTTTTCCCAATGTGGCTGTATGGAGAACCCCCTTCCTGCTATTGCTGCAGCGGAATAACCCTGTGTGGATGCTCCTCCTGTGGGATATGGGCAGGGAAGCGCAGCATAGAGCACGGAGGTAGCAAGGAAGACCGAGGTAAGAAGCCCTGCTGGGATGGGCAGCCTGTTTAAAACACCAGGAAATATTCTTCCCATGGAAATATTCCATGGAAATATTCTATGTCCCTGCGTGCCCACGTCCCCATGGGGCGACCTGGAGACAAGGGGTTTAGCTCCAGTCCCTGCTCCGTAACGTAAGAAACAGATTCCCACTTGGAGGGCGTTGAATTTGAAGTTACTGACTCCGAAGTTGCTGTGATAGTTGAGAAGAAGGCAAAGAGGGGAGCGGGAAAACATCCATCTCCAGTCCTGGAATTCCTGCTGGTGGGACTGTCCTGTGCCCTGGGCCGCGGTGCATGGAGCCACCAAGGCCAGACCTATCCAGCGCTGAGAAAGAGGGAAAACGTGCACGGTCGTTTGTCTTTTTCTTTATGAACACCTCAATTAACCCGTTTTAATAACTAATCTGTGTTATTGCTTTCAGGTCAGGGGTCATCACATTGCAAAACTCGACCCTCTCGGCATTAGTTGTGTAAATTTTGATGATGCGCCAGTAACTGTTTCTCCAAACGTCGGTGAGAATTACTCTGCAAATTAATCCTAATGTAATTTAATTTTTTACCCCTCCCCTCTTTTTTTCTTTTTCTCCCCCCCCTTTTATTTTCTCGGCACCTCCCCTCCATTCCCGGCCCATTTCATAGATTCGAGGGCATCATGTAGCACAACTCGACCCACTGGGCATCTTGGATGCGGATCTGGACTCGTCCGTTCCGGCCGATATTATCTCATCCACAGACAAACTGGGTGAGGGCTTCGAGAGCAGTTAGTGCTGCATTGCTTGAGCTCCTCTCTCTCTCACGGCTTCGTAGGTAGAGCGCTTCAGGCCTGGGAGGGGACAGGTCTTAAGTTTCCTTGGGAATGATCACTCTAAATTGGCGCTCGGAGCAGCCGCTCCGACGCGTCCGGCGGCTGCGGAGCAGCTCTGCCCCCCTCTGGCTGGCCCGGCAAAGGTGGATCACGGCAAAAATCCCATTGTTCCCAGCCCGCCTTGTCACCCAGGGCTTAAATTTCATCCCGCATCCGGAGCTGCCCCTCCGGTGGGGTGGAAAGGGCTGCGGCTGCCGGTCGGAGCAGCCGAGCGCTTCCCTCGGCGTCCCGCGCCGCTCCCGTCCCCTCCGTCCGCAGGATTCTCCCAATCCCTTCCCGGCTCCTTTCTTCCCCCAAGTGATCATGCCGAGGAAGCTTGGGGATGCGCTCCCAGCGCGAGGAGAGCGGCGGAGACGCCGGCTCGGGAGGACGAGCGATGCATGGATGCAGCGGGAGGAGTGTGTGGATTGGAGCGCCCTAACCCCGACGCGCTTCCCGTGGGCAGCTCTAAACACGCTTGAGTTTTGATCCCTGCAGCCCGGGGCCCTTGTCCTAGGCCGAGCTCTGTCCCCTCGCGGGCGATTCCCGAGGGTTGTCCCCCCGTATCCCACGGACGCTGCTCCGGGCACGCTTCTAACGTAGCGTAGAGCAACCGTCCTGACTACTAACCGCGCACGGCCGCCCCTCCGAACACATGGTGCATGGCAAGGGCCTTGGAGACCCGGCCGGCCACCGGCTTGGGAACACCGGCATCCCGCCGGGGCCGCATCCGGGCGGGAAGAGGCCTCGGTTCTCCTGGCTGGAGCGCAGGAGCTCGCTGGGAGCGCAGCGGTGCCCGGGCCCCGAGGACAGGTAATGCGACCAGGGAGGTGGTTTTGTTGCTGGTGGGAGCGTCGCTTATAGCAAAAGGATGTTTTGGATCCAGTCGTGGCCTGGATTTCCTGTGCTGGGAGCACTGGAGAAGCAGTAACCACCTCCTGGCTTCGTGCGCAGCCCACGGGGCTCATCCCGCTCCGGCATCGCTGGTGCTCCGTTGGTGCCCAACCTGGATGGGCTCCCCTCTTGGATTTAATTCCTGTTTCCTTGTGTCTTTTTGCCTTGCAATTCCTGGCTGGTTTAACGACCAGGAATCCATGAGATCATAGGAAGTGGGGAATCAGCGGAAGAGGCTCTGGCCCTGGCATGGGCTGCTGGTTGCCCCTGGGGTTGTGGCCCTTCTGCTGGTGGGACCCCAGGTGCAACTGGATCTATCCCATAAAGGCAGGGTCTTATTTTTGCCTTGCCGCAGTTGTTAATTATTCCATGTGTTTTCCTCTTGCATCAGTAGTCCCACATGGAAAACTCCTCTGATAGGTCTTCAAGCCCATTCCTAAGCAAATCCTCCTGGCTTTTTTGCCTCTGAAAGAGTGTTTCTGAACACTTGGGCTGCTAATTTGCAGGGTAGTTAAGAACTCTTGAAGCTCCTCCTGGAAACAATCAGGTTTCCTATTTGTTGGCTTGCATGGCCCAGCTCCAAAGCAGGATCCTGCTCCTCCATTGCTTGTTTAGCCCTGGCTTTTGTCTCTTGTGCCAGCATTTGGGGCTGGATTAAATAGGTGACCTTAGCCAAGAGCTGCAGGGGTGAGAAAGGCTCCCTGGGGAAGGGGGGGACAAGCCGCGTGCTGGGAAGCGGGAGAGTCACATCCATCTTTTCCCCATCTTCCGCCCATCCAGCCTGGTAAGTGATGTTAGACACGAGTGGCTTCGGGAGCACCTGCCTCGGCCTTCCAGAATCCCGTTTTTTTTGGCCTGGATTGTGTCTTATGTCTGTTCGTCTCCGTGTCCCCGTGCCCGGTGCTCCGAGTCCCGGGAGAGGAGGGAGCGGGCACGGATTTGCTGGCGCCGTCCGCCCCCCTTCCACCTCTTGCCGCCGTGCGGGATGCTCCCAGCTCCATCTCTCCCTGCTGATCAAAAGCAGAGGGATTTTTCCCCAAAATAGGCACGAGATTGAGGTTGGGCTGCCCCTCGGCCTCGCCGTCCCTCTTCCTCATTAAGTGGTTTATCCCGCTAATAAGCGCCGTGCCCGCGGGTCCCCTTTCCATCGGAGCACGGCATTCCTCGTCCTTTTGGGGTCACTTTGGGAAGGAACCGGGAAAGCCAAACCCTTGGGCCTGCTGGGGCCGCCTTGGAGCGCCTGCATCCACTGCCTTTGGGAACATCCCGGACGGATCCAGCGCCGTGCCGGGATCGCGCCGCAGAGGAGATCTCAATCCATGCAGCCCAATTGCTCCCCAGCGTCCGATGCCTCCCCTTCCCTCCCAGGGCTCTTCCCTCCTTCCCAAGCCTTTCCCAGCAGGAATTCCTTTGCCACGTAGCCTGTAGTCATCCTCCATTCCACCCCTTTTTCTGCTATGGGGGGGTTTCAGCTGTCTATTTTTTGTGTATATTTTTAAACTTGTGCTTTCCATGACTAGTTTTCACGATTCTAGGGTCCTTTTTCCCCCTCCTCCTCTATTTTCTTTTATTTTCCTCTATTTTTTCCACTAACTTTGACTGCGTCTCTCTATCTTCTCCCTCCTGTCCCCATCCTGCCCACCCCAGATCTTGCAGTGTTCAAGGAGCGGCTGCGAGTGTTAACAGTAGGAGGTAGGCAAATAACCTGGAACCCTCTGGAGTGCAGGACTCTCTTTGCGTAGGTTGTTCTGGGCATGAACCGAGCCGGTAAAGCCCCCCCGTCCTCCTGTGTCCCCCCTGCCCGTCCCCGCTCCGGAGCCGCCTTTCCGTTGTCCCGCTCCCAAGTCTCCATCCAGCTGCTGCTTGGCCGATGGATTCGCCCCGCGGGGATGGCCGGGTTGGAACCCGGCGCTGAGCTCCGCGTTCCGAGGTCTCCATCCCGGGTTCAAAGCTGCTGGAAACACCCCCCTTCCGATGGCCCCGAACCGAAAAGTGATGCCGTTTTGGGGCTGAAACCTGGTTTTCTGCTTCCCTTTGCTCGGCTGAGCTGCGTTTGCTGGTTAGCTTGGAATTGGGCCCTGTTTTCCCTAGGGATGACTTGCAGCTGGTGCCAAGTGCCCCCCACCACCCCCAAATCCAGCAGTGCCCAAGTACCCATGGGTTGCACCAAAGAGGGGTCCATATCCCCCCTAAAATGCTCCATGTCCAGCCCCCCGTATCCCCTTTCCAGCTCTGCTCCTGCTTTGCCTCGGGATTGCAGGGAGGTTATTCCTCTCCCTCCCCATTGGGAGCCTCAGTTTCCCCACAGACACCCCGAGCTCGGGCAGCTGCTCCCTGCTTTTTTTTGGGATGAAGCCGTTGCCTTGTTCTCGGTGCTCTCCGAAAGCAGGTCGGATCCCTCGGAGTCCCGAGGATGCTGTAAGTAGGTGCAAAATGCAGCTTGCTGGAGCGTTTAATTGGTTTAAAAACACCCCAAAATCCCCCAACTGCTCCCAAATTGAAATCCCGGGCCAGGAGGCGGCAGCTGCTTTCCTAGCAGGGAGCCGTGAGTTGATCCCGCTCGGATGGGCTTTGGGAACGCGGCTCCCGTGGCGGGAGGCATCGCTCCGGAGGCCGCTCGGGGCAGCGCGCTGGGATCGAGCTGGAAAAAACGGACTAAATCCGGGCAAAGACACAAGGAGCGGAGCTCTCCGTGAGGAAGAGTTTCGGGAGTGGGAACAAGGCCCCTTGGAAACCGATGCCGTTTCTCTCCGTTGCGCTTCCCTCCTTTTTTCCCCTCTTTTCCTTTGGGTTGGACTGTCGTACCCGGCTCCGTGCTCTGCTCCGACTCCCCTCTTTGGAATTCCGGGCGCGCGGCGACACCTCCATCCTGCTCCATGGCGCCTCTCAATCCCACTGTTCCGTTTCCTCGAAACACTTTTATTTATTCCTTTTTAAATTGTGTTCTGTTGGGGCTGCAAACTTCCAGATTCTGACCCTGGATTTGAATTCCCAATTCACATCCTATATATTGCTTTGTGTTTCACCTCCTTGCGCTGCCCGTGTTACTTTGCACAATAACCCCGTTGCGCTCGTGCTCGATGTCTGCCCTTTAATTGCTGCTTATTATTTATTTTTTATTCATTTTTTTCCCATACAAACCTCCTTTATGCTTATTTTTGCTTTTTTTTTTTCCGCTTTGCTTCTTTCGTTCCCTTCCCACCTCTCCCAAACGTCCCTGGCTCCCACGCGGCCGTATCCAACGTCCCGTCCCCTCATTCCCTGCTCGCTCCTGCTTTTCGCTTGTCCCACCCGTGGAAAAATCCCGCAGGATTTTACGGGCTGGATGAATCTGACCTGGACAAGGTCTTCCACTTGCCCACCACCACGTTCATCGGAGGCAACGAGTCGGCTCTCCCGCTCCGGGAAATCATCCGGCGCCTGGAGGTAAGGAGCCCAGGGCAGCGTGGCCGCCATCCAGGCTGGCGCCAGCGGAGCACTCGCCGCAAAACGGGGCAAATGTGCCAAAAAATGGGTAAATGTTGGCTCGTGGAGCCGGTTGGGTAGGAAAAGGCCTTCAATGGGGGCGAGGGGAAGCGGGATTGGGGAACCTGGGCACAGCTGTGAATGCTGTGAAGATCCCAACTGAGGATCTCCTGGATCCTCCTGGATGGTCCTAATCCTCTTGGATCCTCCTGGATGCTCCTGATCCTCTTGGATGTTCCTGATCCTCTTGGATCCTCTTGGATCCTCCTGATCCTCCTGGATCTCCTGGATCCTCAAGATCGTGGATCTCCTGGAGCCCCTACGGAAAGGGAACACATTGGGTTTTACGCTAGAGCAGTCCCCATTCCCAATATCCATGGGAGTCACGGCGACCATCCCAAGTGCCCCCGGCAGCCTGGAGGGTTTGCTGCCCTTGAAACCAGGCGCTTGGAAAACCAGCTCCGAGCTGGATGTCCCAAACGGCCCCTGCTCCTGGGGCTGCTCCGGCCGCGCGCGGGGCAGGATTCCGGATCCGCTTCCACGGCGCTCCCTTCCCTCCCGGCCGCCGCAGATGGCCTATTGCCAGCACATCGGCGTGGAGTTCATGTTCATCAACGACCTGGAGCAGTGCCAGTGGATCCGGCAGAAGTTCGAGACGCCGGGAATCATGCAGTTCACCAACGAGGAGAAGCGCACGCTGCTCGCCAGGCTCGTCCGCTCCACCAGGTACCCGGCGCCTGCCAAATCCCACGCGTTTTCCACTGCTTTTCCACCTCTTCCACCCTCCTGGGTTCCTTTTGCTCCCTGCCACCACAGCCAGGGTGACGCGCTCCGCTGCTGGCAGTGGCTTGGCCGCGTTCCTGGAAGCGCGGGTGATCCAAGGGATAGAAATCCCCACCGGAGGGGACGCGGGGAGGTGACGGCGCTGCCTGCGGCCCCCTGGGGACCCTCTGCTCCGGGCCCCACGGCTCCCGGCACCCCGCAGGTTTGAGGAATTCCTCCATCGGAAGTGGTCCTCGGAGAAGCGCTTTGGCCTGGAGGGCTGCGAGGTGCTCATCCCGGCGCTCAAGACCATCATCGACAAGTCGAGCGAGAAGGGAGTGGACTATGTCATCATGGGGATGCCCCACAGGTAGTTTGGGGCATTCGGGGCAGTATTTGGGTCCGGAGGGGATGCTCAGAGGGTCCAGTGTCACAGGGGAGAACTGGCTTCTGCCACCACCCCCGAGTCCTGTGTTAAGCCTTACCTATCCACTTAGCTTGAGGACCACAGCTCCGTTGATCCTGGCTTTGCTGGCTGCCTCCAGGGCGGATGTCAGGATTTGGGCTCAATTTCCTGGCAGTTTGAAGCCAAGAGCTTCAGTTGTTCCCTAGGGATTGTCCGGATGCAGGGTTGCCCCATCCCCTTCATGCCATGGTGTGTTTAGTCTCCGTATTTGCCGAGAGACCCTCTTGTATAGAACTACAGACCCCCCAGGCCTCTCCTGGTTGTCCTGTCGGCCAAGCGGAGCCGCTCGGGAAGCGGGATCATTGCTCCGGCTCCATGCGCCGAGCGGGATGCGGGTCCCTGTTGGAGCCGCCGGGCTCGGGCGCTTCCAGGCGCCGCTCACGGCAGCTCCGGTGTCGCAGGGGGCGGCTCAACGTCCTCGCCAACGTCATCAGGAAGGAGCTGGAGCAGATCTTCTGCCAGTTCGACTCCAAGCTGGAGGCCGCCGACGAGGTGAGCGCTTCCCTGCTGCATCCGTAGGGATCCGCCGCATCCCGGGGCAGAGCTCGGCGTGTGGCCTCCTTGGAGCAACGTGGGCGTCGCAGGGGCTTTTCCGTCGTGTTCCCTGGGGCTCCGGAGCTGCCCTGCCCGTCCTAGCGCCCGGGCTGCTCCGTGGGCATCGCTCTGGTTCCAAGGGAATAGCAAGGTGAGGAGCATCCCGCCAGGAGCTGCCCACGGAGGGGCTCTTCCCTATGGAATGTGCTCCATGCGGCTCCTGCAGCAAGTGCCGGCACGGGCCAAGGGAGCTCCTGGCTCCAGCTCCACATGGCATCCTTTGGAGAGGAGGGACAGGGATCCCTCTCTGGCAGCTCCGGGGTGGATCCGAGCGGGAGGTTGGCAGCTTCCTGAGCACCCACACGGGATGGTCGGAGCATCCCCAAAGGTGCCGAGTTTCAGGCTTTGGCGGGAGCAACCTTCCCCCAGCTCGGTTTTCCAAGATCTTCTCCAAGCCCCCTGTGCTTGCCTCTTCTCCCGCCCCTGGGATCTTGTGTAAATGGGCCGGGTGCTCATTCCGGAGGTTCCTTAGCACCTGAAAAAGCCTCTTCTTGCACTGATGGGAATGAGGTCAGCTCTTAAAGCACTGCTTTCTGCCAGGGCTTCGGATATCTTGGAATTGCAGGCCTGGTTCCCGGGAATCTGCCAGCTGCTGCCCTGCCAGGAGAATCCCCCTTTTTGCTGTTCCCGCAGTCCCTGCCATGTTTCCGGAGGCGACGGGATCTCCTTCCCTGCATCCAACCCAGCAGGAATTCCTGGTTTTGGGGCCCGGGGGTGACTCTCCTCTCCCTCTCAGGGCTCCGGTGACGTCAAGTACCACTTGGGAATGTACCACCGGAGGATTAACCGTGTCACCGACAGGAACATCACCCTCTCCTTGGTGGCAAATCCCTCCCACTTGGAGGCAGCCGATCCGGTGGTCCAGGGCAAGACCAAAGCGGAGCAGTTTTACTGCGGGGACACCGAAGGGAAGAAGGTGAGTGGGGCCGAAACCGCCTTTCCTTCATGGTGGAGCGGCCGAGGGGGGATGGAGATGGAGGGATGCAGGCAGGTGGATCATGTTGGAGAGCAGGCCAAGAAACCCAAGGCACTTTGGTTGCTCCCCATGCTCCTTTCCATCGCCTCTCCCATCCCCTTCACTTCACTCTTCTTGGCTTTGCCCAACATCTTTGGTGATGTCAACCACTCGTGGGCTCCCACTCCTGCTCCTCAACCTCTGGATGAGCGTTTTTGCTCCGGCGTCGATGGAGAGAGGCAGAAGCACCAATCCTCAGTGGGAAGGCAGGGAAATGAGGGGCCTTGTCCTTCCTGAGAGCCACCCTGGGCATCCCACCTCGGAGCAACCTTGAATCCCAACTCCCCCAGGTGCAACCAGGTCTCCTGGTTGGAGAAGGTGGCGCTGGGAGGAGAATCCCCCTTCGGGGAGCACAGCTGCCTATGGACACTATATAGAGACACTGTAGAGACTATATAGTCTGTATAGGACCCACCTAGATGTGAAAGCAGCTTGGGAAGAGGCTATGGGGGCTCTCGCCGAGTGACTCGGTGCAATCCTGTCTGCAGCACTGCAGAAGGGGAAGGGATGATCCAAAGTCCTTCCCTTGCTCCCATGCTCTGAGGGCTGCGTATAAATAGCCGGGCTCTGTCCTCAGCTGACGGGCAGCGTCCTCGGCCAGCCCCTGGCTGGGTGAAATATCAAAATACGGAATGGAGCCGGAGCGCGTTCCCTGCTCCGGCCCTGCAGGGAATGCGGAATCTCCTGCCAAAACGTCCTCTGTCTCCTTGGGAGAGAAATCTGGGGGAAAGAATGCGTTTTTCTGGACTTCCTCGCTAGGAGGACGATGTTTTGCAAGTGTGTGTATTTGGGGCTGGAATTGCCTGTGGGAATTCCGGCTGCTCCCTGCTCATCTCCAGCTGCCGGAATGGGGCATCCTGGAGGTGCCCTGGGCGCCCCATCCTCCCCACTCACGGGCTGCAGAGCTGGGATAGCCTTTTTCCCGGCTTTTTGCCCTGAACAACAGTAGCCACCAGCTGGGGCTCCACCGTGATCCCTTGGGAAACCCTCAGCCACCTTGGCGAGCCGCTCCGTGCCCGTTCCAGGAGCTGAATGCCCATGGAGATGGGGCTGGTGCCTTGGCGGAGCCTTTTCCTGGCTGCCGGGGGCTCCGGACACGCTCCCGGTGGTGCCGAGCGCCAGATCCTTGCCCCACAGGTGATGTCCATCCTGCTGCACGGGGACGCGGCGTTCGCCGGCCAGGGCATCGTGTACGAGACGTTCCACCTGAGCGACCTGCCCTCCTACACCACGCACGGCACCGTGCACGTCGTGGTCAACAACCAGGTAGGACGGGGCGGCACCGGCACCGGTACCGGCACCGCGGCGCCCGCACGGCGCCGCTGCCCTGCCCGCGCCCGCTGCAGATCGGCTTCACCACCGACCCGCGCATGGCCCGCTCCTCGCCCTACCCCACGGACGTGGCCCGCGTGGTCAACGCGCCCATCTTCCACGTCAACGCCGACGACCCCGAGGCCGTGGTGTACGTGTGCAACGTGGCGGCCGAGTGGCGCAGCACCTTCCACAAGGACGTCGTGGTGGATTTGGTAAAGGGCTCGGGGATCCCTGCGGAAACCCCTGAAATACCTTCTGGGATGGGGTTTTTTTTGGAAGCTGGGAGGTCTTTTTAGGGCACCTGCTGCTTTTCAGGGCAGGGAGGGAAAGGAAGGTAACAGGAACATGAGGAGAGGAAACATTGCCTCTCCATTGGCTCTCCTGGAGCCTCCCTCTCTGGTGTGAAGAAGGTCAGAATTGGGTCCATCCCGGGCCAATTTGGGCTTCTTTGTAGCATGGAGGCCCCCAGGTAACTCTGCCCCCTTCCTGAGCCGCGGCTGCTCTCCAAGGCCCTTTCCCTTCCCGCCAGGTTTGCTACCGGCGCAACGGCCACAACGAGATGGACGAGCCCATGTTCACGCAGCCCCTGATGTACAAGCAGATCCGCAAGCAGAAGCCGGTGCTGCAGAAATACGCCGAGCTGCTCATTTCCCAGGGGGTGGTCAACCAGCCGGAGTACGAGGTATCCTTGCCGGGTGCTGAGCGAGGCGGGAGCGATGGGGAGGAGGATCCCTGGCCACGCAGGATCCACACGGGATCCATAGTGCATCCTGGCCGCCGGTTCCTGCGCCGAGAGCCGCCGGTTCCTGCGCATCCAGAACCGTAGCGGCTCTCTGGGAATCCGGGAGCGCTGCTGTTCCCGTGTGGAGCTGGGAGACGGTTCCTACAGCACCACGAGGGATGTCCCCTGGGAAAGGGGAGCTGGGGGGCCATGGTGCTGGCAGCTGTGCCCCACGTGACGGCCCTTTCACCCGCTCGCCCTGCCCCGCAGGAGGAGATCGCCAAGTACGACAAGATCTGCGAGGAGGCCCATGCCAGGTCCAAGGATGAGAAGATCTTGCACATCAAGCACTGGCTGGACTCCCCCTGGCCCGGTGAGTCACCCGCAGCGTTCCGGAGCTCCCTAGGGGCAGCCTGGCTGCTCCGGAGCCTGACGGGCCTCCTGGTGGCGGCTGTTTCTGCATCCACGCGCGCTCCGGAGCTCTCCATGTCCAGCCCAACGTGGCCTTCGGGGCGTTGCTGTTCCCCCATGCAGGTTTCTTCACGCTGGACGGCCAGCCCCGGAGCATGACCTGCCCCTCCACGGGTCTGAACGAGGAAGACCTGACGCACATAGGGCAGGTGGCCAGCTCGGTGCCCGTGGAGGATTTCACCATCCATGGAGGTAGGGGGTTGTCGAAGCTACTTCAGACTGTGGCCTTGTCCCCAAGAGCCTGTTGCTTAGAGGAGAAGGTGCAGGAGAAGGCAGCTGGGCAAGCAGGGACCTGGTACAGTTCTCCCCAAGGGAAAGGCAGCAGGGAATGGCTCTCCTTTTGGAGCTGATCCTCCTTGCAGTGCTGGTTCCTGCTTCCACCCTTGAGCAGAGGTGGATCCTGCGCCCCACGGGCAGGGAGCATCCCTAGGCAAGCCGAGCGTGTGGGATGGACACGCGGGCTTGAGGAACCGTCTTGTGCCCGGCAGGTTTGAGTCGCATCCTAAAAACCCGCGGGGAGATGGTGAAGAACAGGACTGTGGACTGGGCCCTGGCGGAGTACATGGCGTTCGGCTCCCTGCTCAAGGAGGGCATCCACATCCGCCTGAGCGGCCAGGATGTCGAGAGGGGCACGTTCAGGTAACGCTCTGCGTCCGGCTCCGTTCGGCCTTCGCCCGGGGTAATTTGCCCCTCTTTTTGGCGAGAGGAATTCTGGTGCCATGAGGTGGGAGGAGGGAAGGGCCCTGGGATTAATCGGAGTAAATGGGAGCAGCTGC
>JAUBOD010000080.1:110653-123153 GCA_032353885.1 Nothura maculosa
TCCCGTGCATTCCGCACTGTGCATCCCATGCCATGCATCCCGTGCCATGCATCCTGTGCACCCCACACTGAGCATCCCGTGCCATGCGTCCTGTGCATCCCACACTGTGCATCCCGTGCCATGCATCCCGTGCCATGCGTCCCGTGCATTCCGCACTGTGCATCCCGTGCCATGCATCCCGTGCCATGTGTCCTGTGCATTCCGCACTGTGCATCCCATGCCATGCATCCTGCGCCGTGCAGCCCCTGTATCCCACCCCATGCATCTCGCAAGGTGGATCCCACCCTGCACATCCCACATCATGCAGCCCATCCCACGGGTCGCATCCTGTGCATCCTGCACTATGTGCATCCCGCTCTCCGCATCTCATCACATGCAGCCTGCCCTTTGCCTCCTGTGCTGTGCATCCCATCCCATGAATGTCCTTCGGTGCAGCTCATCCCGTGCATCCTGGCGAGCAGCTCGGCACGCTGCCGGAGCCCCGGCTCCGGCCGGAGCGAGGCCTGTGCCACCCATCCCGCGTCTCCTAATGCCATTATGTCTCGGCAGCATTAATCACGCCGCTAGGTACTCGTTATGACACTTTTATGGTAGCTTTGAAGCTAATCTGTCACTAATGCCTTCTGGATTATCATGATTTCGTACAGTTGTGATTCATTAACTCAGATGCCTAATAGAATTAGTATTTAACATCTCCCGGAGGTTGCTGCCTCAACACGTTGGGTTTTGAAAACTCTCTCCAATATTCCACAGTGTTGCACTAGGCAGGAGCCGGCAACACAGGATCCAATGGCCCTCAGGATCCAATGGCCCTGGCCCGGCTTCCCGCATCCTTGTTCCCAAAGAGGTTCATGTGCCCTTAAGAGCAGGGGGATCTTAAGGAGAAAGGAGAAATCCTAAATATGCTGGTGCTTATTCCCTGGCCCTGAGGAATCCATTCCCTGGGAATGGTCGGACCATTGCTCCTGATAATCAATATTAATTTTCAGCGTGTTCTCCAGGGCTCCAATTTATTTCCTTGCTTAGGATAAGATCTGCGTCTTGAAGCAAGGTTGAGGAGATATTTTTGCTGTTATTATTGCTATCCTCATTAGCGCTATTATCTCAGGTTTTGGAAGGAAGAGTCGTATTGAGATAAGCAGCACGTGCAGCTCGCAGCTTCTTGTGCTGCCCCTTCAGCTCCTCTAGCATCTGGGGGGACCGGGGGGCCCGGCCCCGCAAGCGGCACCAAAGCAAATCCATAGGAAAACCCGGACAAGAGTCACGCGGTGTCCCGTTTCCCAAGCTCCCCAGCAAGGACGCATGCACTGGATTTAAAATATCCCCCTGGTAAACGCTAACTATTTAGAGCGCGAGGGTCTCAGAAAGGCAAAACAAAGATTTGTTGATTAAAAACACATGGTTGGCGCTGGAGGCTGGAGGAGCTGGAGAAATCAGTCCTGACAGTATTTTGGCTTTTCCAGTCCCACAAGACACGATGGTGATTTATTGCAGTGATGTCAGCTGCGGTTGCAAAAAGTTCCCCGTGTTGTCTTAATAAAAGAGCTTTACCTTGAAATCATTAAGCTCTCCGGCTGCTGATGGGAAGCGGCGGCGGGGAGCGCGCGGCCCCTCTGTGCCCGGATAACGTTCCCTTGCCAGGCTCCACGGGACGATGCCAGGAAGGGGCATCCAGCTGTGCACGAGCCTGCACATCTGCCGGCGCATCGGGCTCCGCTCTCCTCCAAACAGCCCTGGGAGCCGCTGGTTTAGCTGGATCCGGTGACACGGACAGCCCTGCTGCCCCCACGGGCCAGGACATGGGGACAGCACCCCGAGCAGGCAGCACCTTCCTCCTCCACACCAACTTTGCGGCGTTTTGGGAAGAACCTACAAGCAGAAAGACATGGAAGAAAAGACGGGTGAACTGCAGCGGCCCTGGGCAGCACGAGAACCCGGCGCGAGCAAGGGAAAAATTAAATAAATAACCACGCTAGTTTACAAATAGAACTGTTACTCGTTACTCCTGGTATTAACAGTCTCCTTTTATTTCTTTTTTTATTTTTTTTTCGGCGGCTGTGAAAGACGTTTGTTTCAGTTGCCAACATCGCTACAGAACTAATGTGGGTGGATTGTGACAGATATAATTTCTCCATCCTACAGTTTCATCAACTTGAGCTCTGTTAAACTATACCCGCTGGGCTTCGCTCCTTTTAAAGTTTCCGCTTTGACAGGTAGATTTATTAGTCTTGAAATTTGTACAAATCAGATGTCACTCGTGGCAACTTGTCAAAACGTCAGTCTGTGGAGGGAGCATGAAAGGCTTTTCTGGAGCGCGGGAGGAGGGAGCCGGAGGCGGCGCAGCCTCCTGCATCCCGCGCTCCCAGCGCCGCGCGCCGGATTAAGCTGCTCCCCCCAGGCAAAGCCCAACGGCTCCCGGAGCTCCAAGCGGCACCCTGGAAACTGCCGTGAAAACAGGGCCCTTGTCCCCTCGTGTCACCGCTGCGGGAGCTGGGGCAGCTCGGGGATGATGAGGGAGGAGCGGCCACTGCTTTT
Source organism: Nothura maculosa (assembly GCA_032353885.1). NCBI lineage: Eukaryota > Metazoa > Chordata > Aves > Tinamiformes > Tinamidae > Nothura > Nothura maculosa. The sequence goes on from JAUBOD010000080.1 coordinate 113,189, forward strand.
CCTTGGAAACACCCATGGAAGAGCTCGGTGCAAGTGGGTTTTTCCAGGCGATGAGTTTAGGGTTGCCCAAATGAAAACCTAGGGAAAAAAAGTCACTTAGAAAACAATGTTAAAAAGTATTATTTTGGTCTTGCTGCAGCACCGCCTGCTATGGAATCAACTCAACGCTGGAAGGGCTGAGCGTGACTGAGGTGGAGAAAAGCGTCCCCAGGACAGGGCCTGAGCAGGGAATGCATCTCTCCTCCTCCGGGTTCCTGGGAAAGAGAAGGTTCCTCCAAACCAGGGTGGCCATCAGAGCCATGCCGAGATGCGGGACGCGCTTCCGAAGCTCCGCTCCGCTCCTTGGGTCATTCCACTTCGGTTCTGACCTTCCCGTTTGCTTCTCTTCTCTGCCCCAAGAGCAAAAATACCCACTGAGGACTGAAAACCGCCTTTTTTCCTCCAGTTTTTCAAAAGGGAGCCACGCGGGAGGCTCAGTGCACTCCGTGGGCCGGGAAGGGAAGGAAAAGGAAGGAGAAGGAAGGCAGCACGGGGAGGAGGAGGAGGGAGCGCCTGGCAGGAGCTCAGCAAGCGCTCCAGCTCACACATCTGGTTCTTATATTTCAAAGTTAATTAGTCATATTGAGGCTGTCTGAAGATAAATTTATCATCCAGAAAAAACACAAACAGTTTGAAAAATGAAAGGAAGCGAGGTGACACGGCTTGACGTTTAAATAAATCATTTTAACGTGATTAAAAAACTTGTCCTCCCTGACACCCGGAGCCGGATGCTCCGTCAAGGCTCCCTGGCACAGGCGGCTCCGCACGGGGCGCTCAGATCCCTGCGTATCCCTGCTCTTCCCATGGGGAAGAAGCTGGATTATGGATCCCTTTCCCTCTGCCGGTCCATCCCAAGCCCTAGGGCATCCCGAGGGTGGGAATTCCGAACAGCCTCGCTCCGGCCTCGGCAGCGCTCGCGGCAGCACCAGGGACGTTCGCGCGTGTCACCAGCAAAGAGCGTGAAGGCAGCGAAGAACTGACATAAAAAAGCAGGGAATGGAAATAAATAAATAAAAAAGTGACGCTTCCTGGATAAAATGAATATTCAAGCTGTTTCCAAGGAAGGCTCTTTGACTTTGGTGCTAGTTACAGCTACAAGGCTGCTGTGTCTCCTCGCTGTCACAGCCTTCACTGTAATTGTCCAAAACTTCCTTGATTACCCCTAACAAAACTGTCAGCTGCCTTTGAAGTATCAGAACAGACTCATCACATCTTATTAAATAGTAAACATCATTTGCAAGCGCGTGCGGAGCCCAGACGCGGCGCCGGGGCTCCCGCTCCGTGGCCGCGGAGCCAAGGGGATGGGAAGGGACCCTGTGGTTTCGCTGGGCTCGGGAAAACCGGTTCTACCATAGCGGATAAACTGGGCCACAGTGCGAACTGCCATCCCTGTGAGCTCCAGGTGCTTGGAATATCTTTGGGAAGAATTACCTAGTTTGCCAAGGAAACAGCATGTTGGATCCAGGCGAGGGTTGGATTTGGAGGAACCTCCTGCATGGACTGAAGTGTCTTGCAAGAGCCGCATCGCTCAGAGCAGAGTAATTGTGCAATTAGCTATGAATTAGTAAAAATTCCTTCTAATTACTTCCAGGTGTGACATGTTCTCATGTTTAAAAGCAAGAATCAAGAAGGTCCCACCAGCTTGATCTGAGCACTACCTGGAGCCACGTGGATGCCCTGGAGTCGCGTGGATGCCTTGGAGCTACATGGATTCCCTGGGGCCATGTGGATTCCCTGGCATGGCATTAACATCCCTAGAAAACCTGCCCCTTTTCCAGCTGTGGTTCTGGATCAAAGGGGCTCTGGGCAGGAGCCCTTATCTCGACTGGACCCTGAGAGCTTTTGAAGCCATCCCATCAATCACTAATCAGAGATCCCATTTTAGGCACGGGGAACAGCCCCGTATCCTATTTCCATGAGCTGCAGGCCAGAGCCTGTGGGTTTTGGGGATGCTCCAAGACATGAAGGACTCTGCAGAGCCTGGGGGTCCTGGGCTGCGTTTCCTCTTTGCTCATGGAGGCAAAAGCGAGCAAGAAGGAGCAGCAGGAAGAATCCCAGGAGGAATCAGGAGCCCGGGAAGCCTCCCCATGGTGAGGTTGGAGCCGATCTCCCTATTACACACGGGAGCTCCCAACTCCTCGGGAACGTGCACCTAGAAATCCAGTGCGGGACACAAGCGGAATTCCAGGCCGTCGGCACGTTGCCTTGGGAGCGCCGCCGGGCGACGGGAACAGCAGAAGCTGCATTCCCGCTGGGCCCGGGACCTGTTTTCTCGTGCCCCGCTATTTTGGGCTTTCTCTCTATTTTGGGAATGGCCTCACGGTGCCACAGCCCTCTCCATGACTGGATTCTTCCCGAACTCCGGCTTGGCGGCTCCGCAGCCGCTTTCTCCTCAGCTGCAGGAAAGGTGGCAGCCCTGCAATTGCCCAACACATTTCTAATACGCACATTTCTAGTAATAATTTCTAATTATTTCTAATAAAAAGCCCAAAGCAGCAGAGCCCGCAGCTCTGGAGACTCCCATGATCCGCTGGCGCCTGTGAGCGGGAGGCTCCGGGCTGGAGCGCGCCAGGCCGGCGCTGCCAAGAACTGAGCAGTTTTTTAATAAGGGCTCAAACAAACTCATAAAAACGACCCTGTCGTCGGGGTGAATTTCATTCCAGCTGGGAGCTGCATTCCTGTTAATGGGAAGTGCCAGCAGGGCCTTCAGCTCCAATGGCACCAGCAGAACTTGCCACCATTTAAGGATTTTTGTTGCCAAAATTGCAACTTTTGGGGGCAGAGGGATGCGAGGTGACAGCGGGAAGCAAAGAGCTTAAACGACAAGCACTTAAAACGGGATCCACAAACAGGGAGCTAATTGTGCCCGCGCATTCCCATCCTGGCTCCTGGAATCCCGGTGCTCCCAGTTCCCTGCTGGAGCTGGAGGCGGCGCAGACCAGGATTGATGTCCGGGCGGTGGGAGCGAGACAGGAAACCTGCACCAAAGTGCCGCAGTAAAATGAGAAAGCCCAAGATTGCCCCATAAATAAGGCCCGGTTGACACTTCTTAAATTCATAGCTTTAGCACACAGCAAAGTGTCTCCTTTTTATCAGGAATTTGTTGACAGGGGTTGCAAAAAGATCTACAAATAATACTGAGTGGGGCTATGAAAATGTATTTGCAGAACATTTCCGTATCAGGGATCACCATTATATTGGGAGAATTCATCTTCCTGCAACATTTTATTCGTAGCCAGATTTTATAGCTGCTCCATATTAATTTCTTTTAAATTTATTATTTCAACCCAGTCAGTGAAGGCAGTGGGGACAGAGAAGGGGCCCAGGGTGCCCAGTGCTGGTGGCAGCACCAGGACCCTTCCCTGCTCCCACTGAAGCACTTCCCTTGGCTCCCTACTTCCTTCCTTAGGTATTTTTATGCACAAAGAGGTGTAAATTGGCACCCAATCTGCCTGTTTGCATTTCACACCCACTTTGCACAACAGCAACCATGTAAAACCGAGAAGAAGGAGCCCTATTGTTGGAGGTGTTCATTAAAAAAGTCCTAAAAAAAAAAAAAAAACAAGGGGAAAAGCAGAGTTTGGATCTCTGGCCTTGCATCCATGAGGTTCTTTCCTGAGACACTTGGATACTGTGATGCTGCCGGTCCTGGAGAAAGGGATCCCGCCCGGGATGCTGGTCCTTGTGCAGGCCGGGCTTGCAGAACAAGCCATTGCAGGCTCCTGGGAGCACATTAAATTAAGTGTCCTAAATTCGCTTAACTATGCATTTAATTTGGCAGTAATAGGACACTCTCTGTATAATAGTAGAGTTGCTGTATAATGGAGGAGTAGCTGCATATTAATATTTTGATTATTAAAGACATGTGTATCGGAGGCTTAATAACTATGTAATATATTATTGCTTAATTGCCCAGGCTCTTAAGTATGTTTTCATAATTAGCTGCTATTTAGTTAACGTAAATATCCAGCTTATTAAATATAGAAATGTGTTTTGCATTGCACCAGTTATTTGCACGAGAAGAGAGGGCAGCAGGAGAAGGGCTTTTCCAGGAGCATTCCTTGCTGCAAGCCCCAATGGAGCAGGGCAGGCGGATCCATGGTGGATCTCCATGGAATCCTGCTCCGATGCAGAGGATCCGTGCGGATGGAAGGGGCTGGGGCAGCTCCTTCGGGCTGGATACTGAACACTCCGTTTTAATGCATTTATCGTCCCGCTAAGCAGAGAAGCAGGCCGAATGAGCTCATAACTCAGCCACTGCAAACATGTTTATTTGATTATTTTTTTTTAAAGAGCTTTAGCAAACACGGTACACACAAGGAAAAGAAAAACCCCGGTGCCAGCATGTGTAATTCCTCCAGGAGCAGGGCTGATAGGAACACAAAAGCGTGCATGCTTCCAACCCGTAACCAATATTTGCACATCCAAGTGACTAATTCCCCGCGCCGCGCCGCCGCACAATAGGCGTAATAGCAAGGTGCATTAATGCAAAGCGCCGGCGTCTGCCGCCTCGCTTATTTGACACATAAACAAGGAGAGGGGGAGGATTTTTATCTACCTGGATAACTATTCGCTGAACAGCAGGTTACAAATGTGCTCAGAAAATGCTGACCCAGGGCTGCTCGGGTACCTCCTGCGCCGGATTGGCACATGATTTGCAGCACTGCGGGAGCTCCATAGCTGACCTCATTAGCAGTGCATTTCCTGGCTTGTTAGCATCATATTTGTATAATTTACGGCACCTCCGTTTTTATGGAATGTGTTCCTTGTAGAGTGTAATGGCAGCAATATATTTAACCTCTCCTATTTAGGAATGCTGTTGCTGAAGGCAACCTGGAGATATAAAAGGGATTTTTTTCCCCAGCCCTTCTTTCTCCTTGGCACGGAGCTTTGTTTTTTCCACCCACTTGCTCCATGCTCCATGGAGGGTGCGGCCTGCGAAGCACTCGGGAAGGAAGGAGCTCATCCAGGGATGCTCCTTTGGGTTGGCTCCCTTCGCGGGGCTGCTGGCGACACTCAGATCCCACCTGGAGGAACCTTCCCTATGGGCTCCATAACCCGTGGCCGGCCCTTCCCGGGGCCACACGGCCCATTCCCAATGGGACCAGGGCTGAGACCGCACGAGCTCATGCCAGGGATGCCGCGAGCAGCTCCCGTTCTTCTCGTTAGCTCCGCGGCGCGCGGGGAAGTGACTGGCCCTGACAATATAATTTACATCGCTGTATAAAACTATCTGTGGAAACCGAGCTAATTTGTGCCAGATTAGGCTATTTGTCTCAGCCACCGTCTAACGGCACAATCTATCAGAGGGCTGTTTTCAAATATCGCTTTTCAAGCGTGCCCTTGAGAGGCGGGAATTGATTGGGATCTTAGAAAGCAAAATTACAGCAATAACTTAAAAGAAACAATAATTACTGAATCATACCAGTGTCAGCACTCTGCAAAACACGAAATAGCCATCAAACCCCAATCCAATATATTCCGAGGCAAATTTATTGAATGGAAAAAGCAGTTGAGTGAGGCTTTTTTCGCTCCCCTTCCCCGCCGCCCCCTCTCCCTCGCCCTGTACATATGGTTATCTCCAAACCGCAAGTGAATGAGTCGATAATTCTTGTCATTGACTGCTCCATTTTCCGCGAGTCAAGGAAAGATCCATTAGCTCCCTCCCGACTCAGTGTCTTTCCCCTTCCCCTCCAGTCATTTGCGAGCCTGCGCTCCCCCGGCAAACAAACATATATAACTAATCATCTGTTAAAACGCCGGGCCCCCTAATAAATCTCTGCAACTGAAATACTTTAATGGGTAATTAATTGATCCTGTTCCAGAGGAGTAATAAGATAATAAATTAGACAATATTTCACTCAGTTGTGGCAGTGTGCTGCTAATGGTGCTGTAGGGCTAAGCTGGAGGATAATAAATTAGCCCGAAATTAACTGCTAAGAGCTTTCTGCAGAGCACCGGGCTGACAGGCGCCGCTCCCTGATTTAGGGCCCGGTGCCACCGCGTTGCTCGCGGTGCCGCTTATTTATTCCTCGGTGCTGGCACCCCTGGCTGCTGCCTGGGACACGGGGCCCCTCGTGCTGCTGGTGCCCCCCCGGGTGCTCTGCTTGCACTGGCCCTCCCTGCATCCGCAGGAGCCCAGCCCGGGGCTCTGGACCGCCGGGAAATCCTCCTCTGGGCCACATCCAGGGAACAGGCAGAGGGATTCACAGGACAGGCCTGGCGCTGTGAAGCCGATGCAGGCCCAGGTACCCTGCAGGCTGCAGAATCCCAATTCCTGCAGCATCCTACAGGGTCCTGCAGCATCCCGCAGCACCCAGCATCCCACAGCACCCAGCATCCCACAGCATCTTGCATCCCACAACATCTTGCATCTCACAACATCCTGCATTCCACAGCATCCTGGTTCCCGCATCCTACAGGGCCCTGCAGTGTCTCACATCTGAGAGCCTTCTGCAGCATCCTGCATCCCACTGCATCCTGCATCCCACTGCATCCTGCATCCCACTGCATCCTGCATTGCACATCCCTCGGGTCCCTGCAGCATCCCACATCCTAGAGCATCCCACTGCATCCTGCATTGCACATCCCTCAGGTCCCATCCCACTGCATCCTGCATCCCTCTGCATCCTGCATCCAACAGCATCCTGCATCCCTCTGCTTCCTGCATGAGCGCCGTGGTTGAGCGCCTCTCCTTGGCTTCGCCCTCTCCCACTCCCCCTTTTCTCCTTCCCGCTGCCGTTGCTTCCCAGGAGGAGGTGAGAGAGTAATAATCAGCCAGGGCACCGGGAGAACTCACGGACGAGATTAAAAGCAAATCAAAGAAGAAAAATTGTGGCACGGTTTATGTCTTCCTAATTAAAACCCCGCCAGTCGCTCTTCACTCTGTCCCCCCCTCCAGCTAATGTTACACTAACGAGCTGAGTTTAGTGGCATTTATGTAGATAAAAGTCCTGATGATTGATCTCAATGGCTTGTTAAAATTAGTTTCAGTCCACCATATTGATTTAATTCCATTGCTTGAAAGTGCTAATTAATAATGATAATAAAAGTGTCTGGGCTCATTATTATCAGGAGGCAGGTTGGGCAGGGGACGCGGTGGCGGCGGCACTCGCTGCAGCCGCGCGCGGGGGCAGCCACGAGGCCGCCCGAGGGGCACGCAGAGCTTCGCTGCTGCCGGAGCCCTTCGGCGTGGCGGGGAAAAGCCGATTTCTTCCCAAAAAATCTTTTCCAAGAACCTTTTTTCCAAGGTTCTTCCCTGGACCCGGCGTCAGGAGCTGCTCTAATTAAGAGTTTGCGGCAGAGGCGCCGCCTGCAAAGTGCTGCTCCTGCAGGTACCTGCTGTCTCCAGCTGCTGAGGCCTCTTTCCCGGGGAAATTAATTAGTGTAATTAATATATTTATGCAATCATTCAAAGCACTGATTACAGGCAACTGCAGAGGAAACTTTTCACCGCCACAGCCGCCCCCTCTCCTGCATCTCCAGTGTTGGCATCGCTGCTCCCCATCGGGTCCACGGGAGCCTCCGGCCTTCCCGGCCGCTGGGGCCGGAAGCTGCTCCAGCCAGGAGGGCTCTATGCCCCTTTCGACTCCCATTTCTTCCCTTTTTTTTTTATTTTTAAAAATTCCCTCTGTCTTCGCCATCCATCATTTTCTCATTCCCGCTCTCCGGCACACAGCGAGGCAGCTAATGGAGTCTGCAGTAATTCAGGCCGCCTCGATAGGGGCTGTAATTTCAATAAATAATTACGGGACATGGTTTTGTCTCCCTCCCTCCCATCACGGGCCCGGCTGTGGCAAAGCCGAATCCAAGGGCGAGATCTGCCTGGCTCCGGAGGCAGCGGGAGGCAGGACAACCATTCCCGGGTCTCTCCGTCCTGGCTGAAAACGAAGTGAAGGTCCCCGAGTCCTCCTATAAATGGTAATGATAACACAATTATCATGCAAAACAAAAATTAAGTTTAATGGTGCAAAGCCAGGGTGTACTGTGGAGGTAATTCATATTAATTATGTTTGGATTAAAAGCTTATTTCTTTTGTTAGCATCTGCAAGTAGGAACTTAGCAGTAAAAAAAAGCCGCATATAATTACTGCGTCTTATGGAGGAGCAGTGTTGGACTTAATGGAGCATCCCCGTTCTCTCTGGGCGCCCAGCGAGCGGCAATATTTCACGTTTTATGAAATACAGAGGAAATAAATTACAGGTTTAGTGCCCGGTGCTGCGCGGGCTCGCGGGGAAACGGGGCGCGTGGGGCCCGGTGCTATTTCGGGACGGGGACGGGGACGAGGACGACGTGCGCGGGGCTCTCCCGTTCCGCGGCAGCCGGGTGCTCCCGGTGTCGGGAGCCTGTTCCCGCTCCGGTGTCCTGCTGGGGGCCTCGCTCTGCGCCCCACGGGGCTCCTTAGCTCAGGTTTTGTGCTATTCTGGATGTCCCTATGGTGGCTGCTTGTACGTGACCGGCCACACGGCCCGCAGGGACATCCCTAATCCCCCGTGAGCCAAGGCTGTCCGCACGTGTCATCCACATCCCGGTGTCCAGGCTCCCTGGCAAGGACACCAGGAATGGAGACCTCGGCATCACTCGGAAAGGCTCCCACTGCAGGAGACCACAACGTGTTCCCAATCCCACCAAGAGCCTCCCCTCCCACCCACTCCAAAAGAGGAAGCTCCAAACAAGGCAAAAACACCCGTCCTGCTGCAGTTTCCATAAATCAGCCTTTTCTTTCCCAGCTTTTTTTTTTTTTGGACACAATAAATCTTTTTTTTCCCTCTAAACTTGTGGTCGCGATTGCATCATCTCCCCTCGCTTCCTCCGCCGCCCTGGCCCGGCGCAGATGAAGATAAAGTGATAGTGCTGTGTCAAAGAGAGCTTTACTGCCACACTTGGGATAGGAGAGGAGAGGTTAATTTATCATCGCTGGGGAGAACTGACAGCAGAGAGATATACTACCGAAGGGGGATTTAGCACAGGGCCAAGAAACTTCACACTATTTTTACCATCTGTCACATGCTCTAATAAAGCAGGACAAAATATGAAGAAAGGAAAAATGAACTATCAAACACTGATGTAATGCAGCCCATAAATCTAATTTAATTACTTTGCATGGAGACAGGTCCTCGAGTCCGTGTGAATATACTGGATTTTCTTGGCAACTTAACAACTAAGTGTTTTAATAACATCACACTATAATTTATTCTGCTTGAAACACAAAACCTCTTTTGTGCAAGTTTCTTTTTTTTTTTTTCCCTCCTTTCCCTGTTCCTTGTGAGAACTGTTAATTTTTCCTGCTAATGTCAAAACTGGCATAAATTCACATGTGAACTTGAAGGCTGCCTGTGAAGGGAGGCGGAGGGGAGAGAAGGCCTTTTGAGCGCCGGGGCCTCGCGCACGCACGGGGCTCGCGCTCACCCAGGTGCCCAGCGGGCTCCGAGCAGGGATTTTCTAACATCAGGACAAAACAGAGGGACAGGAGAGTGAATTAAAGGGGGTAAAAGATGGACCTGGAGTCCCCAACTTGGGTGGGGACGAAGGGCAGTGGCCGCTGGGCAGGGAGGAAGGGGCTGCTGCGGGTGAGACCCTGGGCAGAGCGAGCGGAGCAGCCCCCCAAGCTGGGATTATCGTTCAGCCTGTGACCCTGTGGCTCCGGATGCTCTTAGGGAAATTATTGCTAATAATGAACGCTATACATCAAGGGTTATAAAAGCTCCGCGTGCGGGGACACTGTTTTTTTCTAGGCTTTGTTCTGAACCATTAAAGATGACAGACTCAGTTTGTGTGTCCCTGTGTCTAGCAAGAGGCGTTTACATCTGATTTTAACCTAAACTGACAATTCTGATAGTCGTCTCTGGTCTTTAAAGCAGGAGCTACGAGGCCACCAGGCCTGGGTTGTCCACAGGCACCAGGAGGAATGGTCGAAGAGCTGCAGC